>VYXB01002327.1:1174035-1346609 GCA_013397135.1 Pachyramphus minor | reverse complement strand
TGGGTGGGGTGGTGGTGAGCTGTTTAAATCTCTCCCTGCAAGATTTTTTTTTTTTTCCCCCCAAGACTTAGATTTATGTGTGATGTCTCCTTGTGCTCTCTCTCCAGGATTTTAACAGTGTTTTCACGATGCATGCCCCAGGACTGTATGCCAGAGTGGTATTGCTGGCACCATATGTAGAGATAACATTGCCTTCCTATTTCCATTGTTTAACAAGGCCAGTAATCTCATTAAGCTTCTCCACCCCTATGAGCTCTTCATTGCCACCACTATTGTACTGGAATGTCACAATGAGTTATTTATCCATTATGTGCTCCTCATTCTTTCCAGTCACTGCTTTCTTGTAGGCGGCTACATACCTTTCATAGCAAGATTTGCATTTCTTATTCTGAGATATTTTACTTCTGGAGTTGCCTGTATTAAAATGCATTTTGTTTGAATGGGCTCACTTCAGCGAGTGATTCATATTGTTCTGTATGACTGCTCTGTCCTAGCCATTATTTGCCACTCCATTAATTTTTGTCGTCTGCAGATATTGGTGTCACTGAAATTTTTTTGGTTTTGTTTCTTGTTTATATGTGCTTCCCCATCATTGTGGAAGTTGGTGATTAGCACCTGGTCCTGGTGTTATGGTCTTGTACACCCACACCCCTCCCCAGCTCATTTTTCCTCAGTAATTCTTATCTTCAAACAGTGGATGGAGTTTTCTATAGCATTTCCAACATGCTTCTAGTTACTCAGATTTGAATTCTTAACTGATTCCTGTATTATCTTTAAACTTTTTTTTTTAATATTTATTATTTCTGTGAAGGTTAATTGGTTCACTAGATAGCCATTCCTGTAATTTCAGTTTTAAAATGATTCCTGGGCTTGGAATTTGGAAATACTTTATTGTGTTGGGAGAACAATTTCCCTCATGCCTCTGTAATGCATGGCACTCACCCTGCTGTCTCAGACAGCTAAAGTGTGATTGAGTAACTAGAGCCAGTTGAAACATGTCGCCTTCCAGCCTTGTTCTTCATTTCTGAATTTTCTCCTTTTCCTCCTGAATCCCAAAAGGCTTTATTAAGACAGCTTTGTGGGAACCATTAACTCTAAGCTGCATAATTACACTACTATAGCTTTGACTTAATAGGAAAAACATTGTATGCATGTCTAAAAATTTATATTTATAGTAGTAAATTAAAAGGTTTACTCAATTTACTTAGGAAGTTATAGTAATTAAGAGAGTTTACCTGCAATAAACTAGGTCCTGTGAAAACATGACACTCTAATGAGCTGCCATCTTATTAGGCTTATTCTTTACCTTCTCTCATGTACACAAAGAAATGGATGGTGTTACTGTTTGAGCTTCTTTGTTTAGAAGTGGGGACCAATATTTAGTGTACTTACTTAGTGATGCATTTTATGTCATCCTCGCACTGCTCAGGATTGCATGCAGTTGGCATTTGTGATGCTAGAAGTCAGGCCAGGATTTTTTTTTTTTTTAAAGGCATGCATACAAAAAATAGTGCATTTAAGATAATCCTCATGCCAGTATTTGTGTGGTACTGTGTGACTTCACTCTCACTTTGCATTTTAGACCATCTAATGACACGTCACCTCCCTCTCCCTCCCCCACCATCCCCAGCACATCTGGTTACTAAAGCAGGGCAGACCATGTCCGAGTGCCAGACGTCGTGTTCTTATTCCTCTGTCACCATCACAGTGCCAACCGCAATAGCCACTATTATGTCTTGTGATTAGGAGGGGGCATGACAAACAAACATTTCCACCATTCCTCTACCCTGAAAGACCTAAGACATTTTTAGTGCTCAGTAACAAATACTCAGGTTTCTGGAATGAGTGAGCAGGGAAGCTGCATTTTTTCAGATTTTCATGGTGGACCTAATTAAGCGCTGGCATCCTTATTTATATTACTCTTGCTGAAAAATCAGCTGGGGGGATAAGCAGGGATTTATCTATTATTAGCGTTTTGACTTTTTAAATAGGTCTAGTCTGGGCACTCACAGAGTAAAATTTGCCTTATATGGTCACTCTGCTAAAAAGCTAAAAATTTCCGAGGAAAAAAATGAAGTCTTAAGCTCTGTCCATCAGCATGATAGCTATGGACCATGTGTTCCCTTTTTCTCAGGGGGGAAAACTGGCACATACTCATCAATTAATTAGTTTTCATTTTAGCTTTTTCTCATTTTGGGTCACTGAGCATCAGCAACTTGTGTGTGCAAAGATCAATTTAATTTTATAAGCATTGTGTATTTACTCCTTAGCATTAACTGGTTGTAGATGAGAAGCTGAACAGTTCAGTGGGTTTGGATGTGGCTTTGCAGTTAGGGGTATGATATCTGCTGTATGTGTCTGCTGTTCAGTTTATGCTGTGGGGATGATGCTCTCTACTTTGGCTTATTTTTAACCCTGGCAGCTTCTAGTAAACTGCTTAGGAGCTGTTTCTAATAAGTGTCTCTGCTTTACCATCTCCAAAGAATTATGCACTAGTCTTTTTCTTAAAGGTTCTCAAGCTGGCCATATGTATAGCCACAGCTTGTCATTCTGGAGTTAGCTGTAAAGCAAGGTATCAAGGCTTCCATCAGCTTGTTGTTGTTTTTCTTTCCTGAAAATAGAATTCAAACATTTTGTCATTCTCTGCAAATGCAGCCTATTCTCTCATAGACAATTTTAATTGTTACTTTATGCAGTAAGTTTTTTTTACAGCCTTTCAGCCGTGTCTTTAAAAATGCCTCAAAAGAGTGGCAGTGGTAACTGGCATTTTTTTTTCCCCCCCTTGTCAAATGCAAATCTCTCACCTCCCAAGTGTAAACATACAAAGATCTCTTACTGGCTTGCCTTTTTTCCCCCCCCCTTTCCTTTTTTTTTCCCCTCCAATAACAAAATTAGGCCACAGTTAGCTAAGCAGTGACCTGATTAGTGCTGGATCAACATGTTACCAGCTCAAGGTTGTCACTACAAAGTAAGTGTGGTGAAGTCTGCCTGTTCCAACTAAAATGAAAGCAGTCTCTTGACGTAGAGCAACGCTGAAGTCAGCAGTTCCTGCGCAGTGGGCCTTAATGCAGATTGAAGGGTCTCTTCTGTGTATGTATGTAACTACTAGTGCCAACCTAATTCTTTATAATCAAATACTTTGTTTTATTTTTTCTCAGGAGGATATGAAAGAAAACAGTTCTAAGTGATTTTTTTTTTCCTTTGGTTTTCCTTATCTATAAAAGATTTGGCTTTGTGAGGTATATTTAATGTTTTCTCCAAAGTAGGCCACCTGAGAGATCCCATGGAGTAATTCACTTTGCTGAGTTAGCAGATGAGGCCATTGGACGCAGTCAAAAAAGATACTGCCAACTGTGAAGGGAATGAATCGATACCAGTGCAAAGGGATCAGTTTTCTTCTTCGATACGAGAAAAGCAGTAGCACAGATGCAGTATCTGACATACATTTAAAAAACCAAATATAAACACACACACACACACACATTGGGTTGGCTTTTATTGGAAAGCCTAGATGCAATCTATAGTTATCAATTTGTGGAAAATTCAGGACACATATAAAGTTAAGAAGGCAAATTAAAAGAACAATACAAATCAGACGAAATATACATCTCAAAATATCAGGATAGCATTTTGACTGGCATTGTCTAAAATACCTAGAATCTCCTTTTTTTCTTATTTTTGTAATATGCTTCTTTAACTATGCATATTTTTTCTTTAAAAAGATCTTTTGTTTATATATTCCCCAAGGTCACTATTTCCTGCAGGAGCATGTCCAGATCACAAGTCTTTTTTAGCAAGAAATAGGCTCATTATACCTACTAACAAGGCCACTAATTGGCTTGATTTGACTGTATCTAAAATGATCACCAACAGATACTATAATTTGTTGTTTATTGGTGCCAGAACAAAGGAGAAGGAACTGGTACGTATTAAGTAGAAGATATATTTCAATGTTGACATGTTATACAAGCTTTTCATATTCAAACAGAACAGAAACATCGGACATAATTTAGAATATGAGCCTATTTCAACAGAGAGCACTTACAGCATGCTAAATACAGTGCTGTGGAAGAGCCACCCAACAGAACTGCAAACACCTAGCATTTTACATCTTTAAAAATAATACGTAGATCAATGACACGCCTCTGGGGTCTGACATACCATCCTCTCTAAATTTAGGGCCCTTGACTTCAAGGGTAAAAATACTAACAACTAATCTGTGCTTTCATTCTAATAGATGATTAGCATTCATTATATGTGTAATTAGTTCTGTATGCTCTACCAAATACACACATACAGTAATGTCACTGATACTGCAGATTCCGTTGCAACTTGGCTGGGAGAAATTCAGATCTGTTTATCAAACAATCCTAATGTGCAATTTAGAGTATGTAATACCATAGACTCTCAGAATACAAAGCAGTTAGAAAACTATTTTTATTACATCCACTTGAACCATTCATAGTTAAGACACGTTCACTTACTATGTTCTGTCATTATAATACATGGATAGAAATACTGTGTATATTTCAATGAACATCAAAACCCCCCAATTTTGTCTCATCTTAAAAATATTTATTTTTGTGGCTGAATTTAGTGCTCATGAGACTGAAGCTCTAAGAATGGTTTCAGCCAAGATGTACAACAGATGCCATAGATGCCACCACAGGCTTCCTATAAGGAAGTAGCTGCACGCTTCAGTTCTGTCCTGCAACAAATATACTGGGCCTTGGAGCAGAGCATGCCAAATCTATGCAGTGGTGTAGAGATGTAGACTAGGCACTAGAACTGGACTTTCCATCCCTAGGTTCAGTGTTCACAGTACTTAGAGTTGATCTGCCAGCTGAGGGCCAGGAGATGAACCTACTGAACAGCCTGCCTGCCTAAAGAGCAATTCTGTAGCATCAGGTTAGAGGTACGCTTCTATCTGGAGTTATTAACATCTAAAAGAGTTGTATTATACAGAAGACAAAGTTGACATAACTGGATGAAACTACATAATTTCTTCTTCTTCTTCTACATACAATTTGCCAAGCACCTGAGACACTATTCTCTCCATTGTGAAACAAAGCTTCTAAAAAAACAACAGAAACCCCACCTGGTATGAATAACTGTCCATTTATTACATCAGGGCTGGAAAAAGACAAGGAAAACCCAACCTATTAAAGTCTTCCATCATAATAAATGAGACTTATTTGGTTACTGTGCCTTCTAACGATGACTGATGAAGTGACACTGGCCTGGGTGACAGGAGAGGGAGGGGAGGGAGTGGTGGTCTGAGTCAGCCAGCTACTTTGTGGAGTGTCCCATCCTATCAGCAGAGTGATAGATGCACAGCTTTAAACATAATACAAAAATATTAACACTTTTGGACATTAGTCATCACTGTTATATCTCTACAATATAATCCTTTATACTGTACAGCTATAACGTAAAAGGTGCAATTCCTTCTTCTTTAAAAAAAATCACACACAGCACATGTTTTTATCATTTTATTTTTAAGTATAAACTTTTTAAACACTTTACATAAATTAACTCCTCTGAGACTAATATTTGATGTACAGTAAATTGTAATTCATATAAAAATCCATAAACAACTTGTCTCACATAATTTACAAAAAAATCAGGGTTTCCTTTGCTTATATGCAACAAGGATTCTACTTGCCATTTTCCCCCCAAGGCAAACCATGTTAGCATTGTAAAATCCATTATTAAATTGCCATGGTAGCATAAGTCACTTGTGCCAATGTCCTTTTAGAAAGCAGCACAGTTTAAAGCAGTTGGGTTGTCTATAAACAATAATTTTTGCCCCATGTTTTAAAATTAACAGATATATACCACATCCTATGGAGTGAGAAAGAGAGAGAAAAAGAGAGAGAGAAAGAGAGAGACTACTTTTTGTAAGCAAAGGTCAACAATTCAGTAATATTTGAAAACACTGTATGGGTCTGTATCTTAATTAAATACAGTGCCTCAAAGGAACGGACAGCCTGTTGCAAAATCTGTAGGCCTTTTTATTTTCTTTTTTTCTTCTTTTTTTTTTTTAATACTTTTCAGTCCAACTTGAGTGCAGCGATATGCATATGTAAACATATTCTTTAAAGCAGATCACCTTTAAGGTCATTGAGAAAAAAAAAGTTTCGTCATTAGCAGTATCATTCTTCTGGAAGGCGCTCTTTTCATTAAGAGTCTGTTTGGATTGTGCTACAGAAAAAATCTGAGCAAAGATGTAAGCTTAGGCTCAAGTAGTAATGCAGCAAAACAGTTTGGTCTCCTTTTTAGAAGACACTGGTACACAGTCTCTTTGGCAGCCTGAGCTAAGCCAGTGTGTTACCTCTTTCCTATCTCACTTTGTCTGAGGAACTGTATATTGTTAGCGCTGTCTGCTAATTCTGGATATTGCTCCACAGAGAGTACATAGTACCCATCATATCCTTGTACCTTTCCAGCACTTAGCAACTGCCTCTTTTCTCCTTCTGTCCACAATCTGGCGCCTTCCTCTCCATCTCTTACTCTCTGTTGTTCTCTGGCCCAGGCACTGGAAAGAGCTCTTTGCCTGGCTTGCTCCAGTATTCGGGCCTTTTCCTCATCAAGTGTCATGCCATAGCGGACGTGAAGCGCTAAAGCACCGTACTGCATTTCAACATCAGCAAACCTACGAGTCCTGCCATTCACCACAGTGGTGGACTGGGAAACAGTGACATTGATGCCATTCTCCAGGGCCTTCCGCCCACTTGTCAGCCTCAGTGTCCCAAGGTCACTCTCAGGGGAGGTGGTCTTGATAAAATAGTGCGTGTCCTTTCCCTCCACGGTGAAATGCAAATTTTCTAGGTAGTAAGCGTTGTTCAAAACAGCTGCCACTTTTATGCAGTCCTCATTTGCAATGTTGAGCACGTTTGTTTGCACTTTGCCTTGATTGACAGCAAGCATCACCCCTTTCCCAATCAGAGACTTCACTGTGGCAAACCACAGCCATGACTTTTCTCCACTGGATTTCCGTCTGCTGACCTGCACTTCTGCCATCTTTCCAAGGGAAAGGAAAGCCTTTGCTTGTCTTGCCACTTGTTGTTGCACTCCAGAAATTGGCTGTAAACAAGAACAGACAGAAGTTTTACCAGCCATCTGTAGCCCCCTAAATGCCAAACAGCCAGGCTTTCTTGGTGTGCTGCCCGTGGACAACAACAGGATATGCCACAACTGACAGTGCCAGGGCGTTAATTAGATCTACATACTGCTTGTTATGCTGAGTTACAAGACTATTTTGCTAATATTCAGTGCTTTTACTGTTTGTCTCCCCGAGAACCTGCATAAAAATCAGATTTAACTTCAGAGGCTATGTACTGCGCTGCACAGAATCAACTTGCAATGCCAATGCTTAATCACAGAATCATTAAATGCTTTGGGTTGGAAGGGGACCTTAAAGATCATCTAGTTCCAACCCCCTGCCATGGGACACCTTCTACCAGACCAGGTTGCTCAGAACCCATCTAGCCCAGCCTTAAATACCTCCAGGGATGGGGCATCCTGGGTAACCTGTTCCAATGCCTCACCACCCTCACAGCAAGGCATTTTTTCTTAATATCTAATCTAAACCTACTCTCTTTCCAATTTGAACCCATTCCCCCTTGTCCTGTCACTACATGCTCTTGTAAATAGTCTTGCCCCATCTTTCCTGGAAGTTCCCTTCAGGTACTGTAAAGCTGCAATTAGGTCACTCCTAAGCCTTCTCTTTTCCAGGCTGAACAATCCCAACTCTCTCAGTCCTCCCTCACAGGAGAGGTGCTCCACCCTTCAAAACATCTTGGTGGCCTCTGGACTCACTCCAACAGGTCGATGTCCTTTCTGTGTTGGGAACCCCAGAGCTGGATACAGCATCCAGGTAGGATCGCACCAGAGCAAAGGGGCAGAATCACATCCCTCGAGCTGCTGATCACTCTCTCCTTTTGATGCAACCCAGGATGCAATTGTCTTTCTGAGCTGCAAGTGCACACTGCTGGGTCATGTCTTGTTAATGTGGCTAAGAGCTATCTTACTATCGTGTCACCTCATCCTATGAGCTTGTTCAAGTATGATTCTTGTCTACTGTGAGTCCATCCAAACCGGGTTGACTTTTGCAGGTCATGAAGCTGTGCTTTAGAACAGGAACAAGCCTTTCTTTACTGACTCAGGAATAGGAGTCTCTCAGGTAGCTGCAGTCCGAGACCAAACAGCACGGGGGCCTCTCATAAGCCCTCAAGCTGCTAGAGGAAGGAGGGGAATCAAACTATAATGACAGTCTTTACAATAAAAGAGAGGTAAGCAAATGCTACAGACCAGCGAGGTGGAGTACTGGGGACTGATGCCCTTTCTTGCAAATACTTGCAGAAACTGATAAATGGGGATGTTTGAAAAGGCTGCGGCCAATGCAGCTGCATGAACTTCCATTTCACTCTAGTATCAGCCTGCTGCCTAAAAGAGCTTTTCCTCAAGATCTTCAGATGAGTACAACCCTGAATATAGCAGAGTGTTTTGCTGACAGCAAGCAAAGATGAGGGGCAATGAATGGAAATAACCAATGTACCAGTGTAATGGAAAAGCTAGGATAGGAGAATATGTCAAGGAAGAGCTGTATGTAGCCAACTATGCCAGATGCACTCTCGGTAAAGGGAGGATGGCTGGGGACTGGGACCTGCCAGCACAACTGCTGTGGTTAGCCAGAACAGCTGAAAGAGCAGGAGCAGCTAGCAGGAATGGTTAGCTAGTGCAGCCAGATAACAGGACAGCTCAAATTACAGGGTCAGCTGTGGCTGGGATGAGACCCTACAGCTACATAGAACAGACACGCCTTATCTGTCTAGCTCTGGGTCTTAACAGCAACAAGGTGTGAATGAGCTAGTGTTGATGGAGGTAGGGAGCAGACAGCTGCCCTAGCAGTTGTCTCAGCGGGAAACAGAGAGAAAGATTTAAATAGCTTTCGCTGCACTTTTGAAAAGCGTACTTAGTTTCTGATGATGATCCAGTTTATCTTCCAATTGACCCCTTCTCTCTTCAGTAAAATACTGCTTAAACCACCACTGACAAATGAGTTCAAAACCTGTTTTGTTTTCCCAAATTTTTGGGTGGGAGACCAAGCAGGAGTTATTAAGACTCACACAACTTAATTCAGCCTTGATGCTAATGAAAGCCTGGCAAAAAGTTTGCAAAGGTTCTCCGCTCTGCCACAAGGGCAGCTTTTCTGGAGGTGACAGTTCCAGAGGGAATCATGAATTGATTTGGACTCTCAACTCTTCTTGAATGTTGCAGATTCCTGTCTGCACTTGCTAACAAGTATGGATTTCAGCTGTTGTAAATTCTACATGAAAGCTACGGAGCTCAAAATATACTGTAGACAGCAATCATCAGTGAGAGCGGTGAGATGCTATAGCAACTTCATAATGACAAAGTTTGTTTATTTTTAACATGTATCCTCTGAGCTCAGTAAAGCTCACTCACTGTAGAATGTTTCAAAATACTAAGTGTTGTTTACTTCTGTCTCTTGGTTGCATTTGCTTGTTTAACAATGACTATCATAGTCACAGCTTCTTCCTACCTGAGAATTTTGAATCTTTGTTTTCCTCTCACTCCTTTCTCACTGTCATGTCACATGCCTCTAGCACTCCTCATGTCACTGAGCTCTCTCCTGAAAATTTTTGACAACTAGCTGTCTGCTCTCATCTCTTTGACCAAACTGGTTCTCTTCTGCTACGCCTTTGCTGGTGTTACTGGATCATTTCATTCTTTAGCCTTTGAGATCTAAATAAACAACCTCTGATGGTTCTTTACAGCCATGCCTGATGACAGGTCTCTCATGTCCCAGTACAATCACCTTGCCCAGAGTGCTTGCCATGCTCCTCCTTCACTGCTTCTACTGCTCATGGGAGACAATATTTTCATGCTGTGCTCTAAGATCTTTGCCTGTTACTCAATTCCTTGCTATTAAAAATAATAATAAAAAAAATAGCAGGTAGTTTCCTGCATGCAAAGTCAGCTTCCATATGTTCCCTTCTGCTGGGGCACCCTTTTAGGTTGTAGAATTCTTTAAGATTATATAATCTTTTAATCTTGTAATGTTCTCTATCATGATTCTTGAGAAAAGAGATCTGTTTTTGACTGCTCACAATGGGATCACACATTTTAATGTCTCCTTAACTCTTCCTTCTTAACTGAGAACCATAGGATTTTTGAGAGCATAGGTCTTTGATTTTTGAGTGAGTTTAATTTGTAAATATAATTTTCTTAAATAGCAGATTTAGAATTCACTTCCACATTTATTTCTTTCATCATTTAAAACTGTATCAGGATTTCAGGACAAAAGTTCATTTTTTTTTTCTCCTAAAGAACTTCATAAGCACCTGGAGTTTTGGTTTTATGTAATGTAAGGGACTTTACCCCTCAGGTAATTTCATTTTCAGTATTTTATCTTTACATATAAAACATGGTGGCCATAATGCATGGTTAATATTAAAGAGAAGTAAAATTGTAGTGGTGCCTGGTATGCATAATTTATTTCACCTGTTCTTCTGTTTATTTCAGTCTATTTTTTTTACAGTGTTCAGTTTCTGCCTTCAGGCAGAGTGTTAGTACAAATCTAATCTCTGTAGTTTCTGCTATGAAAACTAGACATCTTAAAAGGGTCTTAAACTTCCTTTCATTGATTATTGTCTTTTTGCATTTTTATTATTGCTGAAAGCAAACAAAAGCTTATTTAAAATGGTATCTAACTTATCAGATCTGTAAGAAAAAGCTCCATCTGTAATTTCTTAAATTTTTTTGAAAGTAGATAAAGGTACTGTTCAGATTTAACTTAGCAAGTAACCCTTGCTGTCAGAATTATTCGTGCCTAATAAGATCTGAATAGAAGGAAACATTCTGTCTCATTCCATTTGTATGTTTAGTTTTCTTTCTTACTGGTATGTCTTCCCATTGCTGGCTCTTCACAAGTTCATAAGAAGGTTCTGTTAAATCAAATTTTGGAACAGGGAAACCAGGAATGGCGTTGTGCAGATGGAAGCCGAATGTCACCAGCCAGCTGTTAACATCTGAAAGAGAATTATTAAAAGAAAAAAAGAGAAAAATATTAAATTGTTCTGTATTTTTTAACCATACAATTTTTACATGGAATAGCTTTTGGCATGGTTGATTTCCTTCTAAAACATGAAAATTATTCAACAGTCTTTGTTTTGGTACATATGGATTTAGATTTGTGGTACAGCTAGAATAGCAAGCCTATACAGGACACTTGCAGTTCTAAACTTACAAGAAAACATCTGTTCTATATGAGTTTCATGAGGCTCAGTTGAAAGGCATTGCAAGGTTCAGCAATTCTGAAGGCCTCAGTGACTTTCAGAACAATTATAAGAGTGCAATTAAAGATTTCCTTCTAATACAGCCTAAACTAACTGGGATTTCATGGTCAGGCTAAACATGCTTTATGTCATGCCTTCTTCATCAATACTTTAAAATGAAGCAAAAAAAAGTACTGCAGGGCACATCCTGTCCTTTTGGTATATTTGTATTATTGTAATGTCTTCAAATTACCCCTGAAACAGCACCTGTATGGTCAATTACCTTTTAAATGATTTAGAAGATATTTTATGTTGATTCAAGACAAATCTCCCCCTCTTCAAGATGAAGTTGGACCGATGAAATTAAAAGCTAATGAAATGTATTACAGTTGCATCAGTAAGCAGACAGGACACTAAATTAGCATTAGATAACATTATTTATAATACATTTTATGTTCTGTTGAAAATAAATAAATTAGGGATGCCAATAATTAGTTACCAATTGTTTGGCAAGAATGAGCACTCTGCCTTCTTTCTGTCTTTTGACCCTATCTTTCACAAATACTAAGCTTAGATGTTGGCAGAGTACTCCTTACCAAGTCTAGTAATTTTTAGTTAAGAAAACTCCAAAGAAGTAGGACAAGGAAGCAAATTTTTCCAAATGTTAAAAGAACAAAAAATATTTATTTGAAAATAAGTAAGTGCTAATGCCTCATAAGGCTCTGCATCTAAAACTGCTAGTCAGCCAAATAACTAATTGTAATGATAACCTTATATAAGCAGTGTGTGTCTATGTGTTTCATATATCAAAGATGTTAGAAAAGAACCAAAACTGTATTTTGAGGGCAATTTCTGAACTAAGTGCATAATTTTCAATGCCACGAAGAATCTGATTGCAACTGCATCCCCTACAGCACATGCTGCTAAAAGAGGACAGATCCGACGATCTGTTATCATCCTTATTCCCAGGCAGCCTGTTAGTAACCCATGTAATAGCTGCTGTTTGTTAAATTAATGCAAACCCACTTGATTCCCAGGATGCTCTTCTGAGTGGTAGTCTCACAACTCTTAAGTAAGTGGGGCTGAGCCCTTCCTCTAGTCTGGTGCTGTCTGTGTAAAATATTTTGGATTCTTTACATCTATTTCATCTATAAATATGAAAAATCACATGTATCTGAGCCATACATTAAAAAAAAAAAATTCTGGTGACATGCAATCAGATTTCTGATATGTAGAATAACGGAGAACACTGCACATCACTAACTCTAGAACCGCAATAAGTATGTAGATTTCCTAAGAATTCGGATTTACAAGAATGGCACCTCAGCACCTTTTTGTTGCTGAATGAGTTTCTATACTGTCCTACTCCTCCTTCTCTGCACCTTACTCATTACCTTGTGTTGGCCCTGGAGCTTGTTGGGCTTGTGCTGGCTCTGGAGCTTATCGGGCAACTTAATTAGCAGCCTTGCAAAAGCCTACCAACCAACTTCCAGTGAATATTTTCTGTGATGTTACTGAGCTTAAATGGTCACAGAAGGTCCCTGCCTGACCTTGCTACCTTACAGTCTCACTGCCTCTAAATTGCAGGTCTGTAGGTCCAGCATCCCCAAGCTTCAGTCCAGTAACCTTCTCTTACCTGTGATATAATCCTTCACATCGTGTATTTTACTGGCTGGGTTGTTATTTCTAAACATGTACAAATTAAAAGGAGCTGGATCCTTCCCAATTCTCTTCCAGATTTCAATATCAGGTGTTGTCCACCGGCCTGCCAGTATGTCATAGTCTCTTTCTCCAAAGTGGACTAGTTTGGTTAGTGGGTCGTATAGGCCTCCGTGGAATCCGATTACTAGCTGGAAGTCAAGGTTAGAGTCAAAATAGATCTCTCCATAAGCAGTGTATTGAATTTGTTTAAGCATGAGACCATTGCTACTGAAAACTGCCAGTGGTGTCCCTGTATTGTCTGATGCAATGTAAAATTCGTCTCCACTGCTAATTTCCATTGCAAAAAGGTGTCCTTGGAGATCATAGTAAAGAGATGTGATTTCAGAACTTGAGTGGTTATATACATGAGTTATCCTGGTTGGGTAAGTAAGGTCTGCATAAAAAAACTGGAGATGCTGTCCAAGGCTGGTTTTACTGGAAACTCGTCGTCCAAGTCCATCATAACGGTAAATCACCGTCCACCCACTGCCTTTGCTATAAACTCGAGTAAGAAGGCCCTTTGAACTGTATTCAAAGATCTCAGTACCCCTCTGACGCAGAAATCCATCTTCGTCTAATCGGTACTGAACATCACCCAGTCGAGTTATTCTGTCTCTCAGGTCATAGCGAAGTGGTGTCAAACGGGCGCTGCTGCTGGGGTTGAGCAAGTGGAGGTTACCATTCAGGTCATAGTTGTATCGCCACATTATTTTCTCATTCAGATAGACTGTCTGGAGCTGACCATCGACATCGTATTCGTAAGCATATTTTGTGGTGTTGGCAAATGGCCCAATCTTAATTTCTCTTTTCGTCACTCGTCCCATGTTATCATACTGAATCGTAATCCAATACATTAATGACCGAAATATTTCATACTGAATTTCCTTGATGCGGCCATGTGCATCAAAGTGTTTTGTGTATGTCATTACAGCTGTCGAAATGATCTGGTTAATATCATAATATATAACTCCAAATTTTCCAAATTGTTCAACTTTGCCAGAGATATCATCAAACTGGTAGAGATCAATAGGCAGTGGGGTTTCATTGATGACACCTTGCATGCTAGTCACTCTGAAGCTATTGTCATAGCTGTAGTCAAATCGGGCATTTACCATTCCGTCTTCGCTAAAGCGGAAAATCTGTCTGTCAATCAATGGGCCAATTTGTCTGTATCTAATGGTGCAGATAAAACCGTCGCTTTGGAGGTTTACTGTTTTCAGGACTCCTGCTGTCTCATCATAAGTAAAACTAACTCTTGTACTATCATATAAAATTTCTGAGAGCTTGGTCTGCCGTCTGTACTTGAATAATACTCTTCGGCTTGTCCCCAGGAAAGCAGTTTGAAGGAGCTGCCCTTCTTCATTGTAGTCCATTATAACAGAAGCATTACTTTCTGGGGGGTTGTATATATTCCGGTAATAGCCAATGGAGCGGATAGTCTGCATGGTATGACGAGCAACACTGGGCATGGTGACAGCAGAAAGCCGATCCAACAAATCATATTCAAAGATATACTGCCGTTGGCTATGAAGCAGAAGAACCATTGACTGAAAATTAAGAACAGATTTTTATCATGTGACAAATGGTGCAGTATCTCCCCTCCCGCCACATACCAATACTAATTCTTCATGAAAATCTGACATTCCCACTTGAGAAAATTATCTCCTCTTTAATTGAGTTATCCTTGACCTTACAAGTTGTTAACATCTCCCTGCCTAGTTTACTTGTATGCTTAATTGTAAGGGGCTATGTAATTAGTAGTTCCACATTCATAATTTGCTACTTGTTATGACTGTATCACTCTTTTATCAAGCACTCACAGCTAAACAGCAGATTGTCAATGGATTCAGATAAGTCATGTTTAATATGGGAAGAAGTAAAACTGTCTTAGAGCCATTAACTCACAAGGAGAACAACATATGGAAGATACAATTTCTTCGCTACAATTAAGAGATGATTTTGAAGAATCTGAATAGCCTGAGATCTCTGAATACTGTGTTCTTGTTCCGTAAGCTTTTGAGACATAGGCAAATCCATTGTTATCAAAATTATTCATATCAAAAGGAGCTACACGGAATTATTCTGACATTTTTCTGATGTATGACTATTATGTATCATAGGTCTTGATTAAATTATGTTTGCAGTAACTAGTAAACAGTATTTGCTGAGCAACAGCTTCAACAGAAGTATATTTAAACCCCAGAAAAAAATGGATTTTCCACATAGCAGACATGAGATCTCAGAAGGGCAATTTTTGCAGATATTTCTAGGAGGAGAGCTATCATTGAGCAATTTTTATACATAATGAAGATTCCTTATCTTTTGCCTATCACTTATTTTGATGCTACAACATATAGCAAGTACAAATTGATAGTTGTATCTATTTAGAAACAAGAGCTTTTCTTGGTAGTGAAAAAACCAAACTCACAATAGTGAAGCATTTGCAAACAAATTATTTTCAGCTGTGCTGAATTGCAGGTAGTCCCTGTACCTTATTTTAAGTGTTAAGATAAAAGGTAAATACAGATGCTTCTTGTTAGTTAGTGGCCTAAATAATTTAAAACCACATCAATTCCTAGCAATTAGCTACAGCATGATTACATATCTGTGGAATGAAACATTCCCCTTGGAATCACATGGTGATACTTAGAATAATTGAAATGTGCTTCTACTACCTATTTTGGCTTTGTAAGCAGCAGTGAAATGCTGCAGAATTTCAGCACATTCGAAGCGTTTTTTAAAACCTGAGTGTTCTTTACCTTTTCCAAATATGTGTAACTCCAAGTTTTCCCATCAGCAAACACTCTAGACACTATCCTTCCCTGTCCATCATACTCTATTTTTTCACTAGTCGTCCCTCGCTGTATGCTGCCTATTTGACCTGTGGATGAATAGGTAACATTGACAGCCATCAGCTTGCTGCTCGGTAGCCACAGCGTGGGGTGCCCTGACGTGTCGTAGGCAATCCTCAGCAGAAATTTACGGTGGTCATCGTAGATCTTTTCTGTCTTTGTGGTTCGATCAAAGTCAACTGAAAGGAGGTTTCTGCCATTAACCTTTTTAAAGCAAACAAAATGACACAATAAATCATGCTGTTCAATCCCTGACCACCTGTAATTCCCACAAAGCTAGCTATCTTTAAATACCATTTACAGTGATTGATTTGCTGTATGTGTAAATTGTTTTAGCGACTTCTTGATATAAATGTAAGGCACTCTATTAGTATCTACTTTAGAAGGTCTGATTATACGAAGAGATGGCTCAGAATTTGTTGCAATGTGTTCTTTCTTGATGCTTAGTCAACTGTTAAGAAAATACTGAAAGATGTGCACTGAAAACTTCTGTAATAAATGGGACCATTTCAATGAACAATCTACATCTTTTGTAGGCAGTCCAAAGTATATCTAGCAAATTATTGTCAAAATATATTCCTAGCAACTGCTTTTCCATTTCAATCATGCTAGAAAGAACTGAATCCCAATTCTTCACAGCAAGTATTTTTCAAAATGGTAAATACAAAATTGAGATCTTCAAAAGCATGTTAATTCTTCAAATTAAGGTTAACCAGTTTTTAGAACACAGGCTTTCCCCTTCTGGATCAAATGGAAGTTTAACTCAGTGTACTATCCACTGCTGAAACATATTTATGAGGCTGAAAGCCTTAGTAGAGGATTATGTCTTTCTCCTAGTTGACTGACCACTGAAAGCCATAAATAACAGGAAGACTACTGAACCACTGAAAAGCAGTTATAAATGCTTTGAAGTTTACAACTATTTTTGAAATTAAAGCCTTACCCTGGGTACATTTATGCTGAAAACCTTATTATTGATATATACATATAAACTACAGCAGTGGACAGTGATTTCTATGAAATACTTTTGCATTGAAATCTCTCCCCCCTCCCCCCTTTTAGTGTTTTAAATATGTATTGAATCAGCTCTCATTTTTGAATTTATGAAAGGAAAATGTCTGGTTTTCTTCTCCTATATCAGTATCTTTGCACTTCTCCATTCCCCTCAGCACTGAACTGTATTTTAGTGTTCTTCAACAGGACTTGAGGATTTGTTCATTGTTTCTGTATCTGCTGCATCTTTTTAAAGTTATTCCAGGTGGGTGAAACACTGACAACTGAGATTTTTCAACACTATATTTTGCTAACATATAGGAAGTAGGGGAGAAATGGACATAGAACTACATGTATTAAGAATTTTTTTTAAACTCAATTTCAAGTACTTGACACATACATGACAAAGAGGTGATGAAAGATGGCTAAATAACATTCAGAAACAAACAAGAGAACAGATATCCTGACTAAAGAAATTGCTGGAGGATTTTTGCATTTTTCAGGGCTGCATGTTCAAAAATCCATATATCATGGATGTTGGTACTTACACCCTGAGGTTGATAAGCTTCTAAAAGATCATCATTATAAATTAGATTCTTTAGTATTGATATAAAAAGTATTAAAGTGTTGGTGACAGGTCATAGGCAAATATGAAAAGAAATCCTACAAATGCTCAGTTTTGTTCAGTCTCTTTTTGCGCATTAGCTTTCTCTTTTTTAATATGAAAACACTGACACGAGAGGAATCTGCACTGTCAATTTAGGGAAAAAAAATCATATTTTCATTTAAATCTAAGTAAATAACTCAAAGTCCAGCAGATGCAGAACAGCTACTTTACCTATTTAATCAGCCATCAAATATTATTTAAATATAATCTGAAAAATTAATGCTACAAGACTGATTCCAGAAGTAGGTTAAACTTACACTATGAAATATTGGATTCCTTTTTGTAATTTTTTTTGACTTCTTTATTTTCAGGTAGTTTTTGTTTAAATCTTCCAACATCTAATATTAGCTCATGTATTTAAATTCATTGTTAAATTTTCTTTTTCTTTTGCTTTTTTTTCTTGGTGTCTCCCACACATGCCTGCACTCATCTCTGCGTCTCCCTGACTGTTTAAAAGATCTGATTTTTTCCTTCCATTTCTCTCCATCTCCCCTTCCTTATTTTACATTTAATTATGATTTTTATTAATTTTCTTGTCTATCTCTTGGGCTTAGACACTGAAGTGAAAATGGGCACTTCTGACTTCTAAACTGGCAAGAAAAGAAGGATGGTTTATGGTTAAGGCAGACTTCCAGGCAACTGTGGTTAATTTCTTGGCTAAGCACATCCTTCCGGTGTAAATTGCAATAAAGTACTTAATCCGGCTGTCTCATTGCCCTAGCTGCTAAATGGGATAATAACATCCCTTGGTTTTCCCCCTTCCCATCTGTCTGGTCTGTGTAACGGCTGGATACGAGGGGAAAGCAAGGAAATGTCTCTTGCTCCAGCCAGTTTTATGCTTTCAGACTTTGCTGACAGAGCTCTTGCATTTAGACACGTAAGCTTTTGGTGAAATTTTGGCTGTGCTTGAATAATCTCATAATACAGATGGCAATTAGAATAACGACGAGTTTTGGTGATATAGCTTCTTTCATTGGGCAATATGAGGCTGGAATAACACATCTCAGCTAAAACACTGCCTTCAACTGAAGTGCTTCTTAACAACAGCTCTGCTACCAAAATGCTTTTACAGCAGAAGTTGAACATTTTTATTTTGTGTGAGACAACCTCACTCCAAATATATTCAAAACCTCTGGGTTCCATTATGATAAAAATTGTACTTGGGGAAAATTTCAGTGAAGAAACACTTAATGACACAAAACTGAGTCTTTTGACAGTCCCTACCTACTGTCCTGCTACATTTCAGTAATTTAGGTCTCCATCTATCCTGCTTTGCTTTAACTCCTGTTTTTCTTTCTAGTGAGATGCATGAATTCTGTCTGTGATTCCTCCATTAGGAGTAGGAATATATTGCTGTGCCTTACAGAGAGATTCAAGAGGTAATGTGAAAGAGCATGTCAGCTCTCAGCAGGAGGCAGAGCACTCTATTTGTGAGCTCCCTTGTCTATGTTACCTGTGTACTCCAGTTGCATCCTTTGAGACAGAGTTCATATGAGTTCTTTTATTTGAGACCTTTGTGAGACCCTCAATACAAAGGCGCTAAAAAGGCTCCTTCGTGCAGAGGACCAGCACATTTGCCTAAGACCAGCCTATGGACCAAACACATGGGTCCAGGGACAAAACTAGCTTACTGAACAATAACAAAACAAGTCTGAACAAAGACAAGATTGACAGAAGACTGTTGAGTTAAGGGAGGGTAATTATGTCACCGTTTTTTCTTTAATTTCTTTAGAAAGTCTACAAGTAGTGGGTAGAACTAATACAAGATAGAAAACCAAGGGAGTACTTGAGAATGTACTTTGTAATGTTAGATACTGAATATATATAACACAGTCAAAGTGTCATAAGTACATTTACTGGCAATACATTTTGTCACTGCTTTTTGTCTACATTTGTCTTCTTTGCAGCAAAATGTTACTGACATATCTGTCTGTAGATGGAAATGATGAGCTCCATAAGTTATTCCCGTTCTTCTTTCCGTTGTTTTCTTTTTCTACTTTCCTATACCCCCCACCCACCCCCAAGTGACATTTTGGTAATATCTTCCCATGTAAATCAATTCCACAAAGCCTTCTTTTTTTTTTCCATTTCTGAGGAGTTTCTTTCCTTCTTTTGAGGCATTTGTCTCTTATTAGCCCATGCTGTCCATCTGCCCTACTTCTCCCATTTGTATATACACTTTTAATTACTAATTTTAATTACTACTTTTCAATTACTACTATATTATTCTAATCTGTAATCTTTCATTTTCCTCTCCATCTTGTTAAATCTTTCCCTTTTCTCTGATGTTCCTTTTTTTTCAGTGTTAACTCTTCCAAGTTAAAGTTGCCTGTGACATTTCTTTTACCTCCTCTGCACTTGAATGCCAAAATTCAGTTTTGAGAACTGCACTCATGGTGATTTGTTTCACTGCCAAAACCAAATGCCATTGGTATGGTTATTTTGTTTTCTCTTGGGCTGCTTTCACAAATGAAATGGCAGGTGTATCATACCACTGTGCTATGTAATAACATGCCTATGAGCCAGAACCACAAGGTTGAGCTCCAGAAACATGGTTTACTTTTCCTCTTCCTTATCCATGTAAGACAGCTGCCACAGGTGGGTACTAGTATGCTGTTCTTAAGCAGCAGTTACTGAGCATAATCATTCTTCCTTCTTGGGAAAAAATCCATTCTTCGTTTAGAGAAAGTGGTAAGAGGAATATAATCTGTATGACAGCATTCCCTCCTTTTTTGTCCCAGTGGAAGATATAAAATATTTTAAGATTTTAAATGGCAAGAAGTCAAGAGGTCTGAAATCACTTACCTTCATTTGATACACTGCCTAGGCCTTATTTTAAAGAACTGAATTCAGTTCTAATAGTAAGTCAGACCTCTCATGTGGTCTTGAAATGGTCTCCTGGCAACACCATTTTAAATGCTTAATCTATGTTGTCTTTACCAAATGGCTGTCATAAATCATTGTTTGCTTCCTACTTGTATTTCACTCACTATATAGGAAAAAGAAATGCCAACAAAATGGTAAAGACATATGTTAGAGGAATATGCTGTACACATGCACACACAGTTAAATCCTTTCTATCATAAATAACTATTAGTACAATTTTCATTTAAAGTAAAAGAAGAAATAAAATACAGGGATTGTGCTAACTTATGGTAGAATAATTTAGAACAGGATTCAAAATCGGTTCAGTTAATTTAGTACCAGAAACAAAAAACAGTGAAGGAAAGCAGAAAATTATTCTTTTTACCCATTCCAGGCTAAACCCAACAGGTTAAATTCCACAGAAAAGAGCAATTAATAAGTAAAACCAGGCAATAAATGAAATAATAAAAACAAGCATTTCCAGATCTACACTCAGCTTGTCTATGGTAAATATTCGGTGGTTGTTGGATGGCAATACCTACAGAAATGTATTTACATTTCCTCATTCCTTAATGAGAATGCAGTAGATACCATGCATGCTTGCATACTTACCCTAAGCTTTCGGCCAAACACATTGACTTTTCCCTGGGTTTGCTCTTTCCGGAATCGCCACTCCACCAGGTTCTGCCCGTTCTCCCCTGGGAGGGTCATGTTTCTCTTTGCCATGGTCGGGTTGGCAGTGCCAGCCAGCACGTGTGGCTCTGTCTGGTAGTGTGAATCCAGGCCGCTGGCGTACAGGATTCTCAGGGAGCCATCATAACCAATCTGGTAGCTATTTCTTAACTGATCTGGAAAGGCCAGAAAGAGAATTACAGGTTACCTACCTGGGTTAAGACTCTGCCTTTGTTCTGCACACTTTATGCAGTATGTTCATGTAACATCTTGACCTCACACATAACTGACCCACTGATAATAAACAGCCAGGGTGAGATGGTGAGATGTATCACATAGGAGCACAAATGCCTTTAGGACCTATCATCAAAGTTACTTAAACACTTTAAAAAATCCCATCCTCACAGTATATTCTTCAGACTGGAACAAAACTTTTTCTGCTGTTTCATTAGGCTTTTTTGGCCTAATCCTAAGCATATACGACTACTCACTTTTGCAAGGATGTGGTTGCTGGGACGTCACATGCTATTTTAAAGCTAAAATCTCACTTTATGCTATTTCTGTGGTGGTTTCCCTTTCAATCCATCTCTTCTTTTTAAGATTCCTTTTTTAATACAAAGTGGGCATTCTCACCACTTTCCATAGCTGTTAATAAGAGCTATTTGGTCAGAAAAGTTACTTAATTCTACTTTTGTTGCAACTACATCTTTCCCTGAACAGTTCCTTCTATAAACTGAGATGTGTAAAAATGTGTATGTATCACTCCTTCCTCCAAATACTATGCCCCTAAAATTTCACCTCTATTTGGAGCTGCTTGTACCACAAGAAAACCATTTTCAGGTCCGTAACTGCTGAGACAGCTTTTGTTTACAGTACCTTGAACCATGGTATAGAAAGAATCTATTGATGACAAATTCGAAGTGATGCTGACATCTTCCTCTCTGCTGGATGACTCAATGTCCACTGTAATGGCCCTTTCCATTTCCCCGTGAAGATTAGTGACGACTCCAGTTGGGAATGTAACATTTGTTAGACGGCCCTCGCTATCGTAGCTAAAAAAGAAACAACACACACACACACACAAAAAAAGAGTCCAGAAGTGATACATAGCAGGAACAAATTGTTTTCACTTACAAGTAAAATGAACAAAAATACCAGCTACTCATATTGTTAAGGCACTTTTGCCTTTTTTTTCGTGGGATAGGCACAGCAAAGACTTCAAACGTGCTTTGAAGTAGTCAAAAGACTGCTTAACATACAGCAGCCTCAATGGTGATAGCAAGAGCAAACAGATGGATCTTCAGCTCTGCATATTATTCTTTGAAGTGTGACCAGATCCTGCTGCACATCTAATTCACCATTTCAAAGGAAGCATATTTACTGGCGCTAAATTCTGTAGCATTCTGTACACTCCCTATTACCAGACTAGATTTTGCTGTTATTGTAGAAGTCCTCGAAATTTTTCTGTAAAAAGGGTATCTTAATAAGAGTGTCTCTTGGGTCTTTCCTATTCAATGATTTTGCAGGCCACCTGTCCTTCTGTTCCTGAGTAGTTAACATTCCTTGTATTACTAAGACACAGAATCTGGCGTGACATTTAGTCTACTTAAACTGCTCATAGCTGGAAACCAGAACAGCTAGCATCCATAGCTTTTAACTGCCTGTGGATCATAGTTTCAGAATTGTGATTCAAACCATGTGGGAGGTGGTGTGTTTTTTTTTTTTCCTGGCCCTACTGACATTTATTTAAACCAACAGCTGTACATCCATTTAATATCAATAGGTAGATAAAATTTCTGTAATTGAAGTAGATCTATGTCTTTTCTTATGCTGTGTTAGGTATACTAACTGGAGCGGGTATACTCCATTGGTACATGACCGGAGACCATGCTCACATCCAAGCATGCATTATGGTCACAATATAGAGAGAGGTAAAGCATTACATCAGCATCTTGGTCATAAAACTTGTCTTTAAGATTACCTCTTCCAGTCCTACAGTTTTAATTCATCAGCCTAGGTGTTCAGCTGAAGCTCCTTGTTTAGAAATAAAGCCTGCCTGTAGCTGCAATGGAGAGAAACAAGTGTCCAAAAGATGATTCCATGCCCACATATGACCTGTTTGCCCTCAGGAGTTTTCCATCCCTCTCCTGTGACCATGTAGTGGGAAGCTGAAGGAAGCCTTAGCCTCTTAAAGTAACTAGAACGTGACCCTGCAGGTCCTCACAGCGCGCTAGACATTTCATGCTGACAATTAGCATCAAAATGACTCCTTCTGGGAAAGAAAAGCAAAACCAAAAAAAGCCCTCCCAAAGCCTCAAGCATATCACTGAGGCTACAGAAACTCTTTTTCTTAAATTGAGAGAATTAATCCCCAACAGTTTTAACCCACACCACACTAAATTTCTCTGAACAGCATTAAGTACTGCACAGCATTGCTGTAACTGAAAGGATTAGGTTAAGAAATGGTTTTTTCCAGTTTGCCTACTCTGTAGATTTGACAGCTTTTTGCATACAGTCATTTCCATCCTTTTAACACAGTTGATTTCCTTTGTTTATGTAAGACTTTCACTTAGCAACAGGGAAAAGAAAAGAATGTTTAAAGATCAGAAAGCATACTGCAAGCAAGGGAAGTCAAGTGGGGAAACTTATTTTTTGAAGTTAAGTACATTTCAAGATAATGGGTTTTCTTTCAGTGTGTTTCTAACCCTAATTGTGGCTCTTTTGCACATACTGGATTTGGCAAGCCGAGATACTGCATTTATGCAGGAGACCAAAACAAGCGTACCGATGTTATTTGTGCATGAATGTGTCTGCTAGCCTATTCATGACCTTCAGTCTCATTCCTCAGTTCCAAGAACTTATTTTATTTTCATGCACAACTTCCCTTTGCATCTCGCTGGGGAACATATATTGTCCAATTAGTGTCCTTTTCTATTTTCCGCTTTATGTTTGAAAATGGTATCAAATTACTTTGTTGGGAATTACTTGCATCCTTTGATTCCAGTAGCCATGTATTGGTCTTTAATTCGAACAATGCTTACTTAAACCACAGAAGGTAAGATTTCCCTGTAAGAACTTTATACCCTTTTAATCACAATATCTGTGAGAAATGAGTTACCATATTTCTCAGTGTACCACTTGGATTGGAAAAAGCTACACATCAGTGGTATTCAGTGCACTGTATGGCTTCAGTGCATTCTTGTTTCCACATTATTATTTTTTGACTCTGTGCCTATAGCTCCTGAACTGGTTTTGGCTTTCATAAATACCTGAAAGCACATCATGAGCCTGAGATAAGCAGCTAATATTATGACTGTGGGGGAGAGTTCAAAGATCAGAAAAAAATCATGCTACACATTCATGTTCTTAAAAACATGGCTTTAAAGATTCTTGAAGCTTGCTTGGTTCAGGCATCCTAGTACAAGAAGAACATGTGACTGAGATGTGAAAGGTAAGAATAGGATTACTCATGCTTTTATACCCCGGAACAAAAAGAAAAAGGGGAAATAGCCCTTTCTACAATTCGCCACATATTCCATTTTAGGAGGGATTGCAATGTGTGTCCTTCATTTTGTTCACTGCACGTCGAATACTAAACTTACTTTATACTTGCTATCTTCTTTCCCACAATCAAAGCTTTATCAATCACAGCATAGCAACATCACTCATACCTTTGGGCATTCTGCAGCCATTTGTCTTATTACATTCAAATATCCTTGCATTCTACTGCCAAGGTGAATTTTTTCATCTGAGATTGTCAGTTTTAGACTGAGAGATTTCTTTTTATCTGCCTGGTGTTCTAATATTGAAATTGCTCTAAAAGGAATGAGATCTGAAGTCTAGAGGGCGAGTGCCTATATTTGGCATTTCACAGCCTCTTTGATCTTTTCATCCAAACATAAGCTCATGCACACGTGTTACCATGGAGCTCACTGATCCTTCTCCTATGCCAGGCTCCACAGCAAAGCCGTTCAACCAACCTCTTCAATTCCTCAAGAGCAAGTTGCACATAAACTTTTGAAGAATCTAAACCAGGAACTTGCTTCCTGGGTGTGACCTCATGTGCATTAATCCCATCAACTCATTTCCATTTGCATTAATGTAAGAACCTTCATATTTGATCAATAACTACAGAAGACAGCAGTGGGGGCAGCTGCCACCACCACTAGCTTAAGTTCCCCTTAGATCAAATTATTTTTCTTCTTTAGGATGATCTGCCACTGCCAGATAGTTTTCCACTTCTTCAGTGAGAATTTCTCAGAGATAATGATTATCAGCTTCCCAGATTCTTGACCTTTTGCACTTCACCTGCTGGAAGTCTCTCTTCCATTGTTCGTCTCCTTCAGTTTTAATTACATGCCTTCCCAGACCATTTTCTGTTCTAGGCTATGTAGGACACTTCACTTTGCAGCAATAACTTCCTGGTAAGCCTTGCCACAAATGGAAATGTCCTACTTTCTTTATTTCTGACTCATTTCTCAAGTGCATTGTATCTTAGTCTGTAGCACATTTAGCTCAACTCCAACTTTGAGAGAATTATTAATGTTTTATATCAGAAGTTACTTCAACGTAAAATAGGAAGCTGTCGGTATAGTAAAGGCTGCTCCTAAAGCCAATTGCTAAGTTATGACTGATAGTGTTTTTTCACAGACCTCTGCAGCACACTCCCTTAAAATAAATTCTGTAACTGTTTTTTTTTGTTTTGTTTTGTTTTGTGTTTGGTTTTGGTTTTTTGTGTGGTTTTTTTTTTTTTTTTTCTATTGTAAACATGCCAGGTTGAAATGCAAGGCACATCAGTTCCTGCACATTTCAGATAACAAGGCATACAGTCCAAATGTACATTATATATTTCTTTAAAAACTGGTTACAGATTATACTATCAGCTGGGATACTGTAATGGAGAAATGAGGCATAAATGCATTTTGTAATATAGACATGTATAATTTTGACAGTAAAAGTAAAAGTAGTGTTACACTCTCACTCTAAGTACATCAGAGGTATTTCCTCTATGCATCTCAAAGAATGGCTAAAAAATTTACAGAACATTACCCTACTTGTTTCAAACTATTAATGGGGAGACTTATAAACCAGAGTGCTGCTTCTTGGCAGGTAAGAACAGAAGGTTCAACGTTGATGCTCAGGAGTGCAACATGCTGTTGGTTTAGGTGCATACCATGTTGACAACATCCTGAAAAATTTGTCCTAACTCGGCAATGAAATGTCTCCTTTGGCTTCCCGAGGCCATTGATTTACATAGAGGACCTTTGTTTTTAACATTAAGGAGTTCTGGTTTCCAGATACATTCTTTCACTTGTATTCACAGTCATAGCACGTTGCAGGTTTAGTCCCTCCCAAACAGTGAATTCAAAGTTGGAAAACTATAAAGACAAGCCACTTTGATAGCACTTTTACTGTGTGCTCAACCAGTACCAAAATGGTTATCTTGCCAATCAAAAGGACAGAGCATGCAGTTTATATACTATCATTTTTATTATAATTTCATCACATGTATGGAGCTCTCCTGTCCTCCACTGCTTTAAAATTGGGCACAGCAACTTACTGGAAGCTCTAGTTCTGGCCACCTTTAACCATTACGAGGGGTTGCTGAAAGAAAGGAAGAAACTTTCAACTTGAATATAATGAAATTTGCTATTTTTCTTACTCCATTTCTACATTGCTTTTGTCATTTTGATATGCATTTTTGCTTTTTATATATCTGAAGAGGGACTGAATAAGCCTGCTAAGAATGAAAAAGGTGAAAATAATCTACAGATGCATGGATAGACAAATGATTTCTTCTTTTTCTTTTTTTTTTTCCCCATGCATTTTTTTATGTAGTCTCATTGAAATACACACTTCCATATCTACTGGATATATATACTGGATATATATGGATGAGTGAATCCATATCTACTTATTTATAACCTGCCTTTAAAAAGAAAAGTAATTGAAATACTGTACGCAAATATTCCTTTATTTCCACACAGTGTATTTGACATCTCAGAACGTTTAGCATCTTACTTGTGATTTCACAGTACAAATAGATCAGGAAACCTGAAATATTAAACTATAACTTCCTTTGGAGAAAGTTTTTTTAAAAAAATGAACAATAAAAGATATGATGCCAGTATGTCTTCCTAATATTGTTTTGTTTTCCTTAACAAGAAGAAAGCAAATGACAATCTGATGTATGTTAGTTGCTTCTAAATTATAACAAGTGGATTTAAAAAAAAAATTTTATTATTGTCTAAGAAGGGATAACATTTTTCCTTTGTTCTTATTGGAATATTGTTAAGCATGAGAAGAAATGCAGCCAGGAGGGCCAACCATGTCTGGGGGGCCATCAGGCAAAGCATTACCAGCCAGTCAAGGAAGGGGTTGTCCCACTCTTCTCTGCACTGGGACGGCCTCACCTTGAATATTGTGTGCAGGTTTGGGCATCAAAATATAAGATGGATATTAAGCTGTTAGAGAGCATCCAAAGGAAGGCAACAAAGATGGTGCAGGGCCTTGAGGGGAAGTCATATGAGGAGTGGATGAAGTCACTTGGTCTGTTCAGCCTGGAGAAGAGGAGGCTGAGGGGAGACCTCACTGCAGTTACAACTTCCTTGTGGGGGGAAGAGGAGGGGCAGGCACTGATCTCTCCTCTGTGGTGACCAGTGACGGGACCTGAGGGAATGGCATGAAACTCTGTCAGGGCAGGTTTCAGTTGGATACTAGGGAAAGGTTCTTCATTCAGAGGGTGGTCAAGCACTTGAACAGACTCCCCAGTGAGGTGATCACAGCACCAAGCCTGACAGCGCTCAAGGAGTGTTTGTACAATGCTCTCAGGCACATGATGTGATTCTTGGGGTTATCCTGTGCATTGGTCAGGACCAGGAGTTGGACTTCAATGATCCTTGTGAGTTCCTTACAACTCAGGCTATTCTATGATTCTATGAAAAAAAAAAAAGTCAATATTATTTACAACCTAACAGAATTCTAAATATATGGGGGGAAAAAACTTTCCCTTTCCTTCCTGCTTTATTCCCTTCCTCTCTTTCTCTCCTTTTCCCTTCTCTTTTTCTCTTCCCTTCTGTTGTACCTACCTCAGAGAAAACAGCAGATGAACAGGATTAACAGAAAATAGCTCTTTCCTAGAATCACTCCTGGACCTAAATTAAACTACAGCTGGGAGCCCGATTCTGGACAAGAATTTATAGGTCTACTTGTTTTTTAATGGAATTTGGGCAGAAAATGCCAAGAACCCCAGAGAAGCTAGAAGGTCATTAAAAGTATTAGGACAGCTAAATTTCTCTGTCCTTTCCAATCAAGTGTCAGACAACTCAAGCTTAAATTTGAGCAGCTGGTCTACTTTCCCTATTCCTCTATCTGATGGCTTTTCCATGGGGAAAGGGTCTTTATCCTGTTTTCATCTGGGAAAGTCTTAGGCAACTGTTTGCACAGCTGGTTAAATAATTCAGGTAGTGGTCCTTTATCTTAGCAATGTGGTCAGGACAAATTTTTCAGCTCACATTTAATGAAGAGATTTCCTCAGCTGGAAAGTGATTGACAATTTGTCTTTTCACCTTATCCTGTTATAACTGCAGCTCTTGAGGCTTTTTCTTTTTTGGTGTGTCCATTTTGTCATAATGTTAAAAGGACGGTTTTCAGTCTTTTTTTGTAAACTGGTATTCAGCACACCAGACGTGAACAATTCACTTAAATAGGCCTTTTTTGACAGCCATAACTCATTTGCAAAACAACAGGCGCACTCTGAATGAGAATCACTGCAGGAAATGTGTCTGTTGGAAGGGGAACTCAAAGAAATGAATCAACACCTTTTCCGCGATAGCTTGTTCACTTCTGTATGGAGAAGGTTTTGATGCTCATTTTCCACTTCATTGCACAACCAGGCAAACAAGCTCGACTCCAGTGCTTGTGCTGAAGTAAGACTGACCACCTTCATAGCCTAATCCAAAATGACTTCCAGGTATTTGGAGACAGATATCTGGGGGGAGAGGTGCTTTGCAGCGAAAGAAGAAATACATCAATTTAGCACGCTGGGACCGCTTTACTTTGTGCCAGAAGACTGCCAAACTTCTCATTCATTGCTGTACGGCACTGTAGTCCTCCACACTGTGCTGATTGCAAGCACCTGCCATGTATATTCTCATCAGGATTCACAAAACCAAGAAGTCTTTCATAACTCACATATCTGACACACATCTTACATGCAGAAGAACTTGCACAGGTAAATAGCGTTAATGATAATGGCGTTTTCTGAAGAGCTGGAAGAACAACTCCAGTGTATGTGCTGGGAGAAGGGGTGCACTTGGAGCAGTGGGATGGAGGCAGTGTAGTTTTTGAGGGGTGTTTTGGGGGATGGAGCAGCTTCCCAGGGCTGTGGGTGCACCTCAGCAGCACACACCTTTTGAACTGAATGCAGCCAACTCAGGAGCAACTGAAGGGGGCTTGTTCTTATGAAGATAAGACTAAATTACAGTAGCTAGACTTTTATCTACAAGACCTCAACACTCATCCCTGGCTTTTCAACTTCTCTCTAATGGGAATTTGCTGCCCCTGAACCGCACAGGCTCTGTAGAGGCTGGATTCTGGGTTTTGCCAGGGTGTGCAGAGCCAGCTCCCGTTCCACAGCAGCTTCCTGTGCTGGGTGTCTTTAATTTCAGGGCTCCTAAAGGCTTCTGGTTTGTTTCTGTGTCACCTGCCCCTGCCTTCTTAGCTCATCTATTACTGTACAAATAAACTGTGTGCCTTGTCAATATAAATACCTGAGCATGGCCTTTCAAATAAAAGAAATGTTGGTGTATATATACTTTGTATGACAAATTGTTCCTTGCTGGAAGGTCTGCTTACACTACCAGAGCTGGGGGCACAGGCTTTTAGTGAAAAAAGGATGTAAGGCAGGTCTGTTTGGCCAGGTATTTTGTTCATAGTATAAGCTGTAATGTTGCTTTTTTCCCCTTAATTCTTTGGGGGTTTTTTCCCCCTTTTTTTTTTCTTTTTAAATTTTGAAGGGTAAAAATTTCATGAAACTGTTTTTACAGGGTCACAAAAAGTGGACATAATCAACATAGTAAATTATATTATGTTGGAAAAGCAAATTTAGTAACAGGAAAACAAGATTATATGGCCATATTGTTTTTCTTTTAGGACAATGGAATATCAAGATAGTAAACAATTATTGCTACATTCAGGTTCTGTGGTTAATTTAGAAATATAATATATATAATTTTTATATATATATATAAATATATACATATATATAAATATGTATATAATTTAGAATAACATTCCTTTAGAGCACAAGTCACACCTGACCAATGCTCACTTCAGAAGTGAGAGACTCTCCCCCCTTTGTAGAGGACTCCAAAGATAACACTTTAAACTTGTAGGCTTCTTAAAGAGGTGATCAGTCTGGCCTCACTGGGGACATCAAGGAAAACCAAATCTCTTGATGAGGCTTGAAAATGTGTTTGAATGCAGCATGACTGAAAATAGAGAATAGCCTTTTCACATGCACTCCAGAGCTGCCCCTCCACCCTCACTGCACTAGGTTCCCTGTAAAGGGAGTGTGAAGGAGTATGAGTTAGCTTGACTATAACCTCCCTGACTTCTGTTTGACGAACAAGTCAACATGGAACAAGAATATTAACATATTTATAACTCAAATGGTATTATTAAGTCCTTGATAAAGCCAGAAGTGAAAGGGATACTTTCAGGAGCCTGAGCTGACTGGATTGACAACGTAGAACATTTATGTCATTAACATGAACAAAACTGGTTTTTTGGCTGTACTATCCTTACTTCTGAGTGCTTTCCAAAACCACAGAGACATCACATGCTGATTTTCTTGACAGAAATCAAAGCAATTCTTCTTTCCTCATACATATAAGATGTAATAATATTGCTATGTGTTTTCAGCATCGCTATTTTGATATTATTATCTATTCAATGGTTTCTCAGTCTGCTTTTATTACTTACTCTCATTCTAAGGGAGAAGGAACAGTAACATTCGAGAATGAAGAAATGGGTAAATGTCTGTTAGATGAGACATGCCAGGGCAGTTAGGGGACACACTGCACTTCACTGAAAAGAATTCACATTGCTATCTAATGTTATATATTAATGGATTATTTTTAACATGGCTGTTTCTTTCATTAAGCAGAATGAGTCTGAAACAGCAAGTTTGTGTGCTTTACTGTCAGCATAAACCTTGAAAGACTAAATTATACAACATATATATATTATTATATATTATGTATTATTATAACATTATATATTATTATAGTATTATAATTATGAAAGTACTCTAAAGCTGAGTTACAGTTTCAGTTTAGAAAATTGTGAGATTATTACCTCTATTCTTTGAAGAAAGTTGAAGACAGAAATTTAAAAAATGTATTTAATGATTTATCTTAAGAAGAAACATGGTCAGCAAGCACAACCATCACTAAGTTCCTCTCAGAAACTGCTTGTTGCATGAAACATGATTACATATTTGTGTAGTATTGATGTGTCCAGGGGAAAGTTCAAAAAACCAAATCAAACATGCCAGCTTGATATTTTTCCCTACAAGTTCTCTTTGGGTAGGTGGGATACTCAGCTTGTTTCAATAGAGGGGAAGAGTTTTAATCACCTTTTGGCCAGCCTTGCTTCCATGGGTCTACATGAAGAGGTGAGAGAGGGTTATGCCTACTAAATCTTCAATTTGTGTCATGTTGGGAGGAGGAGAAGCAAATAGGCTTTAAAAGAGAAATACATGTATTGTGTGCTGCATTGTGCCAGACAATGGATAAAGGGGCACTTGAGCAAGGACCGGATATCCCAAAAACATTCCCACAAAGACAGTTCAGAGACAGTTAAGAATGAAGAGAATATGTCTTTTGTTGCTTGAGTATATATGATACGGGAAGATTAAAGACATTGCACTTGTAAGTCACAGTTTGCAATCAGGGGCTCATGTGATGCCACAAAAGTCAATGCAAGAACATGATAATCAGCTAAACAAAACTGCTTGAATTGCTATGGTTAATTACTTTATAGCCACTCTGTTTTATACTGATGAAGCAAGAAGCAGCAGCAGTAAAACCAGAGGGTACAAAAGGCTGCTGATGGTAAAAGGATAAAAATACCTAAAAAGCACTATGATACCAAGGAAATTCAGATAATGCTGTTTAGCAGTGATAAAAAATCCAATTACAACTTTGTACAAAGTTCTGGTATTTGTAAGAAAACAGAATCAAACTGCAATGAAAGCCCCCAAACAAAAAAAGAAGACTAGGTATTTTTAGATACTCATATTACTGAAATATAAATGGGATAGAAAAATGAACACAAATAGAAACAAAAATATTACAGGAAAATGAAACCCCACAAATGTTACAGGAAATGGTATAGAAATATTGATTATGAAAACTGAATTTTTAACCTCTTAATATACAGTAAAAGTGGAAGTGGGTTGACGCTACTATTGGGGGATAATTTTTATCTGATCAAAATTAAATACTTGCTTTTATCTAAATGAACTCTTTCAACGTTAAGTTCCATAGACTCTTCCATAGCCCAGTGTTGGTATTTCCTAGTCAGACTCCACAAGCAATGTATTAAGATGAAGCAGAGGAAAACTGCAAAATGTCATCTGTTCTCTGTTGCCAAATGCTGACAGTTACAGATGATGTGCCTGGTACTTGGGGAAAATAAGCAAGTCCAAGCCAGAGGCAATATCTTACTCTGTATCACAGAGTTTTTGGGAAACCATGGCACTGAAAGCATTATTAATAAAAGTGTAATATGCAAAGGGTGGTACTCTGTAGCACGCAGTGAAAATAGATTTTTACCTGTGATTCGCTCTAGTCTATAAATTATCAAAGGATTTCATATTCTGCATGATTTCACCACCTTTCCAGAATAGCTGGAAAGCTCGTTGATTTAACGGTGGGAGCAAAGTAAACCTGTAAGGGCTCTGCTTGCTAAGGTCACTCTTTTTGCTTTCTGTTGCATTCCCTTGGAGACAAGGATTGAGTGGGGGAAGGAGGAGGGGAAGGAGAAGACAAATGATCTCAGGGCATCAAGTGCCTGGGGAAACATTGGATGGACTGTCAAAAGATACAGGAGGGGATTGAGAAGAAATGCACCACTGGGAAAGGAAAAGCAGGGAAGCCAAATACACCTTAGAGAAAAAATGGGAGATGTGTGAAGGAGCAAGATACAAGGTAAAAAACTAAGGAAACATAATAGGAGGTCTGGAAAGTGAAAGAAGAGACATGGAAGAAAGGCAGTGAATTTCCAGAGAAGAGGAGCCATCTTAGTCTGGATAAGATCTCCACCTGCTGATACTATTTCTAAAAAAAAGAGGAAGGCGAGAGGAGAGAAGGTTGAAAAGAAATAAGAAACAGTGGCTACTGGAATGATTTCAGGTGCTGGAGTGGGTCTAGATAAGAGCAACAAGGCTGTTGAAGGGATTTGAACACAAGCCTTATGAGGGGAGGCTGAGGGAGCTGGAGTTGTTTAGCCTGGAAAAGAGAAGGCTCAGGGGAGACCTCATCACTCTCTACAACTCCCTGAAAGGAAGTTGTAGCCAGGTGGGGGTTGGTCTCTTCTCCCAGGCAACCAACAGTAGGACAAGAGGGCACAGTCTTAAGATCTGCCGCAGGAGGTTTAGGTTGGATATTAGGAAGAAATTCTTTACAGAGAGGGTAATCAGACACTGGAATGGGCTGCCCAGGGAGGTGGTGAATTCTCCATCCCTGGAGTTTTAAGATGAGACTGGATGTGGCACTTAGTGCCATGGTCTAGTAACCAAGGCAGTGTTGGATGAAGGGTTGGACTTGATGATCTTGGAGGTCTTTTCCAACCTGGTTGATTCTATGATTCTATGATTCTATGTCTAAGGAGAGCACATGCAGTCTGAACCTTCCAGGAGAGCTGTGAGATGAAGGAACAGTTGCCTTTTTACAGAGGAGTCTGCAAAAGCACCTGGGCTGTGACCTCAAGGGACAGATCCCAGGCACCTGACACTGGGATGACCACAATTTGTTCTAAGCCAACTCTAAGGAAGGACTACGTGTCTGTCAGAGATCACCTGAATGCCAAGTGCTCCAGTGCACACATAAACTGCAGCCTTTGCAGTGCAGCCCAACCTCAGCAGGTATTGCCCAGACAGCTAAGGCCGTCTGCCTGCCCTTGGGGAGTTCTCCCTTGCAGAGCAGCCTCTGCCAGTTCCTCAAGCAACCTGAGGAGCGCAAAGCAGCCAAAGGCTGACACAGCAGCAGGCCAGTGGTTCAACCAAAGGACTTCTCCATTACCTGGCTGGTAACTGCTGGCATGCCAGGGCTTTAACGGAGACCTGGGGTTGCGGGCTAGGGTGGCCTGACCTACTAGACCGAGTACAGGGGCACTTCCAAGGCTTTTTAGGCATTCACTTCTGATACTTCAAAAATTTAGGTCCAGAGAAAATGGTCTTCTTGTGCACCTGGTTTACCCATCTGTGCGTAAACTCAGAATGGAAACTGCTGTACAAAAATAATGTCATGTAGGCTATCTAGGAAGTGTCACTTCCAAAATGCTAATATGCATGTAATTAGCTTAACTTTTAAGATTTATCTGTTTAAGTGTTCATATTATGCATACATAATGTGCAGTTACAGTTAATAGTTTCCAGCTCAGATATCTCACAAATTTACAGCAGAATTTGATTAGGCTGATTACTTTTATACCTTGTGTAATATTATAATTTCATTAGAAAAACCTAATGTGGATGACTTTTAGCTTCATATGGCTCCGTTGGTTTTTTAGTATGCATGCATTTTCAATAATTTTTATAAATGCTCTGTTAATATCATTGTTATTTAGCAAGTTTTTAGACCTTCAAAAACCTATAACAGTTACTATGAATTTGAGTAACACTGCCTCACTGAAGTATGCATTCTTAAAACATGAGGTGTCAGTTTTGATCTGCAGACTAAAACCCTTAACAAAATAGAAGTCTACAAATCCACTTTGCAATAAAGAGATTAAAAAACCCCAAAGTCTGTAAACAAACAAAGAAAACAGGTTATATGATATCCTAAGTAATTCAAGCCAGTACTTACAATGTTACTGTAAAAACTACCAAGAGTCTTAAAAAAATATTTCCTGTATGTCAGTTCTTCCCTTCTTCGGGCAAAGAGAAGACTAAACCCAGTAAATTATAGATTAATCAGTGTCCAGGCTACATGAAATAAAGAAGTAAACTTCTGTTGGTTCTGATATTAGTGTGATTTAAACTGTGGAAAAAAGCCATGAAAAGAAACAAAGCCAAATGCTTTAGTATGTGCCAGAGCAGTGATTGCCAACTTTTGGGATGCAATCTTTTTTCAAAAATTTCCTCTTTTCACTGAAAAGTTGCTCTGGAAAAGGAAAAAAAAAAGATTAAATTGTTTTCATAAATCTGCTGTCAAATAATTGAGAATTAGCTGAAATGATCTAAGTTCTTTGGATCCATGTTCCAGTTATACAACCAGACTTGCACAGGAAAATAGGCAACAAAGCTATTCCTGAATTGCTCCAAAGGCTGACCTTTTTACTGCTAAACCCACAGTATTTTCCCTCCATGTATCTTCTGCCATTTAAACAGATGTGTGAAAACCAAAGGGCGAAACAACTCAGCTATACTCAAAGCTAGCTGAAAAAAGGCATTTCTACTCCACTGGACATTCAAACAGTTGAACATTTTTAACTGTGAGTGGGAAGAAAGTCTAAATTCACCATGGAATATAAATTCTATCATCTTCTTAAAATATTTTAAGAATTTGAACAATACAGTAAATAAAATACATAAATAAACTGTGATGTTAAAGGAAAATGCATCCAGCACTGAAGCGGAAATATTTTGCTGTTGCTAAAAGGAAGTCAGAATGATTTCTCATAATTTCTTATTCCTCACCTGACGTTTGAGGGAAACCTTTCTGTTTTAAAAAGATTTCATATTTTTCAAAAGAAAACACTTCAGCTGAAAATGTTTTAGTCCATACAAACGTAAATATGCAAACGCTGAGAGATACACACTTGTACATCATGTCACCCCCACACAAGCCCTTCTACGATACACATGGTTGCCATCTATTTTGGCAATAGTAGCAGAAACCCAGCTTTGTCAGATTTAATGTTACAAATCATCAGCACCAAAAAGTCACGATAATACTTGATCTTAGAATAAAAAATTGCAAAACAGTTGTGTTTCCAACTATCATTCTTCAAAAGGGAAATAAACAGACACAAATTTGGTGTATGGGGATTTTATATTAAAAATAAGCAAGCAGCTATGATGCCCGATGGATGTTTTTAAGGAATGCTGTTTTGGCAAGAAAAATAACAGTGCTTTCCTCCCCCTCTTCCCCCCCCGCTCCCCCTTTTCCTGTAGCTTTACATAATCAGTGCCTTTTTTTTTTTTTTTGGTATTAACTTGTACAGAGCATCATAGAAAACATTACTGGAAGGGACCTTGAGAGGTCATGCTATCCAGCTTGCACCCCAAGGCAGGATCTGTTCTTCCTGCATTGGTCCTGAAAGATGTCTAATCTGTTCTTAAAGACAGTCTGTGAAGGGCAAGGGGTCACTATCATTGTTGTCTGCTCCAGGGCTCCAAATCTTCACCATGAAGTTTTTCCAAATGTCTAATCTGAATCTTCCTTCTTGCAATTAAACAGATTACTGCTTTACCATGGCTACAGGGAGGAGATATATATCTTTGCTTCTGTGAAAGCCTCACACACTTACAAATTCAGGGAGAGTGAAATTGCCTAGTTTTCTCTGCAATTACTTCAGCTTGGGAATTCTAACGAGACGTTGGTCGGAGGTAATTGTCTGGGAAGTGCATAAGCAGCAGCGGGGAAATAATACTAATACTTACTGAGGGGAATAGCCTACCCTTTGGGTTCTCCGTAAGGCAGCTGGACATAACCTAACTCAGACCAGAAAGCCTGCATGAAAGCAGATCAGGTGTGAAAGATGGCTATTTACAGACTCAGGAAATAGCTATGTACTTCATGACACACAGTACCCTAAATTCTCCCTATGAGGAAAAATACAGACCTATCAACCACTTAATAGTGAACATAATATCTACTTTTTTGTGACCACGCAGATGCCATTAAGATACATTCAGGAGCCACCAGCTACTTCTGTGGTACACCACAGTAGGCTACACAAAAACTACAGGCAACATGGTGAGAAATTACTGCCCTGATTAAAACTCTAGGTCCTCAATGAACCCGTATGGATGCCAGCACGATTTAAAGCACCTGCTGTACCCAGTAGATGCCTTTATTTCTGTACAGGACTTCACTATCTCCCAGACTGACTGTCTTGCCCAACTCGCCTACTGGAAACAAATGTTTGTGTGTGTCACAGTTAAACACCAAATTTACTCTGTGGAAATAGATGGCTACTCCCAGCCCACCTAAATCTGTGCTTTGGCTTCTCAGCATACAGAACAGGGCTAAGTCATGAGACGGAGAACACATGCCCTCCCAATCGAACACATTCTCATTCCTCTGTGTATCCTGCTGTGCTTTTGTGTCCTCTTGGCAGGACCTAAAAAAATACTCAGCGGATGCACCAATGCACAATTAAATATTACAGATGTGTGCTAATGCTTTGGGAATGTGCCCACTATCAAAGCCCTGCCAATTTACAGATTATTGTAAGAATACCTTAAAACTGGCAGCACCACCATCCCACCTGCTGTCTTTGTTAGGGATCAGCATTTCTAGCCCTGTCTCCACTTCAGGACACAATATGCCGTGAAGCAGCACCTGCTGCTCTTGTGTCTCTGATAGGGATATGTAAAGGCTGGAGAGTAGATACAGGTGCTCAGAGTCCTCCTGCACACTGCCTCAGCCAAATGCACACTGACAGAAATATGAAGTTATCTCAGAACACAGATGTTTGGTTTTGCTGCCACTGCCTGACACTGGCACTTTATTTTCTTTATCATGTGTGTTGAATTGAAAGCTTTTTTTTTAGACTCTGACCTTGGCAGCAGTTGCTACTGCATTTCATCATAAAGATAGGAGAAAGAAAGAGGGGAAAAAAATAAAGAAGAGGGACTTACCGGATTTTCATGATGCCCTTTGTAATCCTGAATAGTTCATCTAAGGGCCCTCTAACACTTTTACTTATCATACTAATGCTCTGTCTCCCACTCCTTTGTAGACCCTTTTTCACCCAACCTCACCATGTCTTGCATGTGATTTAAAAATACACGTTTTTTTTCAGCTCGCAGAGATGACTGAAAAAATCTGAGTTAATTCTACATTGATCTTTTTTGAAATACTGGTTTGTGTTTTAAGCTGTATTTTTGTTACATTTTGCTTAGCATATCAGTTTGCAGTTCAGCTCATCCGGAGATGAAGTTGCCTATAAAACCTGTATGTGAACTCTGGTTCTACTAGTTTATCTATAAATTGTCATGACCTTTCTTAGTCAATATAATTGAGAATTCTCTAAAACATTTTGCGAATCTATCTGTTATGAACAGGGATTGATGACTTAATGACTCTAACACAGGCTAAAGCAATTCACTGAAAAGATTTTTTTCTGAGGTTGGTAAAATTACAAGTCCTACTGTTCCAGTAATACCTTTCACTGTTGTGTTTGCACCTGTACCCGACACGGTGCTGGTGGTTTCTGTGTTTTCAGTTTATTCCTACAGGAATGACACTTCTCCCCACGGCCCATATTTCTTTTCTCAGCTTTCTCCAACTGGGTCCACCTGTGTGAAGGCCGGCTGTGCCACCTAGGAGATCCTTCCTATTATTTGCCACTCTGTGAAACACAACCTTTTACTACCCACCCAGACTTTTTTTTTTTTGAGGTAGGAGAGCATGCAGAAAAAAAAGAAATAAAAAAATAACTGAGTAGTGAAGACAAATTTCTTGTCAGTATTTGCTGCAGAGCAATGCCAATCTAATGAGGAAGTGGGATGACAATATAATTAGTGATGCAAATCTACACAACCATGCTTGTCTGAGTTACAAATTTCTTGACAAGAGTGAAATGTTGGCTCACTATTATTTCAAGATATAAAACTGAAGTTCAAAATAATGAATTCAAAATTATTCTGTTCTAAAAGAGGCCAGAAAGAGGAAGACAGCATGGGAAATTAAAAGTATCTTTCTGTGCTTTTTGTTATCAAGGGTCATCTTTACAGTTACTTCATCAGCCTCCAGAAATACTTTAAATGGTCCTGTAGAACCCAAAAAACCTGTAAGATATTAGACTTTATTTTATGTACTTACTCAAAAAAAGTGGTCCATCCCGTCTCATCACTTTTAGTTGCGAGAAGTCCACTGTTGCCATGGTAGGTAAATAAGACCAGCTCCTGCCCTTGTGCAGTCATGCTTTTCAAACATCCATTAGTGCCTATTGTCAGCCAGATGACTTGGTTATCGGGAGAGACCACTCTTACTGGCATCCGGTTGGGATCCCGTCTGATACGAAGAGTATTCCCATTGCTATCCGTTACCGCAGTAATATCGTTATCATTGCTGTAGCTAAAATTGTACAGATAGTCTCCGGTGACTAAACTCACAGTGTACTGGTGAGTACCATTGACATCAAAGATATAAAGCTCTTGGTCAGTTGGAGAAGCAACTTCATAGAAGTTCATTGAAGTCATTAAGGGTTTGTTCTTCGATACAGCCCGTATCCTAATATTTCCCAGATCAGCAATATACAGGGTGCCATCTGGAGACACAGCCAAAGAGGAAGGAGCGTTAAGTTTGGCATCTTTAGCATAGCCATCTCCATTTTGGTAACAGTCACAGTTGACATCATTTTTGCAATCACACTCTGAGGGTATTCCAGCAACTAATGAGATCTCTCCATCAGTTGTGACCTGCCTTATCCTATTAATCTTTTTTTCATCAGTCTCTGTAATGTAGAGTACCCCGCTGTAGGACACGGCAATGGCAGTTGCCGACTCCAGCGTGGTCTGGACAGCGTGCTTTCCCACCGCGTACTCCACCCCAGGAACCTGGCAGTGCATCGGTCTCCCTGCAGCAATGCGAACCTGACGGTTTTCGGTGATCTGCAAAACTACGTTGTTATCCAAAACGTAAATGGAGTTATCCATTGGGTTGATGGCTAAATCTGTAGGCCATTCCAGACGTACCTAAACAAACAGAAGTGTTTTATTAAACAGTTAACCAGTGCAGATTAAATGAATTAATTCACCTTCAGTTTTAGAGAGAGCTGTAAGGATATTTTCCATCTGCTGTAAGAAATCATGACAAAAGAACTCACACGAATACATGCAGCAAACTGAAGCTTTTCAGGGAGGCAAGGCATCCATTTTATTGAAAAAAGCCAGCTGCACTGGAACTATAAGGTTGAATTTCCCTTCCAATAAATGCTATACTTTTCTGTATCATAAGTAACTATAGAGACAGATATCAACATCTGAACACATGCTTAACAACAGTACTCATCTTTCATTCTTGTAGCAACAATGACTTACTACTTTCCAGATTACAAAACACTGTACTCCAATTTTTGAACATACCACTAGTGATGTTCCTTCTTGCCTACACAAGTTCTTGAGAAAAACAGAAAAATATGGACGTTTTGTGTAAATCCTCTCATTCACTCTAGTAGGCTAAGGATGTTAGCAATTCAGAAAATATCACCATGCCAAGGTAGTTCTAACAGATATGCCATTCTCCCAGTATTTACTACTACGCTTAATGTTTCCTGCTGATAGTTTTGCTGTTCTAAACTGAACTGAGCTTTATGGACAGAAAAATTGAGTACAGAAGCATTTATAGCTAAGAAAATACACTGCAATTTGCGTCCTTGGAACAGGTTGCTTTCTCCCCCGAATCTGCTGTGCCATATCCATTACACACTCCACCCAGTTTTATTTTAGGGAGCAAGAAAGCTGCATTTCAATTTCTATCCCCAGCTCAGCTTTCCAAATTAGCAGCAACTGAAAAGTACCTGGCTGATGTGCATGCTGGTATCACAGGTTAGAGGTCGTGCTGAGGTCAGGTCGTTGGAGCCAAGCAAAGTCGATATTATTCCATTCTGATCCACTTTTCTGATCATGGTCCCATCAACAAAGTAGATTAACCCATTCTTGTCTATTGCTATTCCTTTAGTGAAGCAAAAAAAAAAAATTAGTGTTTTTTTGGTTGTACTAGCAGTGAATATATTATCCATAACTAAGGATATAGATAGTATATATCTAATGGAAATTGCAGGCAGAAAATCTGGTCTCAGGCAGTAGGTAGTCAAACAGCTTGTTAACCAATATTCAGTATGGAATCTACTACTGTTGATTGCATTTGCTTTTCATTTGCTGTTGTGTGTTGAGAAGGGAATAGCTCTTAAGTTAACCTAAAACATGGGATAAGTGGGATTAAAAGCAATGTGGATATTACATCTTCACTACTGCCTGCCAAACACGTAATCTACATGAGCATTTAAAAATGCTCAATAACCACTCAAGCCAAGTATTTCCCCAAAAAATGAAACCTAATTGATTTCAAAAAAATCAGTCCCCATAACTTTCTTCCTCAATAGTCTTTCCAGTTGAAAAAAATTACTCAACCCCCCCAATTTTTGAGCCAGCTACTGGGCTCAGTAATTAAACACGCTCATGCCCCCAGCTCTGAACTTTCACATTATTTTGAAAGTTATAGAGGGAGAACTCTTTTTACCTTTAGGGCTCATGAGAGTTGCCTCCACCGCCTTGCCTCCATCACCACACCTTGCCTCATCGAAGGGCAGGCACTGCTCCCCTGTTCCTCCTATCACCTCAGCATTTTTGGTCAGGTCTTTCGCACCCGTGAGTGACTTGGGCCGATAAATCCTGCGTGTGTTTGTGTCGGACACATACAAATCTCCTGTCACAGGGTCAGTTGCAAGGTAGTATCTGTGAGCTGGGTTGTTGCTGTAAAATGGAATTACACATTGCATATGCTGCAATTAATTGCACCTAACATTGGATCAAGAAGAAAAAGGTTCAGTTCATATGCAGTATGCAGCAATGAAGAAAAAGTTAAAGTCAATAGTGATGCTCTATGCATAGGTAGCACAGGTCATGGCCCCCAAACCTTTTTTGGTTCACATTTTTGTCTGGGTCACAGGCAGCCCAACCCAGACTAATGCCTTGGGGACAGAAGATCCATTTTGTCCATGTCACTCACAGGCCTGTTTGTGTGCTCTGTATATTACAGATGGCGTATGTCTTTGTAATAGGCCTAATCAAAACACTGTGGTTTAAAACCTTCCAGAAGTTCTGGGACCCTTGAACCATTTCCAAATTTTGCAGCAGGACCCCAGCCCTCGCTTATACTTTGTTGCTATTATCCTACCTGCTTTATTGCAAATTAAGGCTGCTGAGGTGCATGGTTTAGGTAATTCATAAACAGATAAGGCAGTTTGAATGATGAGTTCACAGGCAAGCGATAAGTATTTGTTTAATCCACTGCTTTCAAGTACGTGATATGCATGATTTAACACATTAGGAAAAGTCATCTCTTCCACCAGAGCACCAAGCAGAGTGTTCCATTCTTCTTAACTCAGAGTCATATTTCAAATAACCTACACATTGGCACAAAACCGCTAACTATGCCAACACAACCTTTATTACAGTGAAAATACATATTGCTAACCATTTTCCCAGAAACTTACACTTTCCCTCTCCACTGGTGCCACATAATTGAGAATTACTGTCTTTACTCTCCTGCTGGTGAAAAAAACAGCCCAGGAGATTACCTTTTGTGTTGATATATTACGATGTAGAAACTTAACCCACTGCAGTTGGGATTCCTGACCTAATTTATGGTATAAAGAGCTGAAATAAGGTCATGTAAATACAGGAGGTAATTTCAGATGCTCCCCTCATGGTTTGAAGCAAAGTGTCAGAACAGTCACTTCTGATGTTTGCAAAAGTGCTGCTTAAATAGATCTACCAGTCTGGTGATAGCCAAACATCTGTTCACAGAATGCTATACTTTGCATTTTGTAAATACATAACTGTGCTAATGTAACACATTTTTATGTACTACCACTTCGAAAAAGCAGCAAGAGACCAACAGGAACAACTTGTGAACAAATTTTGTCTTTTGGCAGGGACAGATTTTTACAGCTATCCAATTACAGAAACATAGAAAAATAAAGTGTTGCATAAATAGGATTTTATTTGGTTTTAAGACTTTTAACATGTTGGTTCAGAACGAAGAAACCAAGTGAAACGGGCTAATGAAATCAAATACACAGTGATTAGCACCTCTTAAGAAGCTCTGCTACAGCACTGACTGTCGTACAGCATGTCTGAAAACAATCAAATGTAGGCTTACTTTAAATTTCTGTCTGTTAGAAATCTATTATTGTCAGTGTGCCAAACAGTTGGAAGGTATTTTCAAAACCTTAATTTTATGGAGCCATCATTTAATATGATGACTATGTAGCGTACGAATTATTTATACCTCCATAGACTGTAAATTAAATGATACCCATTTACATGATTACTTTGGTCTTTAAGAAACTTTGCAGACACTTCAAATGTAAACACATTGCAAAATGTGAAATGTGCAATTAAATTTTATTTCATTGTAATTTAAAATAAACTCCTTTCTTATACTACTGAAATCTATACTGAAGTACCTCTCTTCAACGCATCTAACATTGCCTCAATCATATTTTTTAACCACTGGAATAAGGAGTCAACAAATAAAAAAACTAAGTAATTTGTGCCTAACACAATTATTTCTTTCTAAAAAGAATTTTTAAAGCTCTTTTCTTCATAAATATGAAAATATTTCTATGTTCTAATTAATTCCATAAAAAAAAATTAGCGGGTGAGTTCTCATAGTAAGCAGTGTATCCTCATCAAACAAAAAAATGCACTTGATAATTTAAATGTATTTTGTCATTGTGCTAAAAAATTTCCCCAAGTTTGGGAATGCATAGGATATTACTATTGAATCAATATAAACTCTCCAACTTGCCATATGTAGATGTCTAGTGGCTCCTTTCTGAGCTAATACAATGGGCATTTCTTCAGCATTTCTTTTCAGGTGAAGGTTGAACAGCTGAGGCAGTTTTAGCTGATAGAAAACCCCAGTAATTCATGGGAGCGAGACACAATTTGAGGAACTGAATAACTGTCCAGTGAAAACTATATTTGCTTTTGAGTCAGAAAACATCCATGTGCAGTACGCAGATCTCAAAACCAGTAGAGGGATAAGCTGTCAGCAGCTGGAAAGCTGCAGGGTTTATGCTATTTCACTGCAGCCTGAAATGATATTAAGCCTCTGCCTTCTACCAATAACAACAAACGAACAGAAATAAAATTCACAGTCAGTGACTTCTTTACTCATTCAGAATTGCCTAATTGCTGTGAGTAGCTCTGCAAAACACGCAGTTATATATACCCACACAGGCTCCTGTAAAGACAAATGACTAAAAATTAATTTGTTCTGTCTACGCCAAATAATACTAAGTGCTTTGAATTTAAAGTGTGCACAGAGTAATGTATACAATCATCTATTTCCCTTTGCTTTTATCTTGCTTAGGCTGATCTAGGCAGATCATCTGCACTACTCTCTATGCACAGATTTTTTTAAAAATACTCTTCCTGCTTCAGTCCCCCTCACTCTTGCCTTTGCTGTGTGCCCTCTAAACCATATACCCTTCAAGCTGTTTTTATGTTTTGCTAAACTTTTTTTTCTGGCTCTCTACAGACTTGGGATAGCGCCATAGCCTACAAATGACCTCCCTGTCTTCAAAGTCCTTCTAAACATTACTTCTTCCATGAATGCCTATCAGCATTAATCACCCACAGGCAGCAGTGTGTATAAAGACATCAGTTCAGCTTTGAGATTGAAAAAATGTGAGGTCACTGGTACATGAGAGGATAAATTGGATCTGCATTCTCTCTAATTTAGAGCACAGGCTACTTGAGGTGGGAAACACATCACACTCTGTGCTGAGGCACTGCGTTTATAGACAAGGAAAGCTGAATGCTTGAATAGATAAGAGATCTGAACCAGTATTCAGTAGTTTTACTAGAGGAATGCATATTTCAGTGCATTTTCTTAGTCCTAATACCTAACAAAAATTATATATTGCAAAGTGCTCTGTTGAGGGCTGTTTTCCAAACTGCAGTTTAAGTTGAAATCTCCTTAGCAGTGTGAAGGGCTTGCCAGTGAAATTGGACCTTTGCTCCCTTCTCCTACAGGCCATACAGATGTGTTTCCCTCTCCAGCATTTCACAGGACTCTGTACAAATTCACACAGACAAAAGAAGATATTTGGTCCTCCAGTGTGTTCTTAGCCAGGAAGCCCATGGCAATAGGATTTGGTGGGTCCTAAAAGTTTATGCATCTTAAATGAGAAGCAGCTAAATTAATAGAGTAAAAAGCTGCCAGAGGCTATTAAGCATAAAGATCCCACTCTTGGCTTAGGAAGCCCCTGATCAGCAAACCTCTAAGGTTGAGAGTGGACACTGGGAAGGTGCATGATGTGAGAGAAAACTCAAACTTGTAGTAGACAGTGTCAGGCTACGGACAGTGTTGGGCTCCACATCTCCTGCCTACTGGCTTCAAAACGGCTCCTGCAGAGCCAGTTCTCCACAGTCCTCTCCGTCTCCTTCTGCCTCAGGAGGAACCCCCACTTCACCGCTGCTGTATAGGCACATGCTGTTACACTAATTTGTGCGGTACGATTGCAATTTTGCTACCCAGAGCTTCTGCATGTGTAGACATGAAAAAAGCAGAAAAGCTTCAATATTCTCCTTCACCAACTTTTCTTACACAAAGGGATCCAGTTTCTGAAATGCTGCAGTTGAGCCTGTGACCATAGAGGCAGGAGAGAGTGTTGCTACTAAATCACAGCAAAACAAACCTCAATACACCTCCGCTCTTTAATCCTATTTGTACATTCCACATTCCAAGTATTATTCCACATTCCATATATTTGCCAATGCAGTGTCTTATCCAGTTGCAATCACAACTTTCTGACACCACAAGGGATATAATTCTTTTAAGAGTAATGGAACAAATACAAACAAAATGTAATAATGAAAACCTAAACCCACTAAACAGAAGAGACTGCCTCTGAGTCACACCTGGAAAAAAACCCCATAAAACCAACTAGACTGTGTATAAGCTGCCAATTCTGATCATTAGCACCGATGTGAACACCTTCTTTAGTCATGGAATTTTTTTGCCTAACACATTTGAAACATACTTTTAAAAACATGAAACCCTTCCTCACAAAGAAGTCCAAAGAAAAATGAATTTAAAAAATGATGACAGGAGAGATATGACTCAGTGGGATCTGTTTAAAAACAAGGAAGGAAAATGACTGGCATCTAAAAGGAGAGAAAGGGACCAGTGGCCCTGCTAGGCTGTATACTTAGCAGTTCTGTTACAAAGGTTTGCAGGGTTTCATGTCTCTAACAAGATTTTAACATGACTGTTTTTTTTCTTCTTATCAGCACCAACTGCTGTGGCAAAGCAATTCTAAGCATCCACCTTCTTTTCTTCTGTTCTTGCCATTATTGTAACAATGCCAGGATGGAGGAATGTTGTATTACAATCCTCTGATTATTATGACCAGTCCTGTGAGTCTTGGTATATTTTAAAATCTTAACTCCTGGAGTTGTGTTATTATTATTTCAACTTTCATTATTAAAAGAAATTCACCTTTAAAGAAACAAATCTCTTAAATGTGAGCCTGAAAAGACTCAACATCAAAAGGCTAATGAAATGAACTCCCTTGATACTTTCATAATTTTATTACTTATATGTCATTCTCATAGTATTTGGGGTATCTGATTAATGAGTGAGTTTTTATAGAATCAGCAAAAGTGCTGCCAGCAAGGAGTGAGCAGAAATGAGGGAACAGCAAAGGAGGGCATACACAAGCATAAAAAGAAGCCTGACTGCAGACAGAGAGTGATGAGAAAAGAGGAACTTGTATCTGAAAGGACGATACCGCCTGACAGCTGACATAACTAAAACATATGAACTCATTATTTTTGAAAAATACTCCTCTTTTCTAGTAATACATCTCAGAAATGACTTCTCCATTATAAGCATTCATTTGTTAAAAAAGAAAGAAGAACAGTTAGAAAAATATAAATCTTCTTTAAGGAATGCTTACCTATGTCTAAAATCTTTATTTCTTGGTGGGAGCAAGTAAAAAAGAACAGAAAAACATTATTAGACAAACATTCAGAAAGGATGTTAAAAGATGAGAAGAAGACAACATTTACATCTATCATTAGTGAAGTGGTGAATGACCATCTCTTATCCACTTACATTGATTATGTAGGTTAACCCTTAAAATCCACAGAATTATTACTTCAGGTAGATTGAGTGCTCACATTTAGATAAGCATAGTTAAAATATTTTATGAGGATAAAATGTTTTCACTTCAGTTTTAAATACTCTTTCAAATGTTTTAAAATATTTTGACTCAATTTTTTTTTGTTCCCAAAAGCATTTGGAAACTCAAACTTACACAATGTCAGAAATAAAATCAATACTTCAATTTGCCACAGCAATTCACAAGTCCAAAAGTCCAGCATGAACAAAAAACATACCTTAGCTCCAGAACACTAGTTACATTTCCAGACGGGAATATCCGACGAACGTAGTTGAAATCCCCCACGTACAGACTGCCATCTATTCCACAAGCTAAGGCAACCGGAGCCAGTAACTTATTACCATCCGCTTGACCATTACAACTCGGACAGGAGATGCTGCGTCGTCTCCCGTTGCCCATAATGCTACTAACAACTGGAGGTTGCTGAGATATAAATTGATTTTCACCATTTCCTTTGTAGAGGATTCCTGGCAGATGACATTAAAAAACCCTCAAAAAACAGTTTTTAAAAACTCTGAATGTATGTACATAAAATGATGCACATGTATTCTAAATATTCTTTTAGCTGATTAGTATAACTTTAATGAATTTTGTTTCACCACCATATTTTTCTCACTACAAGTAATAGAACTTTGTTAATACATTAAAGTCATAGACACACAAGTATTAAATTACCTTGTCCACAAAATGTAGTAGAAACGCTAAATATTCTAGCACTTAGAAGACAAAGATGTTTTCAGTTGTTCTAATTTTTAAATTTTAATAATTTTAATAGCTGTAATTCAGAATAAAAATTGTCATGTTGAAGGAAATATAAGGTGTATTGATTAAAGCAAGGTCCATGTTCCTATATCTTTACAGTTTTGAAATTGCCCAGAAATGACTGACATTCTGTGCGTTTGTTATAGAAAAAGAGAAAAAATATATTTGAAAATTGTATTCCTAAAGTCCTAGTATATCTAATTATGAATATAATGTCGAGTCTAATCTAAAGTGGATTACTGCTGCAAATTGTAAATATTAATTAAAGAGCCACTTCAAAAACTAGTCGATTGCCTGAATTCTACATTATAAAGACTCTTAACTCAGCTCACAACAAAAATGTTCTTCTGGCAACAAAGTCTGCCTCAATACCATGTCTGCAGTTATAGGCAGTTATTAAAAATGTCAAAACAACAAAAAAAATGTGGTGCCAGGCCAACCTACTTCTAAAACTTAATTCTGCTTTGAGGCATGAAAGAAACAATAATTTTGTGAAGACAAAGCAATGTGCCAGCAGTATTTTTCTTCCACTATAGCATACACAGGGAATCTGAGAGGAAAAATGGATGCTTTATGTTAAATCCTCAGTCTTAGGGGAAAAGTGCATTAAAATGTTGCCAGGACCCACACTGTTCAATCTCATAATGAATCCATTAAGGTGTCCTCTACAAATGGTTAGCTATTATTGTTATACTCATAAGTCACAATATGTCCTTCCGTGGTACAATCCATGTAAACCTCATGTCACTTTGCACTTTACAGTGATCTGTGTTTTATTAATTGCATGCTCAGAGTTTCAGGGCAGTTTTGGGGCTGAGGGATACAGTTATATTTTGAGACGTTTATAAGAAATTTAGGATGCATTTCTCTTTCTCTCATCATTCCCAAACTGCACTCTTTGTACTGAAAGGTGTGAGAAAAAATAACTTTGCTTTCTTCTTTAAATGTTTGAGGTATTTTCACTGTTTTTAATGTCATAAAATGCAAGAGATTATAAATGTAAAACAAATATAGATTACAAAATTGGAAAAAATGAAAACGGTTTACGGAAACCTAATGGCAAGTAATCTAAATAAGTAATCTAAATCAAAAGAGGGAGAATGTATTTTTCATGAATAGTTAAAGCCTGAATGCATTAACAGTATACAAAATCCCCTCTCCTATGATTACATCATTTATGACAATCATGGCACTATAATTTTCCCTGAAATAGCTGAGTTCTACAATTTTCATCAGAGGAATTCTACAAGTCAGCACAGCGCACTATTGCACCTGATTTATTCTGTCATTACCTTGAAAAATCGGTCCTTCACATTTCTCCTCTATTATCACAGAATAAAAGATGTACATTAGACTATTTACTGCAGTAGTTTGGGCTGCCCATACAAACACTGTCTGCACTCTCTTCTGAATAAATTTATGCAGCTCATCCACCTTGTCATTACAACTCTCCACTTCGTTTATTCAATTAGACACACGACACTTTGAAAAGTCATTACTTGTCAAATGTACTCTTAAACATAATTCAAAGCCACCACCAATTTACCTTGTGAACAGAATCAATCTTATATATATATATTTATAATTATAGCTCTTTACATTTTTAGATCGATTACTTTACAGTAGTTTGCACAAAGGCTTTTGGTTTTGTGGTTTTTTTCATTTAAAATTAGGTACAATGACACCTTTTCCCTTGATTGGTTACCTTATTTTTCTACCAGTCAGAAGCAATACTTTAGGTGGCAATCAGTGTATCATACAAAATAAACTATCACCTTCAGCCATGTGACTCTGTTTCATTTTTCCTATGTGGTACCAGCCAAATTTTGTTGCTGAGTTGCACACTGGACAAATATACCTTGAAGCCACAGTTACTGTGCAACAGCAAACTGCAGTTGTAGAGAGGAGTGAGAATATGTGAGAGCAACAACTCTGCAGACACAACGGTCTGCAGAAGGAGACCGAAGGAGGTGCTCCAGGTACCAGAGCTGAGATTCTCCTGCAGCCTGGGGTAAAAACCATGGTGAGGCAGCTGTACCCCTGCAGCACATGGTGGTCCATGGTGGAGCAGGTATCCACCTGCAGCCTGTGGAAGACTCCATGCTGGAGCAGGTATCCACCTGCAGCCTGTGGAAGACTCCATGCTGGAGCAGGCAGCACTGCTGGACATGTGGATAGAGGAGCCCATGCTGGAGCAGGTTTGCTGCCAGGACTGGTTCCCCTGCATGGGACCCATGCTGGAGTAGGCTGTTCCTGAAATACTGCACCCTGTGGAAAGGGACCCATGCTGGAGCAGTTCATGAAGATCTGCAGCCTGTGGAAAGGACTCAGATTGGAGAAGTTCATGAAGACTGTCTACCAGGGGAGGGACCCCATGCTGGAGTAGGGGAAGAGTGTAAGGAGTCCTCCCACTGAGGAGAAAGGAGCAGCAGAGACAACGTGTGATGAACTGACCACAGGGACCATTCCCTGTGTCCCTGTACCGCTGGCAGGGAGGAGGTGGAGAAGTTGTTTTTAAGATTTGGTTTTCTTTCTCATCATCCTACTGTGATTTGATTGGCAATAAATTAAGCTAATTTATTTAAGTTTATTAGTTGAGTCTTTTTTAATCTGTGAAGGTAACCCATGAGTGATCTCTCCCTGACCTCCTTTCGATCCACAAGTCTTCTGTTCTGTTTTCTCTCCCCTGTTCAGCTGGGAAGGTGAGTGACAGAGTGGCTTTGGTGGCAGCTGGCATCCAGCTAGGTTCAACCCACCACAGCATATCCAACAAAGGCTGACACTGTCTAATGAACTTATTTATGCACACATATCTAGAGGATGAAGAAGCATGACATTCCCTGTGTTGGAAGGGACCCACAGGATTATTGAGTCCAGCTCCTGGCCCTGCACTTGAAAAACCCAGAAATCACAGCACGTGCCCGAGAGCATTGTCCAAACACTTCCTGAACTGTGGCAATGCAATCACTTCCCTGGGGACCCGAGGAAGCTCAAAGCATTTACCATATGAAAAATGTTCTATAATTTTCTTTTTTTTTAAATAAGAGAGAAAATAGTCAAAAAGTTTGAAAGAGAGACCTGAAGTGCAGGGCAGTGGAGTAGTAAAATGAGCAAGAAGAAAAAGAATTCCTTACCATTCTGAACATCCAATACATGATGCTTATCCAATGTCCAGCCACCCATATTGGAGGCATCCAGTTCATAACCCTGCAAAATGGCAGTCCGCTTTTCCCAGAGAGTTAGATCCAAGCAAGACTCATACTCGTAACCTACAGACACTGAAATAACAGTACATTTCCTCATTAAGTATAGGATCTTGTTCTGAAGAAGAGTTTAAAGAACGTGATTTTATTAAACTACGTATGTTCTTTTGCTCTCCTAGGCTACCTGAACATCCCTATCACTTCCTTACATGTGCTGAAAGTACTAAACCAATTCCAAAGCAATCCTAGGTTAATAAAATATTTTTAGTTATTAAGAGTAAGTGGATTAGGACAGATACAGAGGAAAGGCCTTTTGTGATGTAAGTCAGAAAGTTATTATTGTGCTTTCAAGTACATGGAGTATGCAGACTAAATAACACACTGCATTATTAGGCTGAGGGCTACTTCATGGGGAAGAACTAAAGTGAAAAATAATGGTGGCTTCTTTTTCCATTTAAAAGGAATTTTTTTCTTATAATTCAATGTTTAGATTAATATTTTTTAATATGTTTTAATATCCATCGTTATTTCTCATCTTAATCTGCTAAGCATTTTCTATTTAATGGATACAAGCATTTGAGATGTGCTTCCCTATCTTCAAGACAACACTAAAAATCAAAAAAACCCTCTGTAGCACATACCAACAGCTTCGGATAATCCATAGACTCTCTGATTGTATGCATCAGTTTTATCCCATATGAAAGTGTATGCTAGATTTGGGGATGCAGGGAACCATTTTTGGAACAGTCTTCCCACCACTGCCACCATAAGATGAACCTTCATTAAATTAAATGGTATAACAGACTGGGTCATAGTAATCTTCAGTACAGATTTATATCCTGCAGCTCTGGAGCTCAAGTATGACAACTTCAAGTCAGTTCCTGGTATTGTTGTTTCTTCGTGAAGTACCTATGGATTGTTAAGAGAAAAATACAGTATTTGAATGATTTGGAAATTAAACAGAACAATGCAGCTATCATAAAAGGATGCCTGACATAATGTTACATGACAATCCTTTAGGAAGTATCATCTATATCTGGCCTTCATTTACAAATGTAAGAAATTACAACATTTCACCTTTTTTTCTAAAATGTCAAGTGTAAATTCTTCATTACACCGAGCTGCTTACTTGATAATTTCTGCTAAAGAGTTTCAAGGGCATCTTCTTTATTTTTATGGGGGAAAAGGAAGCATGGAGGAAAGGGAAAACATCCCAACTGCTTTTTCCAAAAGAGGCAAAAAAGCATCTTTCATCTAAGTGAAAATTGCCCCTTCTTATGCTTCCATCTATGTCCCAACTGTGGATATGAAATAACGGCTTCACATTTGAGCTGGGATGCCTAAGTGCTTCTGTAGGAGCAGGAAGAACTAGGTAGGTATTTTATTATTTGCATTACCAGTGGATTGCAAATACTTTGAGCTAGAGCACTCTTCCATTTATTTTGAAGACAGATAAGTAGGGTGCCTCAGGGAAAATTTTTTCCATATTTCCTGATCAATATTCACTACTCAGGTATCAGCTTATCACTTTCACATTTCAGAGAGGCACAATAATTCAATTTCGTTTTTAAAAGGTTCCTCCCCTCCTCTACCTTGTCTTTTCGCCTGAGCTGAGGAGCTTTTGTGGGTGATGGATAGACATGAAATATTTCTATGTAATGTGAGAGCCTATACTGTCCTATACCCCAATCAGAACATAAGCACTACAGCCAGCACTTCGAGTGAACAGCTACCAAGTGTCCTGGTTTAATTAAAAACACCACCACCAGCAACAAAAAACAAAACAAAAAAAAAAGAGGGAAAATGTATCTGGGCACATTCATAAAGGTAATTCATAAAGGTTTCTTTGGTGGAAAGAGAGGGCAAAGGATGCTTGAAGCACAAGCTCAGATCCTTGGTGGTCTTACAGGAACACCTGGTCCTAAAGTCTGAAGACCAAACACTAATATTAGTAGGAAGCAGACTTCAAGGATCACTGTCACAAATACTAAGCCTAAGACTTCAATGGGATCAAAAGTTGGCTGCTAAACAAACGCTGTTAGCTCTATGCTAGAGAAATTCTTGGACACTGCTTCTAAACAATTGACTCTCTGTGTTGAACAGGGTCAAGTGGTTTATGCTCTTGAGGAGGGCAGCGGGTGCTACACCATCCTCTAAATTAGCACTTTTGTTGTGATCTAAAGAAGGATTTATACAGTATTAATTATATCTACCTCCTTCCCAACAACAGGATCAAAAAATCAGAAATAGTTTTTTGACTAATTGTCTGACATTATAATTATTTACATCTGATACATGTAGACATAAAACTGTTGTTCTCCAGTGAGATTATAACAGAGCTGTAGGAAATACATGAGGAATTGGAAGATGAATGAAATTCAGATTTATAAATTCTTAATTCTCATTCTTTCAATATTTCTTTGTTACCCACCAAGAACCTGCCATCACTGAGAAGAAATGACAAGCAGCACCATCACCTTTAAGGATGTGAGAGTGGCCTCATTTCTATTTGAAAATCTAGCCTGCTTTCCCTCAGCCTCATATACAGACAGTATCTAAGCCAGAGAATAGGCAGATCTTTTCTACATGAACAAAAACACCTCTCTCTAGAGAGATAAGTGATTATGAACACATTCCTTTTCTGAGACTTTGAAGGAAAAGCACAAACCACCCAGGAACAAAAGATAAATTCCTCCTCAAGACATCAGCAGGACTCTCATATACTGCACATTAAAACTAGTCTAACAGATGGAGGTCTCTGTAAGCAAGAAGAGAAAAAGAAATAATATGCTTGTAATAGGACACAATTTAATGGACTTCACTGGTCTCCTGTTACGACCATTGCTTCTTTTACAACTGGAACTGTGGAAGAGCAGTGTTAAACACATAGGTGGTCTTCCAGTACTCTTGGCTGAGATAACAGGCAATAAAGAGGACACCTTGAAGTTTCAATTTTCAAGGCATTCCACTGTGTATTTGGATTACTATCAAATTAGAAACTAGGACAGTCATGCAGTTCTCAGCGAGGTTTAAAACAAAACCCAAACCCCTATTATTAGTTTCTGCAGAAGCCTCAAATACCTGCTGGAAATCTGACTTAGAACTTCCCTCTTTCCATAAAATATCCCCTGTAGTAACTTATTTTCTTGAGAACTTTAGAAATGTAGAGGTAGGGTTATGCAACTCAATCTCTCTCCCAGAATCAAGCATTACAAAGAGAATTAAACAGTTTAATGCTCATCTGAAAAGTTAAATCATCAGGCACAGCAGAGAGCATCCTATGGGAGCCATGACAACACATCAATTGTAAAGCAATCAAGAAAGTCACTGGGTATAAAAGTCACATCAGGAATTGCCAACACAACCAAGCTGTCTACTTTACCTTTTCCAGATAGAGTATCAAACTATTTTCAGAAAGGCTGATACCCTAAGGGGCCTGAATTATAGCCCAACCACCATTTTACTTTGACATTTTACTTATGGATGTTCAAGCTTCTCAGAAGGACAGCTATGAAATATTTAACCTGGGGGACCAAGATAAGGGTCACCTAAATTTTCACAAAGACAGTTTGTTGTCCTGAGAGTTCAAGCTGGTGTGTGAGTCGCATAAATTGTGCAGGACTCCTCATCTCTCGTGGCCAGCAGGACTAAAGCTGTCCAGGCTCTGGAATGCTTCCCTGCCCCAAAGTATAACATGATTCAAGCAACATGCTCAGATGGTATTAAGAACTTTGAATAAGTAATAAAATTAGGGGGGGAAATGGCTGGTGTATTGCTGTGATTTTTTTGGCAGATTGAGAAACTTCAATAGAGGATTTGAGGACAAATTTCAGAAATGAGTATAAATTTTAGTCCTCGTGTCAGGAAAAGGTTGATTGCTGAGGACTAACAGTTGAGGTGCTGCATTGAAATGGAACATCATCTTGGTTTGAGAGGGGAAAAGACGGCATTTTTAGTTACAGCTAGATATTGGCAACTAGATATAGATAGATACTGGTAATTGCTATTACATAAAGGTTGAGATTAAAGAGTACCAAAATTATACTTCAAGTAGAAGCTGAAACTGCTCATTTCAAGATGCAAAAATGTGTTTTTTTCCTTTTTTAAAAAAAGCACTCCCCTAGAATTGAGGCTCTTAAATTAACTTATAAAGCAAGGAGAAATAAAAAGGGGAAAAATACTTGTTTTTTCTAGATTTAAAACATGGTTGAGGTACCACAGAGAAGAGAAACAGGAGAAGTCATATACATGTAGAAACCTAAAAATGTGTTCATAACAGAATAAAGAGGTGTATATGAAGCCTCAAACAGAAAGCAAAAGAGAAGAAAACCAGAAATTGTACTGGAAAAGAAGAACACATGAATGGAGATATTTGGCTCTAAAAGTAATCTCCTTTTTTTTCTCAGTACAAACTTGTAGTTGTGGAGATATTAGCTAAGTGAAACTAGGATGCAGCATCCAGTGAATGCTGGGATAGCCAGATATCCTATTATACTGTTGGTTTTAATGTTAAAATGGGTTAATATATTTGCTGAAAATTTGGCCACCCTGAAATTACCAATAATCACTGTCATTAAGTCATTGAGGGCCATACTTTATCCTGAATTCCTCTGGGTAAATAAATTTTGCCAACTTCTGCTGTATAGTATTGCCAGTAGTAAGAAAGAGTCGGAGGAGAGGAAACTTGAACATATAATTTGAAGGAAAACATTCAGTCTTCATTCTCCCACACACTCGAGGTGACAGAAGCAAGCTGCTCAGGACCTGCAGAAGGCATACTAACAGTGGATAACAGAAGATTAGGACAAGGAAACCCTCAAATACTCAATTTCAGAAGTTCTCATTTTGACTTGTGGGTTTCTGCCAGACTGCGCTGTGATATGTGGCAAACAGACGTTTACTGTATTTGGAAAAAGAGAGCAACAATATTACCAAACACATACAAGCAGCTCCAGTTTAACCTGATCTCCCTCATCTGCATGCAGTTTACTGTCTTGTTCCACACTGATTAATCTCAGCTAGTTAAGTCTAGGCAGAGCATGGTAACTTGCAATTAAAAGTAGATAAAGTTATGCCTAAGTAGTCCACATTTAGTTAACATGTAGTTATCATCATCCTTCTTGAATAACCATCTCTTGAGTCTGTGATCACCCCTTTACCGCTTGCCTTCTTTTTTCAGTTTCCTTTTGTGCTGCTTCTTTGGCACAGACTTTCATCCCCCCTCTAATCAATCTGGGATTCATAAACCACTAAGTATACTCTTGGAAACATTATATTCAAGAGATGACGAAATGCTTCAAGGGATGATTACAGCAGCACTCATTTTCTCCTGTAGTATGTGATAGTGAATCCTGTCACACCACATGAACAAGGTGACTAATACTGACTGAAGGAACATGGGGAACGATTTCTTTTTCTGTGCCTTCATCCAGTCTCCCACACTTTAAACTCTTTTTCTTGACAAGAGCTACAAGAGTTCCCCCGGAGCTGAACATACAGTTTTGAATGGAATCTGGTTCTGCCCATCTTTTGATAAAAGACAGTGAATTTTTTGGGAGATAGATTGTTGAGCATTATGCATTTCTGAAGGAAATCTGATCTGGAAGGGGCACATCCCAGTCATGGCTGTGCAACTCCCACTTGCTGAAGCAGGAAATTATGTGTGGGATAAGCAAAGACTATAGAAGAAAATAGTACTTAAAGGTTTTTTTTACATAGCACTGGAACTGGATTTCTTGCATATGTAGCAAGAGTACCATTTTACCTTATCATAAAAGACCTATCAGCACCAACTGCCTAGAATCCACTGAGAACATGATTTTTCCTTCCAGCTGGTTTCCTAGTGAAAACTTGGCCCAACAGTCCTGCCTATCAGACCCCATCTCTTCAATTTTGAACATGGAAACCAATTTCAACCACATTTGAAATAACAACAGAAATCTCTAAAGATAATTCAGTTCCTTTAGGTTTATTACAAAAAAAAAAAAAAAGATTCAGGTAGAGAAGTAGTAGTCAAGTTGGGACTCCTATGACAAAAAAAGTCTGAATGCAGTGTGGGAAGGACTGGATGTGACAGATAGCTGGAATTACAGCAAGGGATGGGAATTAGTAGGACTCCAAACTTTATTAATCCCACTGCTCATGAAATAACTTGTTGACCTAAACATTACAATTATTTTTTAAAAATTTGTATTTTCTGACAGTCTTGTATTATTACCTTTTTCTTAATTTATACCCCATCTATCTAAGCCATTTTCCCTAATTTCAGGAATGGAATCTATCATCTGCTGCCAAAACAAGTAAAACAAAGCTGTTTTTCAGTGGACTCTGTTTTGCAAATACTTTCTCTTAATTGACTTGCAAGTATCAAAGGCACAGAAATGATATTGAGCATAAAAGCAACAATTTTCTAACACAGTCAAGATTTGTATGAGTGGTTAGTTGTAATTTCCTTACATCTTTCCTTTAAACCTGCTCCTACCACGAATTGCTTAATGAGTTAGCTCTTTTCTTAAGAGCTCTGCATGAAAACATTTGAATACATTTTCTGTGTTTCCCTTGAAGAGGCAAGGACATTTCTTAGTGAACAGGAAAAAGAGTGCCCTATGTAATTATGACATAGTGAAAGTAGGGGAAAGAGAAAGAGAGAAAGGACAGGGAGAGAAAGAGTGAGGCAGAAGGAGGACCATTTCACTAGGAAAAGTTCAAAAATCAACAATGAGGCATATATTACTTCTGAAATGCAATTGAAATGCTTAAAGAGCCAAGAGACTAATGGATGAATCTAATACATCTATCTTAGAAAAATTAAAAAAAGCCATTCCAGCCACAGCTTTTTCCATTTAAATGAAGATTTTGATGTGAAGCCTTACTTTCGGTATTTCAGGTAGATTAGAACACATGCTCATTGGCTTGCCCTCAGTGCTGCAGAGTTCTTTTAGTTTATAAAAATCTGTGTATCATGCTGTTTATTAGGACTAAACGGATAAATCGAACAGATAAATATGGTTCTTTAAGATGGAGTGAAAAACACCTTTCATTTTCAGTTTCTGAGTTGCACTTCTAACAGATTTTATGGGCCAGGGCCTGATTGATGAAGATACTCTGTAAATTAAGTGATGCAAACAAATATAAAACCAGACACTGATGTACACCCAGCTTTCTTACTTTTCTTTTTCAGATGAAATTTTAAAAATCATCCCACAGAATAAACAAATTGGTCTGAAAATAATCACATTGCAAATTCTTAGCACTTATTCAGAATTATTTATTTTTGATCAGTAGTTTGCATTGTTTTCATTATGGTTGCTTAATACTAGCCTATGATAAAATTCTATTTATTTGAAGCACACCTTACCTGTGTCTCTGGGATGATAGGACTATCTTCAGGAGAAATTCTAAAGAAGGTGGATAAAGGTGATGACACAATAACGGGGTTTGGCCTTACAAATCCGCTTAGATCACAACTAGGAATGTCATTCTCTTCTTTCTTCATGACAAGGGTATCCATGACATAAAACACATTCCAAGGAATCCATACTGTGTGATACTGTGTCAGGAATGGTGATCGCTCAAACACCAGTGTCAGAGAGGCACCACCATTCGCTACCAAGTCAAACCTAGAAAAAAACCCCAAAATGGTCAGCAAATTCCCAAAGCCATCCACAGCCTCTATTTTATGGAGTGATTCTTCATTACATTGTACTGCTCTCAAGGCAGAATGACGGTACTGGAAACAATGGAGAAATCGATTAAATTATATTACATAATTACCACACAGAGAGAATTGAGACTTTGGGATCCTGCGTTTAAATTAAGCAAACCCTTCTACTTCTACAGTATATAATCAGCATATTTTACATTTGAAGAATGTACAAAGTACAACTTTAGTCAATCACTTTGTTAATGTCTTTTGTTTCCATTATTTTTTTATTATCTTAGTTTTACAAGCAGCTCTTCGGTAAAGCCTTTGCTGTCTTTGTGACTTAGAAGTGCTTCAAAGGGAACTTACATTCCATCCTGGCGAGTGATTGTATATCCATAGTCTGGATAGTGTAGAAAGGAGACATTGACTCCAATGAGTGGCGTTCCATCAGCAGTTAATACTTGGCCTCTTATGACGGATGCAAGACTGTGAAAAAGATGCAGGAACAAATTACAAGCTTGTCTTTTTTCATTCTCTTTTGAATGAATAAAGCTAGTGAGTGAACACACACACATCCACCGCTATCCACCCACCCCTCCCTACATAGTATCAACTATCATTAAAAAAACATTCCTCAGACTCTAAACCTTTTACAAGTTCACATAATTTACATTGTATAAAATGCCTCAAAATCTACAGATAATAATTTTGTTTCAGTATTGTTGATTTTACTTAGGTTTATTTTGTCTGTACTGAGTTACTAAAACCAGAAATTCACTGAAGAATTTTAAGAACTTATAAACTCTAGATGTTCTCACTGCAAGTCATAGTTCTGCAGACTTTAAAGAAAAACGAACTTTTCAATTAGTATCAAAGCAATCTGCAAAACTGCAGGGACTACGAAGTACAAAATTTAAAAGAGGAATAACAAACATTGGCGCAACAACTTTTAATCAACTGCTGTGCCCAAACACATTAATGCCGTTAAATTACTGCAAACGCAGTAGCTCTAGTGTAAATCATCTTCTTTCACTCAGTGAGATCCCAGACACCTGCTTCCTGTTACTGGTTTATTTTCAGGTCATTACTGCTTCATAGAGCACCAGTCAAATAGTTTACACAATTATACTGTCATGCACTTAACAGTTCTATTACATTAATTCATAATTTATATTATTTGGTGAGCTCAGTTTAAAAAGTGCAGCTTTGCTTTTCCTTCTGAAGTGTTTTCATTGCTTTGATATATTTCCAACTGTGCTAGCCTAAATCAACTGGTTAAATAAAGATTTATTTAATCATTAATGAAGTGCCCTGCTAGAATACAGACACTAAGCATGGCAAGTACCTTCTGTAACCTACTGGCATTGGTAATTTGAATTTTGCTGGAAATGAGAAAAAACCAAGCAATTTGATATACTGAGAGCAAAAGTCTTTGCTGAAAGTCTATACCATGAAATTTGCAGTCATAGTGGATCTTATCACATGAATCTCACACACTCTCCAATTTCTTTTGTATTTGGCAGTAAAAGATGAGTCATGCTCACCTCTTATTAAAAGGACTTTCCCCAGGTATGACATGAGTGCTGTCTGCTCCGATGAGAAAACTGATGCGGTCATAAAATGCTTTGGCAGCTTGCTGAGATGGAGACTGTTGGCTTTGGCTGATGATATCTTGGGGATCAGGTAGTCCACGACAATAAGGCTGGTTTTGGCAAGAACTCTGCAAACAGCAGTCAGGATCCATACAGTCAACTAGCCCATCTGTTGGCAGAAAGTCACATGAATGAACAAACTCTTCCTCCTGCCCGTCTGCATGGGAATGAGCCAGCCAGCAGAGACATTAAAAATTTTTTGTAGTATGAAAGAATACTCATAACTAAGATTTTAATGAATTCACTTTCAATTAAAGAAAGTGTGTTTGTTTCCACTGGGTTCTTAAACTCCCATGGAAATCCATGCAAACTGAATATACTCAGTATCACGTAAAAATTAAACCTATTTATTCAACACTTTTCTAAAAGCAATTTGAACAAATCAGAAAATGAAGATTCTCAGGCTCTGCATACACTGTTAACTTACAAATATCAAACATTTCAAGTGGGTCTAATTAGCTTTTATGTAAGCTTATTTGGTTTGCTAGAGAAACAAAATAAGTAACTTCCCCTCTGCTGTTTTCCTCCAGTTTTTTAGCATATCTATGCTGCAAGTAGCTTTAAATATTTCACAACATTTATCAAGGTGGATTCCTTTATACCTTGGCAGAAAGATTTTGTTGCTAGTGGCAAAGGCAATTTCCACGAGTTTTGCACATGAAAATGTATGAGAGAACAAAATCTGTATTTAACATTTAGATTTTATTCTGAATAAACTGATAAGAAATGCTGGCTAGTATAAACAAGATTGAAACACATGGGTGCTTTTATGCTTATGTGCTGAAATATTCACATATGTGGAGCATTAGATCTGTCACATCACTGGAAATCTAATTTGGTGAAAGATTAAAATCAAGATCAAATTGATACATACTAATTTGCTGTAAGTAAAGTTGTAAGAAAAACGAGCCTGGAAATGTCAGCTACAGGAAATTTCTAGATGAATGTAATATGGTATCACAGAGCTGATAATTGTTTCCCCAAAAGAACAGCAAGACTGAAATAGCTCAAACATTTTATTATTCAATTTAGATTAGAGAGGGAGCTTGCTTGCTGCACTAAACTGAAAAGTATACCAATGCAGCACTTGGAGGAAGGCCATGACTGCTTCTCTCACAAAAGAATCTACCTTTAGAGTAAAACTTCTTTCTGAAGAGAAAAATACCATCCATTTCTGTTCAATCATATGTTGAAAGAATGTAAGTAAACAGAGATCTTCTAAAGGTTTTCTTCTAAGTATCGCTGTGCTATGTGGATCAGTTAGAGGATTGGCAAAATAGTAAAGGACTTGGATTTCTGTTCTTTTGCACATCTGAAGTTCTTATTTAACGTGGCTGACACTGAAATCAGTTCAGGGAAAATGAAAGGGATGAAAAAGGCATCATTAAGTATATAAAAGTTTAAACTTTCGCATGAGAAAAGAAAGAACATTCATTTTTCCTGGGATGAGGATATGCCAGAGGGTCATGCTGCTGCTCAGATAGACACTGACAGGCTGGAGAAATGGGCTGACAGGAATCAGGTGCAGTTTAGCAGAGAGAAAGGCAAAGTCACGCACCTGGGGAGGAACAACCCCCTGCACCAGAACACAGTTTTGTGGAGAAGACCTTGGGAGTTTCTGATGGATCATGAAATTAATACGAGACAGCAACATGCCCTTGCAGCAAAGAAGGTGTCAACAGTATTCTGGCCTGCATCAGGAGTGTTGCCAGCAGGTCAGGAGAGGTGATCATTTACCTCTACTTAGCACTGGGGAGGCCACACCTGCACACAGTGCAGGCTTGGCTTTCTGGTGCAGAAGATACAGACATACTAGAGAAAGCTCAGTGAAGGGCCATATAGACAGTTAAGGGCTTGACACATCTCGCCTATGTGGAAAGGCTGAGAGAGTTGAGAGTGCTTAGGCTGGAGAAGAGAAAGCTCATCAATGTGTACAGATACTAATGGGAGGGTGTAAAAAAGTCCACCTTTCAGTGGTGCCCAGTAAAGGAAAGCGACAATGGGCACAGAAACACAGGAAATTTGGTCTGAACAGTAGAAAACCTTTTTTTTACTGTGAAAATGGCTGGATATTGCTACAGGGTTCCCTGGGAAGTTGTGGAATCTCCATCCTTGGAGATATACAAAACCCAACTGGGCACATCCCTGAGCAACCTGCCATAGATAATCGTGCTTTGAGCAGGGGGTGGGACTAGATAATTTCTAAAAGCCTTTCCAACCTCAAATAGTCTGGGACTTTTGCGATTTTCTAGTCTCAATCTTGTAAAATATGAAACTCTTTCCTAGTTGAAGTACTGACCTCCCTTGTTGGTTTTAACTCTAGAAGACTGGATCAGTATCAAAGCTGGGGGTACTGACAGCTAAATACATAGTTTTGGGGTTTTATATATCTGTATGGTCTCCCAGGCAATATCTGGTGCAGTTGCCAAAGAAATGCTCAAATTTCTCCATTCATCTTTGTTAGTTTATAAAAAGCAAATGTACATCTGGAGTATAGTCTGCAGGTCATAAAACTGCATGAGATTGACACCTTCTGAACTAATCAGCTGGAAATGCATTTTTACAAGCCTCTCCACTAACATCAATCAGAGAAAGAATCTCATTTTCACCAGCCAAGATAGAGGGATATGCTGTTTGTTATTTTCCTGTGGAGTTTATCAGTAACTTGCCCAGGCGAGTGACGGATGGTTATGAATCTGGCTCCTTATAACTTGAGAAAACATTTTTCATTCTTTCTCTGTACTTATGTGGCTAGAGCTATCTAGTACTGCTAAGTTGAGTACTCTATTGCACTGTGTGAAGCAGAGTAAAATTTCCTGTCTGAAATGGCTCTGCAAAATTATTGATGAATTTTGTTTGGCTTGAAAAATATGAGGCTTAGCTCAACACTGGCTTGTCAGTTATATCACTCAAATATGACAGTGAAATTATAAAGAAAATAGAAATTCCTACAGGCAGCTGGGCAGTCATTATCAGTGTCAGAAGACTATCTGTATTTTCTTGTTCTAGACTTAAGTCTATATACAGAAGACGTAATAACTACTTCATTGTTTTCTTCCTCAAAAGCTAAAGTCTAGCTGTAAAAATCTTGATTTTTATCTTTGTTGCAAAATGCACCAAATTGCAATGGAGCATGATCTGTTGATAACATTGCTCATTTGGGGAGATTAATAAAACCACTAAAACTCTGCTCTCATGAGACTCCACCTGTAGTACTGCATCCAGCTCTGGGATCCCCAAAATAAAAAAGGCACTGCTGGAACTGCTGGAGCAAGTCCAGAGGGGGACCATGAAGATGATCATGGGGTGGCAGCACCTCTCCTATGAAGACTGAGTGAGTTGGGGTTGTTCAGCCTGGACAAGAGAAGGCTCCAAGGAGACCTTGCAGCAGCCTTCCAGTACCTAAAGGGGTCTTCCAAGAGCTGGAGAGGGACTTCTGACATGGGCAGGTAGTGATGGGACAAAGAGGAATGGCTTTAAACTGACAGAGAGTAGGTTTAGATTAGATATTAGAAAGAAATACTGTGAGGGAGGTGAGGCACTGGAACAGGTTGCCCAGAGATGCTGTGAACGTGCCATCCCTGGAAGCGTTTACGACCAGGTTGGATGGTGCTTTGAGCAACCTGGTATAGCAGAAGGGTGGTTGGAACTAGATGATCGATAAAGTCTGTTCCAACCCAAGTCTCTCTGTGATTAAATGAGAGGAGTCAAGACAGAGGATTCCCATGCTGCATGTCTAAAAAATAAGATATATCTGTGAATATCTATTGAATGAAGTAAAACTTCTGGAAGGAAGAAAAATACCAGGACAAAGCAAGTCCTGGGCACAACTTCTGACAGTGTCAAGGGCAGATGGCAACCAAGGGCCTACATAAATTGCATTCTTGCCAAATAAGTTGATTATATATCTAGGTAACAAAAATCTCCAAGAAGTGAAATTCAGTGCCTACATAGGAGGAATATAGTTTTGGAGCTATGACTCTGGCCATCCCACCAGGACAGGCTGAATGATTGGCAAACTAAGGCAAAAGATTGGAAAGCACAGGAAACTGTTTTAACAAACCTCAGTTATCCTCACATTTTACAATTTTACAACAGGCTATAATGAATGGACTCAATCACAGACACAAAAATGACAGCCTGTAGGAGCAGCTCATCAGAAAAGCCAAAAAAGCAAAAGTAGCCCTTGATTTATTACTAAGCAGTGAGCAAGGACCTTGTTCAATGTTGCTGTTGCAGTATCTCTATAAGCATACCTACAGTATACTCAAATTCAGCTTTCCTGATGGAGTGAAGAAGCCAAAAATATAAAATGTGCGATGCTAAACGAGTTGCCACTCCAGAAAGAAATCTTGGAGTTACTGTGGATAAGTCCTATGGATATATCAACCTAGCACTCACCAGTAACCACAGATACAAACAAAAAACTAAAGAATAATGGGAAGTGTTGAAGCACAAACCAGAGTACATGAGTATGCCACTGTATCAATCCTAGTTCAAGTAGGTACTTCCTGAGATTTCCTTAGCTTGGGTTATCTTTGAACTTAGCAATTCTTCTGACATTCAAAATATTCTCTGGCGGTAATTTCTTACTTTAATTAGCAGCCTGTTAGTATACAAAAGAAAGTATATGTTCACATTTACCCTACTAAAGTGTTTTGCTAAGCAATTGCTATTATCCACTGTAATAGAAGAGGTCTTGGTTTAGGTAATCCTTAGACTGAATTTGTACTACTCTGTGACAATGTTTAGCAGGAACTGGCTATCCTAAACTATGCAAGAAATTAAAAAAATACAGTCCTGCTAAGTATACTTTGCTTTATTACAGTATTTATTTTCATTTCATTCAGTAAAAAAAGAATATTAATGATCCCATGATTCTCATGGGAGCCTGTAACTACTCTTAATAATTGGACAGGAGTTAATAAAAAGCAAACTTTAACTAAGGAATGTGTTCAATAAAGACCCATCTAGACTAAAGAGTAAACAGCTTATTCTTCCTACAGTAATAACAAAGCAAGACCCACTTTGATAAAGTATAATAATGACGCTTTTTTTTTTCCCAAGAAGCTACACTTACTCTACCCACAGAGAGCTTTGACTTTGTCTCTCCTCACAAAGTCATTAGGTGTTTAATTCAGCCTAAGATCTACTTGTTGCACACTTTCCTTTTGGACTGCTAAAATGTAAAGAAAAATCCAAGTCAAACACAAGGGAAAATAAAGAGTGACCCTTAAAGAGAAAGGAAATGATTTGCAAGGCTTTCAGAAATATGTATTAAAAGAATGATAAGTAATAAACATCCCATCATATATCAATAGTGTCTAGAAGGGATAATAATCTATGCCTTGATGCCATTAGGATTTCCTATGGAGAGTACTCCCATTGAGGTCCCTGGGATGCTCATGTTCACAGAATTTGAGCAATCAGTCCCAAAAAGAGATAGGAATCAAAGGAACAGCAGACACTTTTATTAATGAGCTGTACATATGAAATGTATTTTAGCCAGTGTAGGATAAAGCACAAACATTAACCACAGCATAACAAATAGGTAACAACTGAGATAACTTTAATTATATAACCACTGAGCCTAGTGAGATGTAGATCACACTACCCGCAGTCAAGCTATAAATTCAGCATAAGTGCTGAGATAACCTAATCTCCCACAATAAACAAATACACCAGAAGAATCCTTATGCCATTCCCTGTAGCTGTCTGAAATTTTAATGGCTTGCTTGGAGATTAGTGGGCTGATTCCAGGTACTTTTGCAAACGGAAGAAACACCTTTCTCTCCAGGTGCGTTTCAAAGAAGACTTTCTTTTCCCAGTTTTGTTAGGTATGTTTCCATTTGTAGTTTGATTTAATAGTTACATTTTAACCCTTTTCCTCAGCCAGAGTCAAAGACTAAAGTGAATAAGCTCTGTATCAAAGCATATACATTAGAGAAATGCCATGGACAAATACCATTATCATGGCAGGCCAACCATGGCAAAACAAGTGTTTGGCCAACCCATTCCTCATGCATAGCTGCATAATGATAACTGTAAAGGAAATAATGAAAAAAAAAAACCAAGCAAAAACGCAGAACAAAATACCAGCATTAGTTTCTCCCCTGCCCCCAATATTGTTCTTTTTTCCTGAACTTTAAGGCATCCTGTTAGATTGTTCTGTTCCAATTCCTCATTTCTTTTCCCCTTTTCCTCACAAAAATCTATTATTGTTTTCGGTCTGAAGGAGCAGCTTCTTTTCCCTTGTTTCATTTACATGCATTCCTGTTCACCTTGCTCCTTTTTCTCCTCCTTCCCCATTACCTGCTCTTGACTCTTTCCCTGATATGTCACATCCTTCTATGATCTTAAACAATTACTGAATCTGTTTGAGTCTATTACTTGGCTTTCAATGTTTTTTCTAATTTTTTTTCTCTACACAATCTTTTTTTTCCCCTCCAAGTTGTTTATGCTTCCACCTCGTTTCTCCCCCTTGCTTTGTCTTTTTCCATGTTTGCAGGTTCCTCTTTCTTCCGTATCTCCGTAATTCCCTGGCTCACATGAACTTAATTCCCCAAACAGCACATCCCTGCACGGAATCTGTGCCAGACTTTTTAGGCCCCAAAAGCTGCAAAACTGACTCAAAATACATCATATGTTACAGACAAGGATTACAGTTCAAAAGATGTGTACAGCAATAAACAGGAGCACAGTTTTAACTGTGGTATTTATTTTCCTTAGGAAGTAAATGCTGCTGTTATTTATGGTTTTTGATGTCTAAGATCCCAGCTGCAGTTGGGATATGAGAGTAAAGAGCCAACTAGCAATTGCAAAGGCATACACAGTCTAAAACAGAAAGACAAAGTCACAGATGACTTTATCATCATCCAAAGGCCCTAATGGAGTTTTTATCTCTTCTCTGAATCTGAAGGTGTTAAGCAAAACGAACTGATGAGAAGGGGAAGAAAGACAATAAAAGCATTATGCTGATCTAATATTTGACTGCATCCACATTTAATCTTGTTTTTGTGGGTTTTTCTTAATGTGATTCTGGAGTCATGCCAAAGTCACAGCCCCTCTAGCTTCACTAACCTACAGCAATAATTGCAGATTGATTCCTTAAGTCAGCAGTCCTGCCTGCATTTCCCTGCAGATTGTTACCTGCCACCTGAATGAGAGACTGCAAAAAAGACTTCTGGGAGCATCCTCTCAGTTATCTGAGCATTCACAGGCTATGGAGGGATAAGATCTCTGTGGGCTGGGCAACCAATTGTTTCCAGCAATAGTATCATAGGTCAAAATGTAAACTCCAAGTTCTGCCTTTTCTCTTGGGAAAATTTCCTTGTGAGGTCACTGAAATTATGAACTCCTTCTCTTTTTCTCCTCCACAACAGTTCACCAAGTTGAGACTATGTTTTATTCCAGTATAAAAGAACACTGCAGGGGAACTAAGGTGACACCCATCTTTTTCAAAGTACATATTTCACCTGTCATATGCAGCTTGTAAGGCTTTGCTGATATGCCATATAAAAGCACTGGATACTGCAGCGTTTTCTTACAGGTACAGGAGCTAGTAAAATGTGTGTATGGTTCTCATGGCAGTATTTAATCACCCAACGGTAAAATCTCTGCTCCTCAACATGTTCTCCCCACAGTTAAAGATCCAATTGGTATATCTTACCTCCTTCATTGTCCTTACTGTCAGTGCAGAGAGTTTCCATGGCTACGTCACAACCTGCTCCCCTCCATCCTGGCTGGCAGACACAGTGCCAACCATTTTGGTCCAGTGTGCATCTCCCATTGCTGTTGCACAAGCCAGGGCAACCCTCTGTTGAAACAGACAAAGGACAACAATCACACGTCATTTAAATGTTGTCATAATATAAAAATTTAAAAAAATACAAACAAGGGACACTTACTGGGAACAGGCCTTAGGAACAGCACAAATACTGTAATTGCACATGGAGTGGAACAGCAACATTACCTGGGGAATGTAATTCTTAACAAAGTGGCATCTTTGATTGGCCTGACACTTGAGACACCACTTACCTGTACAAGCAGGAAATAAATGCACCAATCCTCTAAATACCTGCAGGCCAGACAAAATTAAGTTTGGCTTCTTTTTAATTTTTTTTTTTTTTTTGGCAAAGTAACAAGAGACGAGTGCATAGTGCAAACACAGCTGTGTAAAATAATACATTTTTCTGTGCTCATAGAGTAGATCATTATTTGCTCTATGCAGTTGTGGTTACTTACTGGCACAAATGTTTAAGCTCCCTGTTACTATGAACAAATCCCTCCAAATTCTTAAGCAGGAGAATGGGTATGATTTTAGGCACATAATAAAAGAGAACATTAACTTTATCTGGTCTCAGAGTTGCCGTGTATTCATGTGAAATTACAGTGCGTTAAATAATTGCACAAAGTATAGGCCAGTTTTAATGACTATACTTTATGCCAAAAATACATTCCTTTTCACAGAATAAGCAAAGCCCAGGAAATAGTGAAGCAGCTTAGCATCTATTCTAACAAACATTAGGATTCAGGCTGCATACGGATGGGACAGGACCAACAGGATTTCCAACTAAATGTAATAGCTGTGCGTATTTGATTACTTAGGACGGACAAAATGAAATACCATAAGGACCACAATAAACATTGATAGACTGAACAAAAACACGGTAGTGACGTGCTTCAAGACAGATAGCAGAGAGTGATTTTTTGTGACAATCTCCCTAAGGCTTTTGTGCTGTTACCTTTATATCCTATCTTGTCTGCTTTTATGGCCAAGGAGGGAAAATTTGGGAAACAATTAACATAATTTAATATATCCAAAAATCGATAATTGTTTTCAGTCTAACATTGCATTAAAAAAACAGTATCTGTCACTTCCTAGTGATGAAATCTGGCATGCAGCCAACATGACCTGTATGAGGATGACAACATTATAAATATGTAATTTTGGCGTTCCTTATCTATGACTATGATAAGACACTGACAGAAGCAAGTACAGATGTAGCACTAAGTATCTTATGAGAAAGTGGCTACAAATCAGGTTTTTCCAGACACAACAATTTTCTGTAAGCTTTTATCCAAAAGCTCTAAGTAACTGGGTAAACAATTCTTCACTTTTTGAACAACTATCTTTGTGAATTAACCTACTGTTCCATTTTGGTTAACCTTAGCTGATCTTTGAGCAGTCTTTCATAAGTAATAGTCTACTTTTTTTTTCTGCTAAAGACTTTCAAATTTACTGACTCCTTTCAACCCTGTAGCTCCAAATTACAAACATTCCCAGAAAAGAAGTTATAAAGGGTGCTTAACTCTTGTCAAATCACTCTCAGAAGGGAGAGAATCAGGAAAACCTCTTGTGAGGAAGGACAGGGATGCTACAGTTATGGATATTGTGCCATCATGCCAGACTGAAATTAGTTTTGCTACTCTTCTTACTCCTTCAGACTGCAGCTGTTAATAGTATTTGTTAATGCACCGAGATCTATTATTTTCTTAATATTCTTCTATTTGATTTATGGAAGACTTACATATATAATTGAAATACTGACAGAGCATTTTAGGAGTCAATTGGGTACACTCAGGACTTATTGTGTGAAAGCCTGGATATTGCCATCAATATTGCCATATTCTAATGTAAAAAACCCACAAGGAATAGGGAAAGATACTCAGGGAAAGAGGGGGAGGAATATTTTAAACATTTTTCTAAATCAATGTTTCACCGTAACTGAAGATACAAGAATCTTTGCTGTTTCATGTTAGGTTTTTGCATCCTTGAACCTCTTAACTGAAAATGTTGCACAGACTATAAAAGATTTTTCTAGACTCATAGAAAATACAAGTCATAATTTCCTATAGATTTTCTACATTCAGATAATCAAAACCTTAATGGCCTCAGGTATTCTATTGATCTGTCTGTATACAAACACATACATCTCTATAATTAATCTGTTCTTTAGAACTAATGACACTTGTTCTGTGACAAGAGTATTGCTTTACTTTGTTTCCTAAATATTTAGGGTTTTAAAGGTAGAGGTCCAGTGACAAAAATAACAACAACAACAAAAGCTCCAAACAGCAAATGAATACTATCTTCAGTTATTGGTTCAGATAAAATCTAATATATGTATACAGTGTGTATATAAATGTATAACTACTGATAAAGTGTTACCATATAACAGAAGTAAAATTTTAATTTGAGATGAGTTGAAAGCCATATGAGTTATATATTTAATCCATGGAATGTATGTAAGAGAAGATTCTTTTGCCCAGACTAGTATGGTTTTAACTATATATTTATATAAAAAAACCCCAAACATGTAGGTATAGGCATGTCATCAAAGAGCAAATATACAGTACCTTTCACTATCTTATCCAAATAGTGAGCTTGAGAATTAAAAAGAAAAAAAAAAACAGACAGACATTTCAGAAGTGTCACATAAAACAAGAATTGTTCAGAATTCACATGCAAATCAAGCAGGTGCACCTGACATGAGAGGTCTTACATTACAAACTGAAAATGTATTTCAAAGCTTTTAAAAATGCAAGAGATTCTCTTTTCAGCAAACATCATCATGATTCAATGAAACTATTTTAGAAACGAGCCCTGCAGAAGAAAAAGAGATGCTACCTTTCTGAGACTGTTTTTCTTCTGAATTCTCTTCACATGCTTTGATTTTTACATATAACAAAAATATAATCAAAACTAGCTAAAAAATTCAATTTTCAACACAGTGTAAGAGCAATTCCTTAGTTTATGAGCTTTAAACACTGACCATGCGGGAAGATCTTTGATTTGCAGGTCACGTATGACTCTGACAGCACAACCAGCACACTATCTTAATTCTCATTGGATTAACAGGATTTTTATGAAGGTTTTTTTTAATTCAGCCACAGTTATTCTTCTGAGCACACAAACCAAGTACATAAAATAAGTTGGACTGTATATAGGGGGTGGAAGAGGGTGTAGTGGGGTCAGTAGTGTGGTGATCTATTTAATTTGAAAAAACAAGTGAAAATTAAACTTAGGCTCTAGAAGTATAAATATAAATAACATGGTATATACAAGAATAGCAAGACTTGGTTTTTTTGTAAGTTATGACAAATTTTCACAGAAAATTTGAGAGGCATATGGATGAATGACATACAGAGCATAAGAAGGATTTCAAGCAGCAGGCCCTACTTTTAATACATGAGACACAGCACAGATGGGTTACATGTTCCCTCTTTACTTCCAGGAAACAGACATAAACTGCAGTTGTGTCAAAGGCGTTAATGTCATATAGCAAAATCACACAGAACAGGTTCACCATAGGCTACCAAACCCAGCCACCAAACCCCACCCACAGGTGATGGGCGATTACAGACCACTGCAGTTCAGACGTGCCAAGTTGAGTCAACAGTGTTGGATACAATCCCCTGTTTTTGCTGTGCATAAGGTCTCTCGCCACAGCCCTCAAGGGTTCTCTTCATTTCAAAATGTGACCTTTTCTAAATCCCTGATGGAGGATGGTCCCTGTCCGGCAGTTCTCTGTCACTTGCTACGATCCCTTTGGATGGATAAGAAAGGCATTTCCAACTATAGCCTTTCCTCCAGTTTGAATGAATGGGAAAAAGCTCCTCTTGAGTCCAAGTATGGAGGTGATGAGAGACATATTATCACAGAAGCTACAGTCAGTGCTATGACTAAGAGGTGGAAACTTTCTAGTCCCTTTCTCTTAAAGCAAGTGTCAGATGTCCACTGCACAGCTCTTTTTTCCCCCCCCATAATGGTAAGGTTAATGTGAGACAAAGTAAGAAGATGAAAACATCAATTACAGAACACTTAGAGCAACAGCAACAAACTAAGTAGCTTTTCACATTAACCACAAACAAAAGGAAAAGTGATACAGCTGCATTTCAGGGTGGATCAAATTCTTCTCTTACTCGTCCAGTAAAATTCCCCTTGCTCCTACATTGCTTAAAACACGGTGTAGTACACGTGGAGGAAAAATCAAGTTTCATTTCGTAAAATGGAAGCAATTAGGTCTGTCTGGGGAATGCATCTGTTCACCAGTAAAACATTAAATGCCTCTACAAATGTAGGGATAGATAACAAAACAGAACATTAAAAAAGCTCCCAGGCAACTGAAAATAATCCCTTCAATCCCACGTGCCCCCACATGCTATTTCCTTTCGTTCAGAAATCCAATCTTCAGTTAAAAAAAAACCAAACTGAGAGAATAAGAAAATGCGCTTTAAGATTTTTTGTATCCAATAGTCTTATAAGAAGTCAGTTCCAGAACATGAAAAGCTTGGAAGCATTCTTATAATGCTCAGAAAACAAGTGCTACCTTCCAGCTTCCTTTTACTCATCAGTTGACATTCAGGACAGTGTTAGAAACTATTCTGGGTTAATATGTAGCATTGTAGAAAAATCATAAAGCAGAAAGTGAGTGGCCAAAAATAGTATAACTTTGCAGTGAAGTTTAACCAGCCATGCTGTCTTCCTTATCCTCACGGCACTACAACTGAAAGAGGAATGAACCTATGTGAATTACAAAATACAAGCCTTTCTCCCTCTGAATTCCAGGTGGGATCTGGAGCACTTCAGTAGGATGAAGCATCTCAGCAGGTGCTTCTTGGCAAGACACTTACACATCTTGGCATATATAGGTTATGTTATTTCCTTAAAAAGTCTAATTACAGACCAGGCAAAGTACCTACAAGGGTTTTCTTGCAGAGTTTAAGACTGTGCTATTTAAAATCTTGCTATTATTACCAGGAGTAGAGGGACTTCATAATATAGCTCCAAACAGAACAAAGAAAAACAAAAATGAAAATACAAAATGGGTACATTTTCTAGCCTAGTCAAAGTCCAAGAAGATGTAAGTGGCATTCAATATTCATACAACATAAAATATCAGTGATGTTATCAATCTGTGTGGATATTTATGTAAATATGTGGCAGATAAATCTATTCTATAAAGAACTGGTAACAGTCAGGCAAATTCATATTTTACAAAGCGTATTTCGTAACCAGTCAAAACCCTGATTTTTTTTTTTTTAAATGCAATATCTCCCATTAGTTTCCTATCAGAGATGCCAGCGTCTTCCTCATTCATACACTACTTCCCCCAGGTACGACAGAATAGCCTAAGAATAAAAGTACATATTAAATCCATTTATTCCAATCAGCTCCTGTTTAAATCAGCATGAGCCACATACCCATTGATTTGATGTTCCTTAATTGGTACTTATAACACTGCTTTATTCTGATTATTCTGTCAAAAAGGATTATAACAGTGACATGCTTCTAAATGCTGTATAGCAAATTTATATCTCTCTTACTTTACATTATTATCCTCCATCAGACATCTTCACCTATCATAATCTTTGTAACCTGTACACTAGACTGCAACATGCCACATATTTCTGTAGTGTATATATAGTCCCCTTACAGTTTCAACTCAACTGAACCACAAGTGTCATGAGTTACTTTGCTCCAAGAGCAGATTTGACCTCATAGTACCATCAGACATGAAGCAAAAATACAAATTAATGTGACTAAAGCCATATTGATCAAGGTCAGCCTAAATAAAAAACCAATTTTTTAAGGTTTTCTGCTTCCTACACCTTGAAAGTGAGACTCAAACCCTCGCCTCCTCTCCACTATTACTATCAGCTTTCTCCCTTCCTTACTGCATTACAGCCTCTTCATCTAAAAGAAAACAGAAAGGAGAAATTAGGAAAAGATGGTTAAAGGTGGGGAGAAAAAAAAGAAGAGATGATGAAGATGTTGCATACTTTCAGTATGCAGCAACAATGAAAAACGCTGTTCTGCTCCTCTCAGAGCAAGCTCTGCTTTGTTTGCTCTCCCCATCTCCCACATTCATTATAGCAATTCCCATTCACTGGTGAACGGCTGCACAAGTATCTTTGCTGCTAACACAAACACCATGCTTTCAGACACCAGTTTTCTACAGGAACATGTAAACACCATATCTTGCATCAGTAATGTCTGAACTTCTACATAACCTTGCACCAAGTGTCATATAAGGAGATGGCATGTTTCTCTTGAAATAAAAACCGCCTGTGAGGAGATTATGGTATGTTGGTACTATACTGTTTCCCTTAAGCTTTTATCTATTTGTTTAGAGTTAAAAAGTTAAAAAAAAACCACTTACTAAAATTCTTCACTTACTTTTTAAATCAGGCAATGACGGATTTATGGCTACCTGGAAAGTTTCATACACTTATTCCTTTGTGAATGTACAGAGCTAACGGTCCTCATTCACTACTCCTTCTCTCACAAACAACAAACTGCTGATGCCTTTGTAGCACGCACACTATGATAACCTAAACAAAGAAGCAACTGTTCTCGTATAGACTTTTCTGTTATCTTCCTTCCTAAGTAAAAATTAGTTAGTATAGTATCTTCATACTATTGGTATGAAGAGAATATATTCTTATCTCATTTTACCAGTGAGTAACTAAGACATAGAAAGAGAAAGTGAGAAGTCTCCATCCACTTGGCTACAAACAGCTATGACACAATTTTCCAGAATACTTAGAATTATATAGGATATAGTACGCAAACAAGTATTTTAGCAGCTCACACACGAGCAAGTCTTGTCCTCAGAAAGTGAATAACAGAGAACACTTCTTTAAAGTCTGCATTTGTGAACAACTAACAGAAAACACAGGCTAGAATCAAGGGTGGAATCCAATTCTTTAAAATCGTCCTTAACCAGGAGATCACTCTGTCTCTTGTTATGAACATTACGTCTTACTCCCTGTGCAGCCAAGCAGTAGCAGGGGATGAGGCACACACTTAACCACTTATCAGTGGTTTCACAGACACTTGCCAACAGAAAACTCACTGCAAGCTTTAGGGAGAATGCAGCGTGTAAACAGGTTTTGGTGCTTGTTTAGGAGGAACATCTCCAATCTATTACCTCTCTAATCTATTCAAGATTCAGTCCATGGTGGCTTACTTCTGACATGATGAGCAGATCACCCTTACTTCCTCTCATTTCCACCCAGCCATAATTTAACTATTCTGACAATGAAAACACCTTTTGAACAAAAAACCCCAAATATCTCTCGTAATATTTAAGGGCAGTATTTCTTATCCTACCCACAACAGACTTAGGGAGTAGCACATTGATTCCTTTAGGTAACTGCTTTTACTCCCAAAGAGTGACTAAAAAAAGCCTTGCATCCATATGCAAATTCTGAGGAGCTCCATGCCTCTACCAGAAAACTTAGAGGAGTCCAGGATTCATAAAGTATTAAAGTTACTGTTGTAGCCTGTCTTCAGAAAGGTTCACTCGTGTCAAATTCACTACAAATTCAAATCCACTACAGTCTTCTCTGAGTCTTTTCCGTCTGGCAGACTGCTTCCTATCTTGGATTTGTGTAGCTGATTATTCTTACTTAAGCACAGAACCCAGCATTTGTTGACTTGCACCTTATTTTTCTGCATAGTCTGTTCTATTTGTTAAAGTAATTTTAAATTCTTGTCTTGTCCAAAGTGCTCGGGGGTAGCAGGCTTTGGTATCATTTGCAAATGCAATTCCTTCTATTCATCACTGAACATTACTGAAAGCACATGTTCTTCCACTGTAAGCAGCTCATGGTCGTCATCCATTCTCTGAGTTTTTAAGAACCTTGTCTTCGACAGACCATATGTTCAGAGCATTGCTGCCAATAGAGAAGGATTACAAACATTCTTCTCTTTTGATACGTTTTTACTGCTAAATTCCCATTTTGCCCTTCTTGTAAAGGAGAGCACATGCATGTAAATATAGTTTCACACAATTTTATTTCTTTTTCTCCCAACACAGACTAAAACATAACCCTCACCCCGAACTCATACCTTCTTCATCATTTATGCACTTTAGATATCTGCAGAGACACCTGATTTAACTACAAGTTATCTGTTGCCAAAATTGCAACCACCCTTTGCAGCAACCATTCATGGGTTTTTATGTACAAAGGCATCTCTGTCCTTTAGATTTTTTGTTCTCAATACCATCCCAATTTTACCATAAATATGATTTCTCATCATTATTACTGGAAAGCCACATATATCTTATAATTAAAGATTCAGTTACTTTTAAGGATGTAGTAGACATAGGAAATTTGGAACTGCTGGTAAGTTCATGAGCCGTGTTGTTTCCCACTTAACATCTACTTAGCTCGAAGAGGATTTAGAAGAAAGTGTATATGCCATTAAGGAGTTAAAACTATCCCACATGTACAGGCTGAAAGAGTTCAAATGCCCATTTGAGACCACTGACTTGTGAAGACCTGCCTCAGAGGCAGGTAAAACCTAATGCTTACTTTAAAAACTGCATGAAAGGTGAATTTGGCTTGAAAACATATTAGGCGATGGATCAGGATGGGAAGTATTATTGTTTCCATCTTTCTTCCTCACTGAAAGTGTTTACAGAATGTGTCTGACCAGCACATTTTGTACATACAGTGTACAAAAGTACCTACTCTCTGGCCACTTCAGCTCATGTAAGCTTTGCAATATGCTTTAAGATTCTTCACATCTTACAAAATGCTGCTGTTCTCTGAAAATGTGCTGAACTTGAACTTCACTTGTGGTCCCTATTTAAATGAAAATCAACCAATTAGCAATTCAAAGTACGCTAACAGATAATTTGTATTTGAGACACTTGGTCTTGAAATGTGTTAAGGCCCTTTTTTTCACAGTTCCAGAAATGTGTGCTCTACTTTAAATTCACCTGGTAATTGAGTATTTTTATGGTTACCAAATGGACAAATATTTTGCATATTCAAGGCTTGGCCTGGATAATTAATAACATGACCTTTAGGTAAAGGAAAGATCAAAACAAAATTTGTTCTAGATTTCACGAAATCTTGCTAAACTGTAGCCATCAGTCCTCTGGGTGCCAAAAAAAGTCATCATCTCTTTTTTGTAGGGTTTTAGCATTGAGGGTAGTGGTATAAATATTGTTGTGAAATACTAGCTGCCATGTAGGTGTTTTGAAAGTAGGATTTCACTCACAATACTGCAGTGAAGTAATTGATATTGGATAGAGTTAATTTTGAATGTTTAGTTGATTTAATCTGATAAAAGACCATTTGAAAAAGGTCATACCTTCACTCAGATACAATCTTTTAAGATGAAATTTGTACTCCGATATAACTCCATGAAGTCATAAGTAAAGAAAAACATAAATTTAGGAATTTTGATAATTACAGAACATATTAATACAGCAGAAATTATTCCAATTTAAAGGACAAAAATTTCCTTCTGATCAAAATTCTAAAATTTCAAAAGAATCTTAAAATTTATGAAGAATTCCCATAAATGCATTAAGGTACATTAAATATGTGACACATTAAGCCACTATGAAATGTAAATACTGTCAGTAATTTCAACTCCAGAAAAAAGTAAACCATAGCTGGCAAGTAGCATCGACACTAAAATGATGGTGGTCATCATTGTAACACTGGTTATCCATGTTGCTCTCCTGCTAACATGCAGATTGGTGAAGACAGATCAAGCCCTCAAACTGGTCCATGACTTACTCTGTCAAGCCCATGTGTCAAAAATGTATAGTGCAATGACATATAGCCATATCAATTTTCCTATAAGCACTTAGTTTAATTAGCTGGAGGAACACTTTACTTGCTCTCTGATTCATAAAGAGATATAGTGTCATTTCCCTGCAGTCATCTTTGAAATCTGTAATACAAGGAGCCCTAAGCTAAACACATGAACAGGTGCAGACAGTAGATGATGTCTTAGCGTTCCTCGACACTAGCTGTATTTCTGTACTTACACTGGTCAGAGAGAAAATCAGCACAGAAATGCCTTCATGTACGTCCCTAATCAGAAGACCATTTTAATCAGTCACCAGAACAGAGTCTGTGCTAGTGGCAACACACTTATGGGAATGCGTTCTTGTTATTTTTTTGGTAATTCTGAATAGCTAAACCAGATGACTTTCCTGTTTTTCTGGCTACAACAGCTGAAACTAGAAACTTCTTTCTGAAGAAAACATATTTTTTGATTTGATTGGTTTGAATGGCATGCTCCTGTCTTTTCATGAAAAGAAAGGGTTAAAATAAATACTTTGCTGTCCCTCGTTATTTTTTTCTAAACTATATTTTAGGGGAAATTCTTAGAAGATAAACCAATTAGATCCCGATTCTCACTGGAATATAAACACAAGCTGTACACTTCTCAGTGGACCACCACTGGATTTGATTTTCTGTACACCAGGTAGAGTAGCCTCATGCAGCACTCAAAAGTAGTGTGGAAGTACCATGATGCTAACTTTAGCCCTCCTGACGGATTAATATGAATGCTTAACGACATTAATCCACATGTACCTCATTTATGTTTAACGATATGCTTTCCATGCACTCATATTTAAATATTAATTTTGGATTGAAAGTTAATCGTTCAACATGATAACAATTAAACAGCTGTAACCTGTCTTGTGTTAAGTAATGGAGCTGCAGGCAAGCTTTATAAACAGATGGTCTTGCCCACCCATGCTTAATGCTAAAGACTTTTAAAAAAGAGGTGTTGACAATTCTGAACAAGAAGGCATAGTTTTAATGCAAATTGGCCAATTTGCAATTTAGATTATGCTAAAACTAATTCAGTCTATAGAAAAAATTAAGCTGCATTGTAAAACTGAGATATTACAAAGCACATGGATACAGGAGATTCCCCACCAACATAATTATTTACTAATTTCATTCAGCTAACAGAGTTTAATGGAAAAGCAGCTGGAAAAGTATTCATATTTATGGGCTTCCTATGACAGTGACTTAATATACTCATGGTCCATGACAGTTGTATCACAAAAAATAATAGACTTTCTGAAATAGTATCTAATCTCAAAAAACAACTACTCAGACAGGAGAGGGTCACTGAACTCATTGCAAGTCAGGACAGAAAGGAAATAAAAACGTACTTTAGTACAACTGTGTTATGAAAACTTAATTACAGAGCAAATTTTCATCCAGGCTATCACCTGGGCACCAGCTGTGCATGTGCGGTCTTGTATCACACTGAGATGCAGGCTAAACTTCCAAAAATAATATATGGATGTTCACCTCAGACCCACGAATGTCACTTCCAGAGGAAATGAACAATTGACAGGTGATTTTCCATTGCTTTGCAGCAAACTGTTGATTTAACCTGTTCTCATGGGGATACAGGAAATGGTAAAACATTATGTTAAAACATTGTAGCACGGCCCGTTGTGACCGGAAAAGGGGTAATGGCTTTAAACTAAAAGAGGGTAAGTTCAAACTAGATTTAAGGAAGAAGTTTTCTTCAATGAAGGTGGTGAAACACTGGCACAAATGAGAGGTGGTGAATGATCCATCCCTGGAAACATTCAAGGCCAGGCTGGATGAGGCACTGAGCAACCAAATCTATTTGAAGATGTCCCTGCTTACTGCAGGGGGGGGGTTGATCTCTAAAGGTCCCTTCCAACCCAAACTGTTCTATGATCCTATGACTTTACGATTACAGTTCTCAGGATGGAAACGATAGTAAGCAAATGAAGTGCCTTAAATTGTTTAGTACGTGAAATATACATAGCCAGTGTTTAGTTCAAACCTGTAAGATGTTAAACAATACCACCAGGTCTTGAGTTTTGTAAATTCTTATTAGATTCATTTTATCAAAATACTGAGCACACACTTATTTGATGAAGATCTTTAATATCAATATGTGTAAGTATGTGTTCAGAGCAAAGAAAATGACTCACAAGTGTGGCTGACATCAAGTGTGGTATTGAAGTTGGAGCTACCCTGTGCCAAAGACATATAATGGAACAGCGGATATCAGCAACACACATCAGGATTACTGCATTAGTCAAAACAATCTTGCCCACCTTACTATACACGTTGCTTAAAACAAACAAAAAAACCCCCACTTTATTTAGTCTATTATGCTCTCTATCACAAATCAAAGTATACAAAATACATATGTATATTATTTTGCGAATCCAGTCTTCCTCATCTTTACGGAAATGCAGAGGTTTAAGCCAGGTAAGCAGATGCCTAAATTTTTTTCAAAAAAGGCAAACCAAAGAAAGCAAACCTTTGCAATCATCACCTATGATTTCGCTTCCCAACATTCTGAAGTTTTGAAATAAAATCCCCAACACAACAAAAGGTATCTGGGAGCTTAGAGCAATCAGACTTTCCTTTGGCTAAATTTCATTTGAATATTTTGAAGTATATGTAAAAATCAGCATAACTCCAAAAGTAATCAAGGTTTAAAGGATATTAGAGAAAAATAAAACTGAGGACTACCTTGTTTTAATTAAGGAGATAGGTTTGTCTTTTCCTTCATTCTACATTTTAACATATCAACTTACAATACAACCAGTGGGTTAACTGATAATGAGACTGGACAGATAGTCAGCATTAAGAAATATATTAAAATCATTAGCTGAGATGCGAAAATTTTTTTTCTATTTTAAACAGCATTCATGCTTCACATGCTTCACCATAGACTCCTTGAACAAAAGAGTTATGGGTTTAGATGATTCAGTATGCATTCCCGTTACTGCCTCCATGAGCAATGCATACATGTCTATCCCATTCTGTACATCCAGCTAGAGATCTGGAGGTCTATTCCCTTCCCAAGAAGTGAATACAGTGAATTTCCTTTAAGATTTGCAATTTCTTTGGAATATTCCTTTCCCAAAGAAGCTGCAAATTTTGGCTGTTGCACTTCACACACTTCCAGCTAATAGCTGCAACAAAGAAACACTTTTGCACTTCTAAAGTACTTCACAGTACTGCAGATAAATGGTTAATGACTTTCAGAAATAAGAAGGGTGAAATTGTTTATTTTTAGACATATTAAAGGGAGAATGAGTGGGACTCTTTCATATGCATAACACAAATTATGTAAAGATTCTGCTACTAAGTCGAGAGTTATAAGTGGTATAAAATGCCTGGGTTACAAATGGAGGGTGACCATAAGAAACTGGTTTGCATGGAAAAACATTCTGAAGTCCCTTGTGTTCTGAAATTTACTGCTCAGAAAGACCTATTACCTACTGTAGGGCAGGTGAGAGAAAAGCAATTTGACTCTTCATCTGCCATGCTGAGGAGGCAGCAATTTTTACCCCACAAAGTGCAAATACTCTTGGAAATCAGCAATAAAATAAGCTGGCTTCTATGTAACACTATGCTCCTGAAGAAAACAGCTCTAAAAAAATAAATATAACAGCAGGCTAGAGCCTGTACCTCGTTACTTGTATTAGAGGTGGTAAGGGCAATAATAACAAATAAAACTATCTTAGCAGCAGCCACAAAGTAAACACCCATTTAAAGAATAAACAGGTGGGAAGGCAGACCTGCTTGCCCAGTGCTGAGGAAAAACTTGTTTGTGCTTAATATGTTGGAAAAATTGTTCAAGAGCAGTTCATCCGTATATAACGACAACCCTTGAAATGCTGCCAAGGTCAGTGAGACCAACAGCAGAGCAATCTGCTGAGTAATTGCTCCTTGGCAAGTTAAAGCAGTCAAGGGAAAGGCTTTATCCTACTTCTAAATATTTACTTTCTTTTATTGTTCAGAAAGCAGTTCTCTCCCCACCTCTCTACTCTCTTTGTCAGCATGTTTTCTGGAAGCTCCTAAAAAACGTTAACCCTATCGATTCACCTGGGATTCTGCAGATGCACCTTGATTCCTGCTCTTTCTTATGTCTGAGTAATCTCATTAGTAAATAAAAAAAATCAATTGTGATTGCTGTAAAAAATAATTCACAAGTCAATCTTACTACTTTCACATGACTCTACAAAACAAAACGTTGCCTCATCTTCCTGGTGCAATGATGTGGGTGTCAGTTAATATAGCTGTAATAGCCCCTTGATTTCCCTGCCCTCAAAGCTCCCACCACTGCTTCTCATGAACACCACCCATCCCTTAGTCAGGGGCTATAAACTACCTGGGAACACAGACTGGGTTTTACAGTTTCCAAAATACTCAAGCCCCAGTGATGGCTTAGCTATGCTAACACATTCAGAGTTAGAGTCCTTCCAAAACTTCCATAAAAGTTAAAGTTCTCCAGCCTCTTTTTAGCTTGTGCTAAAAGCATATCATTCTGCATTCACATTAGCTCCACTGCTGTTAGACTTACTGTCCTATCCTGTTGCTTCAGCTGCATCGCCTCTTTTAACTGTCTCTCTTCCATGTCTCCAAACATAAAACTATGTGATTTTTTAATTGAATTTTTTTTGAGTATTCAGATTGTCCATGATTTCCTCAGCACTCAATGTCACACTTGCCTTTGTCTGACCTGTGGCTACCTCTTTTGTTGCCTATTCAATACACCTCTAAGTGCTTAGCCATGATGCTTCTCATACTTGGGAGATGTGTCCCATAAATACTTCAGAGTCACACTGTTACTTGTGTCACAGCCTTTGATAAGCTTTATGCTCCCCACTCACCTAAGTACAAACTAGACATCTCTTGCACACAGACCATTGCCAGTTCCTTTGCCTGTGCTTCCTAGCTGTTGCCAAGCAATACTTACAGACCTGCAGAGTTTTGTACAAAGGGGAATTAGTGTGGAAGGGAATTTCTTAGCACCACAGCTCCACTTTTTCTTAGTCTTCTTATTTACATGCATAATTTCTCATGCCAGCTCACTGTCAAAGCCTGCATAGTGGAGAGGGATATCCCACTGTAAATGGGACATATGGACTGTAAATAACTGAGTACGAAAAGCTCCACTGATAAAGGCACAGTAACTTTCAAAGTTTTTCAGGCACTAGAACTAACTTGGTTACAGAAACACAGAAACTGTACAAGGATGGCTTCTCAATCAGCTGTATTAAACTGCTGTTACATTATTAACATGCAAGAAATTTGAGAGCATTCTAAAATAGAACACTGTGTTGCCAAGAAGATAATTTTGGGCAGCTATATCACATTTATTACATGGTGGAAGCAACCTTTTTGCATGGGCAACTCACTTTTTAAGCTTTTTCTCCTTAAAAGAAAAAAAAAAAAGAAAAACAACAGGAAGCTTCATTTCCAAAAGACATAAAGCTATCACATAAAAATAGAAAAGCACAAAGCAAGTAATATATTTACAGTTCAAAATAAAAGTAACTTCCTTCTCAGCGAAAGACAGTCAAAGGGAAAAGATTAAAAAGCAAATTCTTCCACCTTCCTTTCACAGCATACTAGGTACGAAGAACTCATGAGCCATTATACATATATATATATTTCCTTTCTTAAAATATCAACTCCTTTCCACAGACTGACATGCGCTAATATTCTGTTTGAAGAAACATTCTTCAAAGTACTGCACTTGTTATTCAGACGTGGCCAGCAGCACTGGCTGTTTGAATTTTGCAGCGAAGACAGGGTAAAGCATAGCCAGCCTACCAATGGTACAGTGCTCTCCGTTCCATCCCTGGCTACATTCACACTTCCCGTCCTTGCAGGTGCCATGCTCCGCGCAGCGGGGATGGCAGGCTCTCTGGTTGCAGGCTGCGCCCGTCCAGCCCTCCTCACAGCGACATGTGCCGCCCATGCACACACCGTGCGTGCCGCAGTCCACTGAACAGATTTCTGCATTTGACAGGGGGAGAAAAGGAGGCAGACAGCACAGGGAAGAGAGAGGGTATATATTAATTAGCAGTGCTACATTTTAATTCAACATGTGAAGAATAGAAAAGGCAAAATATTTGAAAGTTAAATCAAAGGAATTTACTGTGAAAGACATTTTCATCTAAGACCCAACAGAATAGCGAGTACAGTTTTATCTCTTTGCTCATGGTCAGTTAGCTTGCACACTTAGGTGATGCTTAAGCATCCACAGGTCTTTTGCTAGCTCTGAGTAATTTTCAATCATGTTTTTTGTGATCACATATGTCTTACGAATAACCGCTTTTATCTTAGATTACATGGCACTTGGACCGAGCTGAATTTACACTGTACTCATGGTGAAAAAATGTAACATACCTAGATCACTGTGTGTTGTGAGTGAAAAACTAAAATGATGAAGTTCATTTTAACAAGGTTTCTCCTCCATATCCTTCTCCCTGTTTTCTTTCAAAGTTAAAATGTGCCATTTCTGACACATTTTTTCATTATAAAGAATCAGCCGTAGTGAGACAAATTATTACTATGCTGACACACTGACACATCCGTTAAATATAAAAGATGATTCTCTTTTACTTTCAGTAAACTTGTATCAGTGACAGCTATGAACAGTCTGGTTTAAATAATAGTTTGTTAAAAAAAATAAATCAACATACAGCAATTTAACTTGTCATTTACATATAGTAACAGGATCTTGTATCTGGTAGAATAATTGAAAAATATATTAACAGCCAAAGCTAGTCAGAGTCCAAACAATGCATATTAAATCTCAGCTAATACAAGATGATAATTTAGACTGTTAGATTTTGCATTTACAGTTTTGGTTCATTTAGTTAGATTCCAGGAAACTTTACTTCTGCTAAGCAAACAACAAAAACCCAAGAGGAGATACAATACAGCCTAAGGGACCTCTTTAGTTTCTTGGCATACAGATATTTGTAGCCATGTACTGGTTCACAGAAGTGCTGTATTTAGTTTTTGTTTTCTTGTAAAAGACAACATGTAGTTTAGGAATAAAAGATCAAAATTATTTTTAACAGCAAAGAAAATTTCATCAGTGCAAGAAAGGTTTCCAGCTTCCCAATCAACAGTGTTGTTCTTCCCAGCTGTCTCAAAGTGCTGTGGAACATTAAACAGTATCAAGGAGCTGTGACATTTACTGTAAGAAACAGCCCAAAACCTCTGTGGAAAAAGACAGCTGTGATTTCCCCCTACCCTTTTTTTCCTCCCTATATAGCATTTTATATCTACTTTGAATTAAATTTTTGATTAAGAGATGCAAGATGGTTTGGTTAACTTTAGGAGTCACAAAACGTCAACGCAGCTCCAAGAAAGAAAGGTTTATTTCTTTTCAATCTAATCAATTTTTCATTAGGGTGAAGGTGTTTATCAGCTTTTAGCACACTAGCTTTGAGCAAGGTGCGTCAATCTTTGTAATGAATTTATTAATTAGAGCTAATTTAATTGAAGTGGAATTGAAGGGCTAATTAACGGACAAACTGCTGATGAAGATAGAGGAAAGCTCTGCTGATTTCAAACATATAAAACCCTCTGATGGAAATAACTCATTCTTTTCTTCATCAAGCAACTTAAGAACACGTTTATGGGCAAGATTTAGTTTTTTAGTGTAGTACTCTGAAGGTCATTTTGCACAGCTTCTGCAGATAATCCATGCACACTTTTACAAAGCTCTTTTTTGAGTCTGACACACATGAAATATCTGAGATCAGAAACATTTTATTTTATTCCTTGAAACGTAAGTAAAAGATGGAGCATAACCTGTCATCAAAAAACAAAGCGTAGAGGACATTGTGTCAATAAATAGGGCATCCATATTTTGCCTGAGAACAAGGGAGGCTCTCTCATAAATAGTCAGTTTTAGTGCCAGAAATGTTCAGAGAAAATTTTTTTCTTCTAAACAAATTTCACAGAAGACAACATTTTCTTCTGTCACTTTTTCTTGAATGTTTGGAACTCTGTCCTATCACTCTTGTATGCATAAAACATAATGGAGTATCACAGATCCTGGTCAGGAAGTACATTTGTTTTAAAAAGATGGTTCCTCATGAAAAAGTTATATTTATTCATAAGCTGGCATAAACCCAGCTAGCCCATGTGTTCAGTTTTCATTAACAAAATGTCTGAGTTCTTAGGTGAACTGGTTTAGACAAATATATGTCTCACAGTTAGACATGATTTGTTTTTTGATATGTGGCTACCAAACAAGATCCTAAAAAATCATATTCGTCAAAAAGCTGCTGTCATACTTTATAAATATTTAGATTTTGCTCTCTGTGCTAGTACTTCTAGTTTTCTCCTTTTGTTTCTAAGCTCAGACTATGGTTTTAATAAGCTCAGTTTCATATTTCAAGAAATCCCTCTGTTCTTCACTCCTACCAACTCCTTCCTCCCTGGCAGCCTGTACCCTGCCTTGAAAGCTGTTTAAGATTCATTCTTGCATTCCCTGAGCCTTCAAACTTGAACGCTGTCTGTTTTTCAAGAAAAATGGCTCCAAATAGCAGAAGAGATTTTTAAAATGTCACTGTATCTGGTTTCACTAGTGTAATTTCAAGTTTCTAAACAAATGCATGAGGTAAGATTATGCAAAGTACCTGAAATTACCAGGTGAATGCAGTTAAAAGATACAAACAAATACATTGATTTTCAAATCCTTCAAATTCACCAATTATTTTGAACCTTTGAATCAATTCACAGTTCATGCTGAAGTCAACTCCAAAACATCAATCAGCTCAGCAGGTCAGGTCTTTATACAATACTGTCATTAAAATGCTGCTATTCAAGACAACAACATTTTACAAAATGCCAGTGCTTTGAACTCTTACCATTGGAGCAATCTGGACCTGTCCAGTTGGGGTCACAGGTGCAGGTACCACTCTCTTGAAGGTAGGTCCCGTGACCAGAGCACTGGTCAGAGCACATTGTCTTCAGGATTTCACAGTTGTTGCCACCCCAGCCTGGATTGCAGTGGCACTCGCCATGGATGCACACGCCGTGGCTGGAGCAGGCTGGGTCCAAGCAATCCGCTGCAGGGTGATGAGAAAGGTCAGTTTAAACCTGGCATTCCTGACAACAGTAATCAACCCCTAGATGCTCACAGCACTTTTGGGTTTAATTCACATTTTAAGACCTTATTCCAGCAGCATTGCACTCAAAAGTAAACATTGGTAAGTTGAAGCTGAGAAGTTCACCTTTCTTTCATCAGAATGAGTGAGGAAAAGACAGAGTGAACCAAGGCATCTTGGTGCCAACTTCCCTTCTCTGGCTACAAGGTAAATCACTCTTTGTCATCGCTATTTGCATAGCTGCAATTTTCCTTGTAAGAACACCTTGTTTGCACATCACTTTCTTATACTGTGAAATCTGTGTGTGCACATAACTGTTATCAAGACAATTACAGGTTCCCACTGAGTTAACGGGGAATCTTTCAAGGTTTGCTAATTTTTCTGAATAACAACAAGATTGGCTTTGGGTCTTAGGCAACTGATCTTGATTCTGCCTAATCACAGTGTAACAAGTGTTGGGATTCCCTGCAGCACTCAGTATGAATTGACCTGATCCACCGCTATACAGTTTTGACAGCTGTACAGGACCCTCGACTTGTCTCAGAAATGAATGAGTTGCATCCTGTCTATCTGTCTTAATTCACTTTAATGTGCCTTAGACGACGAGATTTAATTTAGCAATTTGACTCAATAAAATGTTACACTTGTAGGGTCAATGGTCTGAAAATTTAATTCCAGAGACTTAATTGCATTACTTTGTATGTGGAGATCAATAAAATCAATTTGATTGAGGAAGAAAATGGCACTTTTTACTCCCTAAAAAAAATAGAATGGAAAACAAACTGCATTTTGCTGCACACCAGAACCAATATTATTATGCACATCTCTGGAATACAAAAATGATGCATCATTTTTCACTGTGATGCACTTGAATCAGCACTTTCCACAATGTGGTCAGTGGAAAAAATCACTAGCAAATCCAACACATTAACGATTCACTCTATACTGTGAAAATTCATTAAGTATTCCTACATCTGTATTTTGGGTGCTTTCTTCTTAGTGACCTCGGCCAGAAAAAAGATAAAAATACTGGCAAGCAAAAAGATAATGCATGTTACTAAGAATTTTCCCACTGCTTACTTGAGAATAAATAGAGCATAATAATTATGTAGACTTCAGTGATACTAGTGATTCCCAAACTTGATTTGTAGTATTCTAAAATGATTTTTGAAGAAACATGGTTAGTGCATAAGATCTAAAAAAATTGATAGAGCTGGATGTGCCAGCTGTAAACCTGACCACCACCAGCTCATGCTGGCGTAAATACACACTAATTTACCTTCTTCACAGTTTTCTCCTTTATATCCAGAGTTGCAGGCACAAGAGCCCATGATGCAAATGCCCCGGCCCCCACACTGGGGATCGATGCACTGACTTGTAGGCACATCACACTCAGTGCCTTTCCAGCCGCTGTAACACAGGCAGCGTCCTTTGGAGTATTGCCCATTGCCACTGCACAGCACTGGGCAGGCTGCTGTGAAACAAAACATGGCAGAAAAATTAAAACCAAGGTCTTCACCAAAGCTTTATAAAGAAGAATATATAAGAAGTTGCTTTTCTGATGTATTCGTCTTCATGCTCACTTACACTGACTTGAGAAAAGCATTGGGTTGATTTACCTCTTGAACAATCGGGGCCCAGAAACCCAGGAAAACAATGGCAGGATCCAGAAACACATTCACCATTACCATGGCAATTTCGGGGGCATTCCACCACAGACTCTAAAGGGAAAAAGAGAAGGATAATTAACAGATGCCCACTGCATGCCCACTTATCATGTGAACCACTACTATCTGACAGCGTGCTCTTGCTCCAAGGAGTGTTTACATTTGGTTCGTTTGAAGAGCACAAATAGCTGTGATTTTTCTATTGCTGATGCCTCCAGTATCTTAGGATGTTATATGCCAACAAAAAGGCTAAAATTATAATGGTAAAACTATATGAGCTCCATACATCTGTGCCCTATGTCATCTAACAAATACTTCAAAACAGTGTCCTTTCAAGCACTATTTTATTAGAAGGTACACCCCTTATGCCTTAGATGAAGAAATTAAAATATATACTCTGTGTTTTATTCTGACCAGCACAGGAAACACTATGAATGGAAAACCCGTGAAAAAAAAAGTCAGATTATTTAACTATGAAAACTTATCTATGCATTTCTAAAAAACCTGACCAGTAGCTAGTGTTTGGTAAGAGCTTTAAAGATTACGCTTACCTATAATTATGGTATTAAAAGACACCTGCTCTGCATTTTTCCCATCATTATAAAAGGCCAGGTGCCAGATGCCAGAATCCAAATACTGGATAAAACCTGCCTCGTGGAGACTGACAGACCTCGCCTGCCGCCCTGCTCGCTCTGACTCCAGCAGGTTGCGTTGCTCCCTTGCGATCAGCCGGCTGCCATCCAGGAGCTCCACAAAGTCGTACTGCAAAGAGAAACAGACTGGAGCTTGACAAAGTCATGAGATGACCCACGGCATTGTCAGCTTCCCCACAACATACTTGTATTTTGACCGAAAGTTTCCTTTAGGAGCAGGGAAGCAGGAGCTGAAACCAAATGTTGCTTCTTTCTTTGCCCCTTGCAAAGCATTCAAACAAAATTAACAACTAGTTCTCATGCTTACTGGAGTGGCTTTTTCAGTGACAAGTGGCCAATGAACCTATTACATACATTGGGGCAAGAAAACATTAGTTGAAATGAGTCTTCAGTCATGGCTGCCACCTGAATTACAGGTGAGACCTAACTTTCCAACTGTTATATGCATATGGGTTAATAATAATATCCAACACTAATAATCTGCTTTTCTTCATTTAGTTTCAGATGAAGGATTAAACTGCTCAATCCCCCTTTTGCACAGTCTGGAATTGTGGAGGAAGGAAAGCAAGAGTTTTACTTCCCATCGCAGAAGCTCAAAAGAGGAGATGGAAAGCAGAAAACATTGCAATTGTTGAAAATGACAAAGTGACAAAAAACCATGGTACCTCAGGTCAGTGGACAGCACATACTGCATTTTTAACAACCATCAATGGGGCTTGGAAAAATACAACAAACAAACTCACAACACAAGGTTTGATGCATGTTAATCTTAAGTAAGGCTACTGGGATATGGAGGGATAAAACTGCTCCTGGCCCTACACTTATTTACACTATCTGGAGTCTGTTCCCATAACTTGAAAGTTGTCCTCTGCCTCTTTAGCATGTAAAGATCAACATGTATAGAGCAAAATTAAACAGGTAGAGAGCATTCTTGCTTGTGGTAGATGGCGTCTGCTTTTCCTGACAAGACTGTTCAAAGTTTCACTTTTACTGTGAAACATGTTTATTGTATGAAGTGAACTGTAACACATAAACCTTCAATCTTCCGACACATTGGAGATCTTTCCCAAATGGAATTACATCCAGGGCTTATTAAAGCAAAGGTCAGCATATGAAACCACTGATTCAACTGAGTTGGGATAATATAAAAGTAAAGGACCAGAGAATCAGTGATTTTACACCCTGACTTGAGACCTTCAGAAACTGCTCCTGGGACAAAGTAAAATATGATAGCCTTTGTCCTGGAACAAGGATTTAAGTGCTTATGTTCCCTTCTTCACTGCTATTCTAAGACTGTTCCTCCCTAGTATGTGAAGGAAATGCATTGTTAATACACCTACATCAACACTTGAGACTCTTTCCTAGCTATGTCTGAACCAGCAGAATAGAATATAATGTGATTAGGATGCAGTACCTCAAGTAGCTTTGTATGTGCTGCATCACAAGAAAATGAATGCGATCGTTTTGGGAGAGCAACAATTATTCAAAACCATTCAACATTCTCATTTGTCTGAGAATTAAATATTTATCTTATGTTGTGAGAGAGAGAAAACCAATTTTAGGGTTTTTTTAACTCCTGCCTGACTCAAGAACACTTTTCTCTGGTGGTTCTCACTAACATTTTAAAAAAGGGAAAACTTGGGGAGCTCTGAGTTTTAACAAGTCAATTATAGACATGGAGTGACTTTGCCATTTGTATATGGCTGGAGATCACTTTTGTAGAAGGACAATTTCAGATTAAAACTGTATTTTTGATACAGAAACAAGTGGTTACACTACTAGACTGACCACTAATGGCTGGCTGACAAGCACAGTACAATTAATGATTTCATATTTGTAACGTAATATGGACATATGCTGTTACCAGAACACTATTTTAGACTACATTCCACAAGCCAAACAGAAAGGAGCTTACTGTTCATTCTGTCCCCCAGCAAAAAACAATAATGGATCTTAATCTGTTTAATATTTTTATATTTAGGACATGATAACAAAAACAGATTGGAAAAACAATTATCTTCATAAGCAAAACCATACCAATTTTATTTTCCTCCTACTAGAATACATTAATTACCTTTATATTGAGTCTAAATTTGCTGATTTGCCCTACCATTCCATACAGTTTTGCTTTAAACCAAAATCCCTTTTTATTCTTAAAAGTCTCTTTAAATAAACATATTGATTCTCTAGCTGCAATGGAACTGACATTTTTAGAAAGTGTCACAAAGACTTTCAGGCTTGCATTGATTGGGATTTGAATGGACAGCCACCGTCAATTATTTCTGGTTGATTTATTTATGATTCCCCAGAAAGAGAGAACTATGCATCTCAGATCAGTCTGTGACACACATATAGTAGCTGTGCTTGAGACTAGTTTTGGCACCTAAGGAGAATACAGCAAGGCAATCAAAAATTCTTTCCTGATTACTATATATCAAACCATTTCCTATATGCTGCATCTCTATTATTTTGTATTATGGGACAGAACAAGAGTTAAATTTGCTGTATTCTCTTGTTATTTAATAATAAAGTGCTAAGCAACTGATAAGAATGGTATATATACAATTCATCCTGTTCCAAGACAAGAGTGTAAACTAAGATTTCTTGAGATCTCTCCCAAGCTCATTTCTATCATACTTTTATTACGCCCCTTGCACTGGTAGGATAAGTGTCATCAGAGGTTGCACAGTTACGGACAGTTATGGGCTCCAGTTTCCTCTTACTCACTGTCAGGTTTTAACTGGGTACAAAAAAGAGGTGGATAAACAGGTAAAGGGTACAGGAGGGAAGTGGAGAACAAGGTGGTAAATGTAACAGGTAAGTTTCTTATTACAGTCAAAGGTGACAATGGAGAGAAGGCAGACATGGGTAGAAACACCAAAGCAGTAAGGAAGGAGCTAAAGAAGATTGTGGTGTGTGGTTCTGTGAGTATCATGGGCATATGAGCAAAGATATTGGAGGGGGACAGGTGATAAGGCAACTTTACAAATGCCAGCAGAGTGAAGGTAATAACGAGCTTTTTATTATTTAACAAAAAATCTGAAAATGCAAATATTAATGTTTGAGAGACAAGCAGCAGTTGCTAACTTGCATAAGTTTTGTTACTAGCACTTGTCACTCTGACTAGGAGATAAGGACAGATAGCATTCAAGAGACGCAGACATGAAGTGATATACATGGGTAAGATCCTACTTTTCAAAGTCTTCATGAAACAACCCTAGCTTGACACATCCACATGGGCTCTGAGCCAATTTTTGTCATTTTGAGATGAGATCTTGGAGCTATGGTAGACAGATCTACAGAAATGATATGATTCTATGATAAGGAAAAAAAAAAGCAGATATCATTAAGGCATTGTATGAAACTGTCATAGTTAAACACCTGTTATGTTCTGAGTTGTTCTGGTCTCCACACCTCAGAAAGGCTTGCCTTAAAGCTGGAGAAAGTTCAGAAAAGGCCAAGGATGACCAAAGGACTGAAGCACCTTTAATAAAAATTATGAGAAGCAGACTGGAAAAAATACAATTCGTGACACTAGGGATGGCATGGAGAAGAAATACGTGAGGAACTCTCCACTTGCCTCTTCCAAAGCATACCAACAGTGAGACAAACAAAAACTACCAGGAGGCTGTCTCAAAACACACTTAGGAGTACAGTGTGAGAAGTGTAGTTAAGCCTTGCTGCAAATGTCACAGATGCTAAAAGCTTCCATACGTTCACTGAAAAAAGTAAACTATCAAAGGCTGTAAAACACAAAGACAGCATCTTTGACTCAGCAAAGTCCTTCATCCTTAAAACTCTGGAGGTCAAAAGCATATTGTGAGAAGAATAACAACAGTACTGTCATGCTGCCATATTAATCTCTACATATGGCCACCATCACAGACAGAATGTAGGGTTAGATAGGCCTTTGATCAAACTCAGCATGGACATTCATGTGTTTTTCTACTATGTTGCCATGACATTTGGAGCTATATGAGTAAGCTGCCTTTTCTGATGGAAGGATGCAGTGAAGCCCAACATCAGTTGTTAGTCTGACCCTGCTAGCTATGCCTGGCTTGCAGTTAGGAACTTTTCTCAGTACAAGCCATAAGGGTTAGGGGAAATAAGAAAGCAATAAATCAATTTATGCTTGCAGTCCCCTCAGTTTCCTGTTTCAGTAGACGTCTTTTTGCCTAAATATATTATTTTGTGCAGGTAAGCTACTTGGTATAAATACATATTTTACCAATGCAAGTTGTATCTTGATCAAAGTCCTGTGTTATGCCTTTGTTGGAGAAAGGTCTAAACCATTGAGAGATATTTTACTCCTTTTTTTTGCCCCACAAGCAGAAGCACAATCACCAAAAAATCCACAACCTTTCACTGAAACTGCCTTTTTAGGAGATTGCATACGTTCTGTATCTCAGGTACTTAAAGTAGACATCAGTGGGTTCAAGGTCATATAAACATTCTGGTAAACCCACACCCTTGGGAATCTTCAGCAGCACTATAAGTTCACTAGGGCACTGATAAGCAGGCATACCTAATTTTTCAATATATCAAGTGTCAGCCAATGGTTTGTAAAAAATACTGTAATTATATACCAGGCAAAAATAGGACAAGAAAGTTTGACCCATATCCTGAGAACAATATATCCAAAATGTCACAGAAACTACATAAAATACAGTAGCAGAAATTCCCTATGATTCTTTTCGTTGCATCATACTTAAACATTAATAAGAACCAGTAATTTGTGTAACACAGGTGATGGTAGACAAATTTAGTAGTCTCCCTTTCTGTGTTTTTGGATAAAGGGCACCCCTATTTCGTTTTCACCCTTTTAATGGGGTAAGAAATTAAGTAAGGATCTTTTTTTTATAGACCTGCCTACTTGCATGACTTCTCATATAAATGCACAATCCCGATCAGCTTCTTCAATTTTATTCATTCTTGCCACACATGTATTCCCCTAACTCCTGTTATTATTGTTATCATTGAGATGGCATTTGTATTCCAAACCCCTATTTCCAATGGCTGATAACTTTCTGAATCAATTTTCTTTACGCTAAACTTTCTCGCGCTTGTTGTCAGCCCGAGGGTAGGTGTTCAGACGTGAAGGTCTGAAGAAAATTCACTTAATCATTTTTATGAGGATCAAATTTTTAAGCAAACATAAGTGCACTTTCTGCATTCAGTAAAGTGTTTGTAATTTAATGGAAACTAAACTAAAAAATAAAGTTAATGTAACATTCTGTGATTTTAGCTGCTTTATTGACCCTTCCTCTGTGGTTTGCTACTGTTAAATAGATGTAATAATTATATATATTTCTAGGTTCTGTATCTTTTAAAAAAAAAGTTTGAAGGAAAAAACCAAAATAAATTTAAATAGTGAAGTAGCATGAAAACCAAAATTAAAAAAAATATGGGATTGCATTAGAATATGTTAATTTTCAATTACGGATTTGCTGTTGCAACTGTGTATCAGGCATAATCAGCCAAGCTTTGATCCAATTATACCATGCTATACTTAGATTTGTGTCCAGGGCAAATCCATACACTTAAAATATAAATCAGTAAGATGTTGCACAAAATGGAATAGCAGACCATGAGCTGAAGTACCTCTTCAGGTGGAAAAATGGATCAGAGATAGGACTTGGATAAATATTGCCCTGAAAGAAATTTAAGCTTGGAAGGTCTTAAACCTTTAAAATAAAATACTAATAGAATTGATTCTGAAGTACCATCTCAGGCAATGATTCTCCCTTTCTCCTGGCAATCCAGAAGACTGTTCATTCTTTTATACTTTAACTTGTCTCTAACTGTGGATAAAGACTGTTTCTTTGTTAGTAGGCAAAGGTATGGCCACAGGCAATGAAAGGTGTAATTAAAAGCCTCTGAGGGGTGGAACAGAATAAATCCTCTGGGGCACTTAAGAACAAAGTGTCAAGACACCAGGTGCCTAGTAAAGACCGTCACTTTTACAACCCCAGTTCACTGTATCTTTGTAGACACATAAAACATATTTTGTCTTTTATGTATTTATTTAGTGAGACACCAAGCTGTAAATACTGTAGTATTTGCTTGTCTTCTTGTTTGGAAATTTTGCTAATGTGCTGTTTTTCAGGCACTCTCAACCACATGTGTGGCCATAGATGCTACATTAGTTTGCTTAGGTTTTTAAAGATATGTCTATGTACCACAGAAGGAAAAATGTACCTATAAACTGTGCATAACACAACTCTGTATCTGAAGTATCCTTACTGATTAGGCATTAGAACAGCTCATAAATAAGAACACCCTCCACACCCGTTTTGGATCCAAACACTTAGAGTATTACAAATGTTCTGAACAACACATGAGATCAATAAAGTATAAAAAGTAAAAATAAAATCATGAAAATGGAAAAGGATGTAATCGAGAGAGAGAGAGAAAAGATATAAAAGATAAAAGCTCACAGTTTTCAATAATGTGTGCTACTTTTAAAGCAAGCAGTTCTCACCTGAGTGTGTGAAGGTGGTAAGCCTTTTCGACCATATACTCCAATCAATGCATCTTTCTGAAGGGATATATTGAATTTTAGGAATTGCGGCTGATCAATGAAGAGTTGTGATCTCCAAAAAATTCCAGGGGGAACTTCTTGTATTGCTCTTCGACCTATATCAAGTTCTCCAGAATCTATAGTGTTGTTTTCCTGTGCAAATCCCCCTAATTTTCCTGACAGATTAGAATAATAAGGAGATAAAAAATTAGTGTTCCTTTCTGGCTTTCAATCATTCTTCATATGAACCTTCAAATATTTAGAATCACCTCAGAAAAAAATGTTACCTGACAATGTTTCTCAACATAAAATCCCAGGAATTCTTTGATTTGGAATAAACAGGCAAAGATACCACAAATACCTACCAAATAAAAATGCTGGAGCATCCCTAAGGATGAACATTATGGAGACAGTTTAGGACCTACATTAAACTATTCTTTTCCCCCCCCAGGTATTTTAACAGGAGTTTTCCAGAATAAAGTCTCACACTAAAAAAAAATTAAGATAAAGGGAAATGCAGCATACAGAGAATTTGAGATATCTATTGAAATAGATATTGAAATATCTATTATTTGAGAATAATAGATACAGGAACATAAGCAGTCAGGAGAACTAATATACAATCTTTACCACACTAAATATCAGAGCATTTATACAATACTAACAAAGTCTACAGCTCTAGTTTCCTGTTTCTGGTTTTGTGTTCCCCCCCCAACAAAAGGAAATGTTTCTTGCTCCATTGTACCTATGTTCTTATGCCATAATGTCTACATTCTCTGCACTCCCTAGCCTTAGTCTCAGGCTTGTTATTACCTCCTTATCCACCTCTATATCCTTACTGTTTCCTGAACAATTTGTACACTAGCATGTCAACGTCTGGTACTTTCACTACTTTCTATATTATGAATATGTATTTATCTTGCAGTCCAATCACTATCAGTAAGAACATAGCACTGAAGTGCATTAATGATTTTTCTCTAGAAAGTATTTGTACAACTGTCAGTCAGGCTTAGGAGGTTAGGGATGATGGCTTGAAAAAGCCCACAAAAAGCAAAGAAGATGCTAACATGCAAAAGACACATGGGGTCAAATGCTAACACTGAAAAACTGGACTAGTGGTTGTGGCATTGAAGAAGAGGAAAAATGAGTCATGAACTTTAGATACTCCCAACAAACTTTTTGTTCAAGTAACTAGGTCCAGGCAACAGAGACTGAATGTACACTGCACCATAAGTGCAGAAAATATCATCCAGTCTGTAAGTCTCTGTGCCATCCCTAGGGAAACACTGTCAAATAAATTAAAGGGGTAGAAGTGTTCCAGTCCAAGCTCAAACCCTGCAAGGCAAGGGGCTGAATGCTATGGACTGCATAGGTCTGTGATAGCTCTGAGATCTCCACATTGCCCCTTGTTGTACCATATAGGCACACACAAAGCCTAGCAAAGATTACAAACCTGTCTCCAAGATCATCAGCAAAAAAATTGTGAGTTTAGTTGTTGAAGTGTCTTCTACTTGCTAGATTTGTAGGAAACAGAATTACTATGAATGATGCACTTAATAAGTGTTTTGCACAAAACCGTCACCACCCAGGTTTAAAATGTGGGATGGTTTAGATGAGTTTGCCGCAAGACTGAGGCCAAAAACTCAGGTCTGATGTTCAGGCACTAACTGTGTGTCAGGCTCCACAAGCCGTGGAGCTGGACATAGGGAGTCTTGGAAGTTCGTGCCAGGGTCAAAGCCTACTTCAACACAATGGAATGCTGCCAAGTACTGAAAAAGATGCAAAGATGGGTGTAAGAACTTGCTTACCAACATATGTCAACTCTGAAGTAATGACATATTTAAGCAGCTGGCACATCAAGGTGAGGCTTGAGTGAAGAAATATAAAGAAAAATAGAACTGCTGTTATAGTCTTAGAGTTGGCTGTGTTTTTACCAATTTACATTTTTTTTCAGCAGTTAGCCTATTACAAAAATTGAACTAAATCCATCTGAATGTGATGCTGACTTGTTTGCATACAAGTGTTCTGAAGAACTGACAATACTGCCCTGTCTTTTATGTTCAAATTCTACATTATTCATCATTTGATGGAACAAACTGACACAACCTTTTTGCAAACATTTAGACTGTAAAAAAAATAGATTAAAATCTGAAATGCCAGGTGAGGTCACAGATTGATCCTCACCACTTTTTGTGCATCCAAAATGAACTGCGACTGCTCTTGAATTAAACAGGTACAGAAGCACTGCTGAGAGGCCTTAAGTGCAGGCTTGTATTACCATCAGACCTGTCTCACAATGCATTGCAGTCAGTGAAAATGTCTCACAGCATTATCACATTGATCAGAGTTCTGCTGAGAAGAGACAGTGAAATATCTGATCTTGCAGAAACCATTTTTTACACTTTTAAGGATGAGTCTGATGCTTTTCTAACTTTGGACTTAACCTTTCATAATATTCATATGTTATTCTAGAAGATGGATCTGTACTCACTATTTCAGTTTATTTAAGCATTTGTTTTTTACCTCTTTCTTCAAATTTAAGCATATTGTGTTGTATAAATTCACACACTGATGACTGGTAATCACTAAACAATAAACACTTGTTTGCAGTATTGATCTGCTGCTTCACCTATTTCTACATTTCACACGAAAAACAACTCACTTGTACTACTGAAAAGATGAACTAGAGAGCTTAGGCAGGCGGCATTTATCAAACATTTTGACCGACTTGCCAGGAATGCCTATTATTTGGGTTCAAAACTTAGCCGATAATATTCCTATGGACTCCCATTTTCTTCACCAAAAAAGAGGTAGTTTTACCCTGTAGCCACATGCCCCTTTAGCAGCCCACCACCTCTCTCAAAACAGTCACTGTCTGTTTGCACTCCCAAGGTTAGGGCACTAATTATTCTTTGTTTTCTGTTGTATCTGAATGAGCATAAGAAAGATCTTTGCAGTGTCATCATCATATTTTCACTTTCTAAACAGTAACATTTTTTACACATAGCTTTAATTCAAAATATGAAATATCATGTTCATTCACATTTACTGTGAGGGTGGTTGGAATTTCTCAAGCCTCAACCAGAGTATAAGGATATTAGCAGGGGGTGGCACTGGAAGTTGTTCAGCTGTCATTTAGCAGCAATCAAGGCTTCATTGATTCTTCCTGACAGTTTTCAGTAACTAGTATGATAGAATGGGGCCCCCCCTCCTTAAATTTCACATCTAGTCACCACACTTTCCTGTCTGCCTAACAGGTGCTTCTTTTGTGGTTTAAAATGTGTATTCTCTGGTCTGTCTGTTGTTTAGTATTGATGTATGCTCATAAATGACCACTTAACATATTCTGCAGAGGACAGCATTTTAACAGTGGATAGAATTAACCCTGTTCTCTTGCACAGTATTTAGGGACATAAGGAAGGAAAAATGGGATTTGATATACTTATTATTTCCTTTTATTTTGGAGGCAGCACATAACTGGCTTTAGTTTGCAAAAAAAAAATTTAAAAATTATCAAGGGAAAAAGAATAATTAATATTTATAAAATATTTTTTAAAAATCGATATATTTTGTACAAGAAAGTATACTAGCTATGGAGGGCAGAAGACCATGGGATGATGAGCTGTCACTGCAGCATCAGTATTCATTAACCATTGAGTTGCGTTCTGCTATTCATTGAAAACAAGAACACAGAAAGAGATAACAACTATCTAACTTCAGGACAAGAAATGAAAGAAGAAAAAGTCCTACTGGAGAAGTTCCACAGGTTTACGAAGATGACAAAAAGAGTGAACTGAGCTGTATCTTTTCTATAACTTGGAGCTATGATAACTTGAAATATTTTCAAGATGTCAACTGCAGGCAGAGGCTTCCTCCTTCTCAGTGGTAAGGTCAGATGTACCTTGTGAATGGGAAAATGGATTTTTGTGTAATGAAGCAAACACTGCATTCATCAACCATTTAAATCAAGTTTTCCATTCAAAACCTATTGATTTTGAAGCCTCTGTTAGCCAGAAGTGCACAAGCTCTTAAATGTTTTGAGAATCTTAAAGGGCAACATGGAAAAATGTCAATAAAAAATAATCCCTTTATGTGGTTTGTATTTTAAAAGCTCCTACAACAAAATTAAGAAAGTTTTTTTTCTTACTTTATAAATTGGTTGGATGATTCAGACTCAACATTTTATGCTAGAGACTTTGAGAAAACAAATGAACATATTATACCTGACCTATTAAATTTCAGAGAAAAATTAAAAAAAGGAAAAAAGAGAAGAAGACATCATCTTCCGTAGAGAAAAATCCATGGTGAGGATATCATGCCATACGTAGCTCCTTGATCATGAGCTGCCTTCTAAACACAGCTAAGAGAGAAGCTTTGAAAATATGTAAAACTTTCCTGAAGTGCCTTTTCTGGAGCAAATTCTTTAGAAAAAGAGATTATGACAGGGCATGGGGGTAACACACACAAACATAATGTTTTGTCTGAAAACTATACCGAGCTTGTTGGAACTCCCAAAGATTGAATCTTAGTATCAGGTCCCCCTTATGAAAGAGTGACCTGTCACCTTGAGCTCCCCGGCTTTATTGTGGCCCTTTCTACAACACAAGACCCCAGCCCCACTGACCTCTAAGGCAGGATGGTCCAAGTCAGCCTCAGCACCATCCTGCTATCTCTGAGGACCCCACGACAACCATTGTGTTACCAAATATTTTAGAGTAAGCAGAGGTTCTGCTTCTCCGGATATGATGAGAGCTTTTCTATCCTCCTTATTACAGTAAATTCCTGTGAGAAATTCTGGTTGACAACTAGCTTTCTTAGTAAGATCAACATTATTTCTCAGGATCCACAACCCCCTTCACATGCTAAGTAGGAGAAACTTGTGCTTCTGTTTATCGATTTAAAATTACTATTACTTACAAATGGTCTCTACTTCCATGAAAGTCCAAACAGAGTTTTGAAGGAAAACTGTTAAAGTCTGGTGATATAAGTAAGACACAAAGGAAGGAAATGTTCTGAAAGAAGGAAAAAGATTGGTGCCTGTTTCACTTACCATTTTCTCCAGCAGGTACTGTTACAGGATGTGTTGGCACAGTATCAGGATTCACTTTTCCATTCTCGAATGTATCATTTTCAGTTTGCTGCAACTGCCAGTTGAGGCCAAATAGATGCATTGCTGGTGGTAGAGGATACAGGTTATTTGATGCTTTTAACCATGATGACAAATAGCACAAGTAATGACTTTTCATGCTTTCCACTGGAATACCAACCCATACATTAAAAAATTAAATTACATGAACAAGCATTTGCAGACTAATAGTTCAACTTAGCAGTGGCACTCAGCAATTACTACCACTGTCCTTTAATGATACAGTGCTTTTGGTGAACGCAGTTGACAGAAAGCTCACCAGTCTCATTTTGAGCCTTTGGTCCCAAATCAGATAGGCAGTAATTATGTTCTTTTCTCTTTTTTTTTCATTTTTGATCATTCTGAGGAGACAAATCATTTAAATGAGCTCCTAAATGACCTACTAAAATAAATTATTTCCTCAGCAGACAGATCCGTCCTGGTTAGCTAGAAAAGGAAAAGAAAAAACATAGGAAAAGAGGAAGGAAGGTGCTGTGGCTGTTGCAGGGGTTAACTAAAACATGAACACTTCATCCTGTCAACAACACCCTGCACAACCTTCAGTTACATGCCCATTCCTCTAGTCCACAGTACAAGGCCAAGACCATGAGCAGAGCCAGACACAGGGGCACTTTGCTCTGATAATGATAAGCTAAGTTCCTGAACTACTAAATACCACACAACCACATATATTAGAAAAGGTGAGATCATGTTAAAAAGTTTAGCTAAGTTAACTAGGAAAGACAGAGTCAACCTGCCATGGTGTTAGGGGGAATTTAAGGAACTTTGATATCACCAGGGATTAAGGAATGAACCCCACATATAAACTTTTAGAGCAAAAATACGAAAAACAGATCACTTGAATGCTATATTGTGATACACATAACATACACAATTTTCTGCTGTGTATTATTTCTCTTCCAATGTCTACATAATACCATCAAAATAAATGTTATTGTAATTATTTTGCATTTGGTATAACATGACTTTACTCATTCCATGACAGCACTTCTTTCAGTGCTACTAGCGAATAAAAATACACTGGAAAAACCCCTCTAATCATGTATTTTAACTATTAGTGCAAAATATAAGGAAGATAATTCACTGTACTTTGTTGTTCCTGCTCCTTCTGTCTCTGACGCAGACATAGCACTGCTATAGTAAATGTTATTAATTTATTCATTCCTTTTATTCAAATGACAAAATTCTTCCCTTTTGGTTTCATCTCTGATCTTCTGATGTCTCTGTATTGACCATGGCAATGTCTACTTAAGATGAACAGGCGTTAGTGGAAGTTTCACCAGGCAGACAGCAAAAACTGCAGAATTAAGAGGCTGTCTGCCAGGTCTTTGCCTTAAACCCTCCCCCTTACCTTCAACAAAACAAAAAACCAGAATGCAACTAAAGAGCTATTACTGAATACTTCAGAGACTGAAATCCTCCCTACAGATGACATATTCTCTTTGTTCCGAGTCTCTGACTCTACTATTACTCTTCCTTCTCAGAGCTTAAATTGCCTGTCAAAGCCTGATAATGTAGAATGTTCCTTGACCCTAAAAACTTCTTTCTTTCTTTCCCCCTCTCATCTTTTTTTAAAACATAAATCTGACCGTCACCATTTTTGGCACATCACTAGAATTAGCCATTTTTATTTTGACCCTTCCTCAGCTGAAATCTTTATTTATGAATTAATCATCTAATGATTGTATTTGTTTTAATATATTTCAAAAAAATCTCTAGGGTCAAACTCTACTATATGTTATACTACTTCATTTCACTGGCAGCAACAGAAGTCCACAAATAGCTAAGTATTTCATTATTTAAACCCAGTACATTTTTTCTTTTCAGTCTGGGGGTCTAAATCATCTCTTCTAATTTTGTTGTCTTCTTACCTCGTTTATTAATTCTTCAGGGGGAAAAAAAAGAAAGTGACATTAATTTTGTAGCTCTAGAAGTGCACCCCTTCCGAACATGAGCTCAGAACATCATTAACATCTGCTGGTACTATGTACCTACCCTGTGCTTCGTGGTCTATTGGAAGATCAGAAGGGGAAGCTCTGACACGACCTTTCAGTCATTCCCTCATAATTCAAAACAGCTGGAATTTGAAGTTTTCAAAGGCAAGGACTGTGGGATCTATATTGATTATATCTCACAGAACCGTAGCTACTACAGTGTAAGTGACAATTACCTTTTCTTTGTGTTTTTACTGATGTGGGTCCTACTGTAGTTTACTGTCAGACATAGTGAGTATTAGTTGTATCCCTCAAAAATACTATTCTTCCTTCAACGAACTAACATAAAGTTCAATAAACAATGTCTAATAAAAATGAACAGATGGATACATGCAGCTGTTTCACAGATTGTGAATACAGGAATATTTTCTAGGCAGACAAAAAATGTTACTAGACAATTCCAATGACATCCTGAAACTTACAGTGTGTACTACTACACTAAATAATTCAACTATGTAATCTCGTTGAGATAGTGCTATGGCATTTAGAGAATTCTTCTTTCAGTACAAATATATGAGAACAACATGAAAGAAACAGGCTTGTTGATAAAGTGTCAAAATACCACACAGAATTTCCTTAGACATGGGAAACTTTAGGAACACGGGTAAATTGACTGATTAAGACACTCAGGCACTATTTGTCCATCAGAATTGGTCTCCTCTCAGCCAGCCATCAATATAAAAGCAAACTTTAAGTTCTTATCAGTTTTATAAGGACAGCGAGGCCCCTGATTAAAATTCTTGATGTCACCATGAATCTGATAAGCAGCACTTGGTACTGGTATCTCAGCAGGGTGTCTAACACTTTCAAGTCAAATGGTATGAACTAGTTCTGAATTTCCAAAGGGAGACTGATGCAGGCAGACTGCAGTGGTGTATGTTTGTTTGATTTCCTCTGATCTAGAAAAGAATGAAGGCTTTCTTCCACCTTTGGGATGGGGATGTAAGAGTTCAATCCCCTTCTCTGTTTCTATTGTGTTCAGAGAAATAGTAGGCTTATTTCTTTCCATAATGAATTTGATGTATGAAGCAGAATTTAAAGCAAAAGCATATGAAGCAAAATATATTTCTCTATTTGCTGCTGCTATTTTAGTCCCAAATCTAATGTAAGACAGTTTCTTGATTTTTGGATTAAACCTGATTTCTTGATTTTTGGATTAAACCAAACCTGTCAGGTCTGGTTTATTGCCACTAAATTTGCATTTATTTGGTGTCAGAGAATGACAACGAAGTCAAGAGACCCTTCCTAGAGTTACTAGTTCTCAGTCTGCCAAATCTATGAAGCTACCAACACTGGAACGACTTTCAACAGTGGTATAACTTTGACACCAGCAAGGACTTGTTTGAGAATGCCAGACGCCTCTACCAGAAGCCATGCAGATTGTGATGGCTGTGATTGTGGATCACAACTACTCAATCCAAATAACCCACAGTTGCAAGCATGGATGAATCCTCACAGGATGAGAGAAAAGACGAGTTATCACAATTCCAAATGTGCCCACAAAACCCTAACAAAAGCCTCCTTTTACTTGTATCAAGACTGGGATGATTGTTCCCACTGTGAAACAGATGAACAGAAGAACAGATGATGATGTCTGAGGCAAGGGAGTCCAGGAAGGCTGGATGTGCTTTAAAGAAGGAAATCTTCAAGGTGCAGGAGCAGGCTGTCTCCATGTGCCAAAAGATGAGCTGGCGGGGAAGAAGAAGGCCTATATGAACAGAGAGCTTTAGATGGAACTCAGTGTGAAAAAGAGGGTTTATCACCTCTGGAAAAAAGTAACAGTGTCTCAGGAGGACTACAAGGATGTTGTGACGCCATGCAGGGAGAAAATTATAAGAGACAAATCCCATTTAGAACTTAATCTGGCACTGCTGTAAAATATGACAGAAAGTGTTTTTACAAACACTCAGCAAAGAAAAGGAGGGCCAAGGAGAACCTCCATCCTTTGTTGGATAAACACAGTGACAAAAGATGAGGAAAAAACTGAGGTACTTAATGCCTTCTTTGTCTCAGTCATTAATAACAAGTCCAGTTGTCATCAAGGTATCCAAGGTGGAGCTGGAAAACAGAGAAATGGAGCAGAATGAATCCCCCATAATCCAAGGGGACCAAGTTAGTGACTTGCTATGCAACTTAGACGCNGGGTCCTACTGTAGTTTACTGTCAGACATAGTGAGTATTAGTTGTATCCCTCAAAAATACTATTCTTCCTTCAACGAACTAACATAAAGTTCAATAAACAATGTCTAATAAAAATGAACAGATGGATACATGCAGCTGTTTCACAGATTGTGAATACAGGAATATTTTCTAGGCAGACAAAAAATGTTACTAGACAATTCCAATGACATCCTGAAACTTACAGTGTGTACTACTACACTAAATAATTCAACTATGTAATCTCGTTGAGATAGTGCTATGGCATTTAGAGAATTCTTCTTTCAGTACAAATATATGAGAACAACATGAAAGAAACAGGCTTGTTGATAAAGTGTCAAAATACCACACAGAATTTCCTTAGACATGGGAAACTTTAGGAACACGGGTAAATTGACTGATTAAGACACTCAGGCACTATTTGTCCATCAGAATTGGTCTCCTCTCAGCCAGCCATCAATATAAAAGCAAACTTTAAGTTCTTATCAGTTTTATAAGGACAGCGAGGCCCCTGATTAAAATTCTTGATGTCACCATGAATCCGATAAGCAGCACTTGGTACTGGTATCTCAGCAGGGTGTCTAACACTTTCAAGTCAAATGGTATGAACTAGTTCTGAATTTCCAAAGGGAGACTGATGCAGGCAGACTGCAGTGGTGTATGTTTGTTTGATTTCCTCTGATCTAGAAAAGAATGAAGGCTTTCTTCCACCTTTGGGATGGGGATGTAAGAGTTCAATCCCCTTCTCTGTTTCTATTGTGTTCAGAGAAATAGTAGGCTTATTTCTTTCCATAATGAATTTGATGTATGAAGCAGAATTTAAAGCAAAAGCATATGAAGCAAAATATATTTCTCTATTTGCTGCTGCTATTTTAGTCCCAAATCTAATGTAAGACAGTTTCTTGATTTTTGGATTAAACCTGATTTCTTGATTTTTGGATTAAACCAAACCTGTCAGGTCTGGTTTATTGCCACTAAATTTGCATTTATTTGGTGTCAGAGAATGACAACGAAGTCAAGAGACCCTTCCTAGAGTTACTAGTTCTCAGTCTGCCAAATCTATGAAGCTACCAACACTGGAACGACTTTCAACAGTGGTATAACTTTGACACCAGCAAGGACTTGTTTGAGAATGCCAGACGCCTCTACCAGAAGCCATGCAGATTGTGATGGCTGTGATTGTGGATCACAACTACTCAATCCAAATAACCCACAGTTGCAAGCATGGATGAATCCTCACAGGATGAGAGAAAAGACGAGTTATCACAATTCCAAATGTGCCCACAAAACCCTAACAAAAGCCTCCTTTTACTTGTATCAAGACTGGGATGATTGTTCCCACTGTGAAACAGATGAACAGAAGAACAGATGATGATGTCTGAGGCAAGGGAGTCCAGGAAGGCTGGATGTGCTTTAAAGAAGGAAATCTTCAAGGTGCAGGAGCAGGCTGTCTCCATGTGCCAAAAGATGAGCTGGCGGGGAAGAAGAAGGCCTATATGAACAGAGAGCTTTAGATGGAACTCAGTGTGAAAAAGAGGGTTTATCACCTCTGGAAAAAAGTAACAGTGTCTCAGGAGGACTACAAGGATGTTGTGACGCCATGCAGGGAGAAAATTATAAGAGACAAATCCCATTTAGAACTTAATCTGGCACTGCTGTAAAATATGACAGAAAGTGTTTTTACAAACACTCAGCAAAGAAAAGGAGGGCCAAGGAGAACCTCCATCCTTTGTTGGATAAACACAGTGACAAAAGATGAGGAAAAAACTGAGGTACTTAATGCCTTCTTTGTCTCAGTCATTAATAACAAGTCCAGTTGTCATCAAGGTATCCAAGGTGGAGCTGGAAAACAGAGAAATGGAGCAGAATGAATCCCCCATAATCCAAGGGGACCAAGTTAGTGACTTGCTATGCAACTTAGACGCACACAAGTCCATAGGGCTCGATGGGATTCACCCAAGAGGACTGAGGGAGATGACAGAGGAGCTCTCCAAGCCACGTTTAATAATTTGCCAGCAGTCCTGGTCAATCAGGGAGGTCCCAGGTGACCGGAAGTTGGCAAATATGATGCCCATCTACAAGCAGGGTCAAAAACAGGACCCAGGGAACTACAGGCCTGTCAGCCTGACCTCAGTGTTGAGAAGGTCATGGATTAGATCATCTTGAATGCCACCATTGGAACATGTATAGGACAATCAGGGGATCAGGCCCAGACAGCATGGGTTTAAGGAAAAGCAGGTCCTGCTTGACCAACGCAATCCAATATCCTTCTATGACAAAGTGAGTGGATGAGGGAAAGGCTGTGGATGTCTTCTACTGTGACTTTAGTAAAGCCTTTGACACCATTTTGCACAGCATTCTCCTGGAGAAATGGGCTTCCCGTGGTATGGGTAGGTACACTCTTTACTGGGTTAAAAGCTGACTGGATGGCCAGGTCCAGAGAATGGTGGTGAATGGAATAACATCGAGCTGGTGGTCAGTCATGGCTGAGGGGAAACGTTCTTGCTCTCTTCAACTACATGAAAACAGGTTGTAGTGAGGCAGGTATCAGTTTGTTCTCCCAGGTAACAAGTAACAGGCTGAGAGTAAATGGCCTTAAATCATGCCAGGAGAGGTTTAGATTAGGAAAAAAATTTTCATGGCAAGCACTGTAAAGCATTGGAACAATCTGTCCAGAGTAGTGGAGTCACCATCCCCAGAAGTGTTCAATAAACTGTGTGGACACAGCTCTTGAGGACATAGTTTAATTGTAAACATTGTGGTGGTGCTGGGTTGACAGCTGGATTTGATATTAAAGGTCTTTTCTATCTTTAACAATTCCACAATTCTAGGATCTTCTTCCTATTCTGCTGTTTCAGTAACCCTACCGTGCAAAGTAATCTCTAGCTATCAAGAGATATTCATTTGCTGAAGCTATGACAGCATTTACCTTGGGTGGTACTTGTACTGCTACTGGATAAATTATCTGCATGACCAGCCTTTAGAATGCGGTGATAGTTTAAATGGTGAGGAGACCGTTCTCCCTAACAGAGTGAGAAGAAGAGGTGTCAGAGACAGGGAAGCTCCCTAGGATCTGGGCTGCTCTTGGCATGAACACAGCACCAGTGTCTGTCCAGGAGATGCTGGTGGACATGGCTAAATTGAGCAGAACAGATCTCAAACATAAAANGTGGAGTCACCATCCCCAGAAGTGTTCAATAAACTGTGTGGACACAGCTCTTGAGGACATAGTTTAATTGTAAACATTGTGGTGGTGCTGGGTTGACAGCTGGATTTGATATTAAAGGTCTTTTCCATCTTTAACTATTCCACGATTCTAGGATCTTCTTCCTATTCTGCTGTTTCAGTAACCCTACCGTGCAAAGTAATCTCTAGCTATCAAGAGATATTCATTTGCTGAAGCTATGACAGCATTTACCTTGGGTGGTACTTGTACTGCTACTGGATAAATTATCTGCATGACCAGCCTTTAGAATGCGGTGATAGTTTAAATGGTGAGGAGACCGTTCTCCCTAACGGAGTGAGAAGAAGAGGTGTCAGAGACAGGGAAGCTCCCTAGGATCTGGGCTGCTCTTGGCATGAACACAGCACCAGTGTCTGTCCAGGAGATGCTGGTGGACATGGCTAAATTGAGCAGAACAGATCTCAAACATAAAAGCAGTAACAAATTAATAGCTGGGCTTTTGCCCCCTGTGGTCCCCCCCACTTCCATGCCAAATGGACTGTGATATTCAAAAATTCAGAGCTCAGATTAAAGGAGTGCATTTATACTTACAATAGCCTTGATGCTAACATAAACATGCTATCATTTGTTGCAGGCTATTGGGCAATCTTACCACCTGTCACCACAGAGTTCACTGAAGGCTTTCTGAACCATGTTAAACTGCTTTTTCAAGCTTGGTTGATCTTGTCTTTCACTGTGTAATTGAGGTCTAGTTATTTTGGTTTGTAACCAGTCTACAAAACCTTCGTGTCCACTCAATAATTAAAATAGCAACTAAGAATACATTTCACAGCAAACACTTGAAAAAATATGACCAGTTTACACCGTGTAAAACATTTTGCAATAATCTGCTTCAGGAAGAAGTTGCAGGCTATCAGGTTTTTTCATTCTTTTATCATTGCCATCCCATTTTATTGTGTGTGCTCCTTTCTCAAGCTAGTATTGCTGTGCTTTATGCATTCCCTTTACAAGGAACTTGTTCTTGAGCAAACACACTGTATTATCACTTCAAAACCCTCTTCCATTCTTCACCATCCAAAATGAAATCAGTCCCTATTAGTAGGTAGTAAGAGAAATGGATAATTTATGTAACTATGTGGCAGAACTAGAACTGTGAGAGCTGACAACTACCTGCTGCATTCGACTGGAGACCGCCTTCCCTTTGTTGCCTTGCTCACTATCTCAAAGTCCTCTTCTGCCAAAGTTATGAAAGGCACAAAAAAGAATTGTAACAGAAAACCAATTTATGTAGCTGTTTCTCTGTTTAGCAAGAACTGGGCTTGTCTGATCTTATTTTCCCCTTCTTATACACTTGGTTAACAGTGGTAAGAGGACATAGACAGATAGTTAATAAAGAAAACAGACAGGTGTTAGCATGATCCAGTATCCAGGATGTAGCTCTGAACAGAAAAGGAAGTTTGGACTCAGATGTGAATACACACACTATTATGGCGATTCTGATTGCTATCAGAAAGAAAGAATATTTTTTCCTTTGTATAAAAGGGGAGCAATATAAAGTAAAAGTCAAAGAAATTTATTGTTCTGGTCAAAATTCAAGGGTCTCTCTATCGTAACTCACCAGGACCAACCACATTTTTTTCTGAAGTACTATAAATGACAAATAGGTTCACATGAAAAACAAAGGGCATAGCAAACACCCTGTGAGCTGTGCAGGTGAAAGCTTAAAAGATGCAGATGATAAGGATGCACAAACAAAACCATACACATACAAGCGGAGGCTTTATTCACAGAAACAGTCCTACAGTACGTGGAGAGGTAACCCTCTGAAGTACCAGTCACAAGTGTCAGCAATTCAACAGCTTCCATTCTGCATCTGGTAAACTTGCTTTTTCAGGAAAGAATTCTGAAGGTGATACAGGGTGTTTCAGGGGAAGAAGAATTCACTGTTAGGAGGAGTCTTTTAAGTAGAAAGAAGAAGAAACAGAGTTGCCTGAATTGGGAAATGTGCTTCCAGTGTTTGTCCAGCTTTTCTTAGAATAATAACAATGAAAAATTAACACTAGGCAGCAGAAAGAAAAAACACTGGCTACCCCTAAACAGCAAGCATCTCCCCAAGACCTCTGAAGAAAAGGCCTATGATGTATGTTCTATAAACATAAAGAACTCAACACAGTGGGGAAAGTTGGCAAGAGGAACTGAATGATGCTGGTGACCCTCCTTCCCTTCTCCCATGTGTTCTACAAGGTATGGTAATGAAGTCTTATTATTAATGAAGCTGTGCTTGAAAACGAGCTCCTTGGTAAGATATTAAACTCATCTTCCAGGACTGCCACTGCTACATACTTCTGGGTGCTGGTGCTTTCAAACCATAATTTATAAAATTGCTTCCCTAGAATTAATAGAATAATATATATGCACACTTGCATACAAGGAAAAGTGAATATAACTTATATTTAAAGCAAGGCAAAAAGATTATAATTCAAACTAAGCAAATTGCAATTATTGCTCAATCTTGTTGAAGGATTATCTTCTAGTTCATCTCCCTGTTGGCAATACATTTTAAAATGAAATATTTGAACACTGAAGAGGTTTTTAAAATTATCTTCCATATATTTTTCTTGAAGCCATAATTAGAATCTAAACCTATTTTATTCTGAAGGACCTGAAGTGGACCAGAAGATGTGCAAATGAACTGTCAGTGATTTGCATTCATTTCCTTTTTTCTCAGATAATAGGATACCTTGGATGTTACTGCAGATCAAATAGTGAATTAAAAATAGTTAATTGAAATTTTAAATAAAGTGAATTAAAAGTTACAAAGACAGGTTTTTTATTTATTACTGTTTTTCTCAAATCAGTGAAAAGCCTATTATTTCTAAGTTTAAAATAACTTTAAAGCACATGCTTTTGAGCGTCTTCAAAAAATCAGTCACTAGCAGCATCATGTAAAAGTTGCTGAACATATACTCAGAATGTAAAACATTTTAGTATAGGATCATATTAAAAACTTAGTAATACCTATCAAGAACAACAGAATAACTGAAAAAGTGTGGTCTTTTCCCTTTTATCCTGAACAGTTGAATGGGTCTGTTGATTTTACTGTTTCATCTGCAAAAAAATCCAGCCTTTCTAGTCTACTCCTCATTTTCTCTTGAAACCTTTTAACACAGAATTTGCAAAACACATCACAAAAATTTGCCTAGGAAAAAATATAGCCACAAAGATATATCAGCTACCTACTATGGATAAACTTACTCTCTTTGACTGCTAATCAAAGACAAGTACATGCCACTTTAAAGTATTGTTACATTTGAACTGTTAAGAAAGATGTGTGGTGGTCTTGGAGTAAATACTTTTACTACATTCACCCAAAAATGGAACATTTATTCCTCGGAAAACTTGTACAGCTATATGTTTCATTTCAGTTGTCAAGCCAGGGACTGTTATGTAACAATGGTCTAATTCTGTCAACTGCATTATGTGAGGCACATTCAAAGCTTAAGGGAGAATCCAAATTTCTTCAAACAGAAACAAATATCATTATTCAGTAGCCTCTTATTTAAGTGAGATGTATCTGTTATGTCTTGTTTTAGATTTGTCCATTTATTCTGATAAACAGCCAATCTACCCCATTTTGTAATAGCCTTCAGTATCACCTAAATAGTCTTTAGAATTATCCTGGGCTTTCTCCTGAACATAGCATACTTTTTTTCAGCTAATGTTGTTTACAGTCTAACAAGATGGTGAAAAATCATTACAGGTGAAGAGATGACGGTGAAGTGTAAATTAGACTGCCGACTCTTTTGAGACAAGGGCTGTTTTGTCTCTTTTAGTTCACACAAAGGCATGAAAACATTCTGTAAATTTTGGGTTTCTATCTAATAAAGTCATAATAAATGATTTTGTTTTCAAGTATTGCAGGGGAGAAAAAAATTCCCCTGATTTACACTTCTCAAGACTGGGTTAAGACTGCAAGCTAATAACTTTTCTGTATTCCTTCAGGCATTTCTTTACTTTATTCCTTCTCAATCTTTGACTCTTTCCTTTCCATCCTTAAACTTGCTTTCTGGAAAACAGCTGAGGCTCAGGTTTGTCCTTATCTATTTCAGTTTTTTCTTACAAGACTCCAACGAGAAGTCTTGCTTCATCCTTTAGATCACAGCCCTCATAATGCAAGAGTGTTAAGAAAAGCAACAACAATGTAATGTCTCAAAATTTGCTGGAAACATCTTTCTTAGGCAAGAGCATTGATGAATCATCCAACCATTTTTATAGTTCAAAAGCCTTATTTATTACAAAAAAACCAAACACCCCAAGCCCAACAAAAATCCTCACAAATCTCTCAGGGATATAATAATAATTAAGTGGCATTATATGATCATGCATAACCTATTTGCATGTCGATGGCACAGAGAAGTGCAGTCTGATGAAAAGATTTATGAACCAAAGGAGAAAGAAACAGGAGCCAATTAATGCAATGTTCAAAGGACACACTGAGCTCGGATTTTATAGCATATAGTGAAACACTTGTGTGGCATATTTCCATCTCCTAACTGGCTAAAAAAGATCAAAGTTTTTTTATTCCATATTAAGAATGACAGAATATTACAGTAAACATGCAATAAGGAGATATGTAATAAGCTTTAATAAAAGATGATAATAAGGTTTGATAAGAACTTTTGGAATGTCACCATGTATGAAATGTAAGATGAAAGCATCTGCATGTAGAGATTGTAGTGTGTTATTTGGAACCCCACGGAGCTAAACTGTGATTAGAACTCCATATTTTTGCATAAATTAGCTTTTGTTTTGAATTTCCTGCTGAGATCATATGCAAGTTGATTGAACATGCAAGTCAATATATAGGTTTCCTAATCCTTTGCTGTTTTTTAGGTTTTATGATATCACAATTACAGCAGTCCACTTGTAGATCAAAGGTACATGACTGATGCCAAAAGCAAATAGCCTACAACCTCTTTACAAAACTTCTTCATATGATGTTAGACCTATCCATGACAATTACCACTCACCTACCTGAACCGCGCAAACATGTATTTGCATAAACCAACCACTCAACTTGTAAACCCACAGAATTTTCACTTAAGTCTGGACACTTAAATATGTCACTTAAAGAATGGACATGAGCTCACCATCAAAGAGGACTTTTCACACAACTCTACCTTACCCCCACACCTCCAGTATAAACTTTTAAGCCATTAGGTACCTGCACAAGCAAATAATCTTGTGCAAATCCTTGGTTCAAAACCCTAAGGTTTAAGACAGCTCAGTGACTGCAGTCATCCCCTTACTGAAACCTCTCCATCACCCAAAGACTGGCTCCTAGATGGAGCCATCCTTTATTATATTGTCACTAATACACTGTATGTGCATTGGAATAACACGCTCTATTTCTCCACTAAAGTGAAATATGCTTTTTATGGAACCACTCCTGTGAGCAAAGTTATATGATAGGTACATGAAAAATACTACCAATAAAAAGCAAACAGAAAAAATAATTTACCATCTATGATTTGTGAAAGGAAACTACGCCATAAAGACAACCTTACTCTTACTGTTAATTGTTTATAAAGTCAGTGAATTGCATGCAAGCCAGTTTGAAAGCAACTCTCTATTTTGTGACAGTTATGTAAGCCTTGGGAAAACCAAGTTAGGATTACAGTTTCACATTAATTTTTTTTCCCTTTAAAGTTAAATCAGCCACAACACTGAACTATGAAATCTTGCAGGTGATATTAAGAATAGCCAATCTTAACTCTAAAGTCACCTGTAAAATTGAGGAAGAAAACCAGCTACTTCTTTTACTATGTGAAAATATATTGGATCAGTAACAAGGATGTGTTTTAAAGTTATTCTCTACTTTTGGTTACGGCTGAATTGAAATGAGAGAGATGTGGAGTGAGTCAAATGAGGACCCACTCTCCAGCAAAAAAGCCTCAGTAAAAAGTGATGTGAGACTTGGCATTGCAAAGATGAAAGAGAAGGCTAAACAACAGATAACACTTTCAAAAGTGAAGATAAATTTATTGTCCCCAGTTACTGTGTAATGCCTTGTGAACTCATGAAATCAGCGGTTAGCAACAGGTTAACTCTATGCAGCTGGGTATTGTTTTAGTTTTTAACAATTATTATTGAAATAAAAATACTACTCTTCCTGTACTGTAGTAAAGGTATTATTAAATTATTATTAAAATTATTTAAAATATTATTAAAGGTATTATTAAATTAAAAAAAAACACAGGAAGCATACCTGTTTCTATACTTAAAAAGTTTCTGGAGCTACCTAATTTTTAAAATGGCTGATAGTTATTTATAATACCTAACCCCCTCCTATATTACTGCTTCTATAGAGTTAGTAAAAGAGATGCATTTGTGTGACCCTATTTCATTAATTATTGTCAAAACCACTCTGGTTTTGTTTGAATGGCTTTATTATTGAGGAAAATTAAGCATTTCAAATGCAAATATCCACACTATCCAAAGGGTTGCAGCCCACTTCTTCCAGGATTGGTGAACTTCAAATGCTGTCATAGGTGACAATTCCTGAAAGGCAGTGGGTTTGGGGGTTTTTTTGTGAATGAAGTTATCTGGAATGGCATCAATTTGCAAATGAAGGATCTCATATTTAAAGATTCTTGTCTACTTCAGAGGACATCTAACTTTCATTCATAATTAATGCCTGCAGCGGGGTAATTGCACCCATATAAAATCCATGTGTTCTTGTGATCTCAGTCATAAGTGTCATGTTATTGCTTAAAGCAAGGTTGGACACGTGCTAGACCTTTTCATTCCAGAGTGCTTGTGTATGGAGAGGTTTACCAAAATCTCATCTAAATCAGACATTTTTAACAGAATGACTTTTTTAAAGCATTCAAAAAGAGACCAAGCAGTTTTCTTCACAAAAAAAAGATCCAAGAAAAGATTTCCATTTACAGAAAACATGCAATTTATAAAAGATGCAACTGATACACAAAACTACCAGCTTTAATACATGTATTATTATTCAAATATCACAGCAGACACATCTCTAAGAGTTAGCATTTTTCTTCACAGGCATGAGTTAGAAATTAATTGAAACTACCAGCAAAGAAGAGAAGATTAATCCTATGTCCACAATAACCTGAGTAATCACCCAAGTAATTTAATCTCTGTTTTGCAAAACCTCTTAAACATAAGCATACACTTGAAGTATTACATATGTTTAGATACTACTAAAATAGACTACATGTTTACCTGGACTGATAAAACAGAAACAACATCTCTAAACTACTCTAACCTTGCTATTTATCAAAAAATGATGCCTTTTACCTGAATTTCTCATTAGACTGAAAAATTGCTACTATTTGGGAGTCTCTGAGAAGACTATAGGAGGAGTGCAGAAGGACACACATCTGCATAACCTGCATCTACATAACCTGCTTGCAAGAGATTTCAGTATTCCTGAAAACAGCATCCAGATTTTTAAAAAAACATCATACTGCATCACAATATGACGGCAGAATCGAAATGTGGGACCTATGGACAATAACATCATCATGTCATCTTGCAGTTTATTACTACACCTGTTATATTGGTAGAATTAATGAGTTTCAATTTGCTCCAGCAGGCAAAAGTGGAAGGGTGACAGGACTACTGCCAAAAACCTTGTGATAAAACTCACTTAGAATACGAGCCTTTTTTGGAGCAGAGGTGGGTATGCTCCTTGACAGATAAACTTTTTAAATCCCTTGAAATCTTGTCAAGTCTTTTCTAACTTCCTGACTGTCAATTACATGTTCCTACATTCTTTTGTGTGAAGATTATCTTTCGCAATGAACGTTTTATTCTCAGTGCCAGTAACAATAATAGCAAGTGACTTCCACAACACCAATCAAAAATTAATACTGTGAACTCCTGAAATAGCAATATTATGCTTTGTACTTAATCTGAAACACAGATACAAGATTTTTGCTTTAAAAACATCAACCAAAGGCATTATCCACAACTGTATTCTTGCAAGTATATTTAACATTTATGCTTCAAGACACAGATATTCAACATGTTTAGATTTTGTACTATTTCAATAGTACACAAAAACCACTTTCAGTCCAATAAGGTGGTCAACATAAGAAATTGTTACTGTTTATAATATATTTCCACATAAAGGAAATATATTATGTGATGATATATTGATGAACTCATCATCAATANACTGTTTATAATATATTTCCACATCAAGGAGGCCCAATGAACTCATCATCAATGCTGTAAACATTATATGAAACTCATACAGCTATCTAAAAGTCATAGCTATGAGATAACAAGGAAACTAATGCGATCTCAGATGGAGCTGAAAATCTCCATAAAACAGAAAGTCATGGAAGTGCTAGCTGTAATATTAAGTCTCATGTTAAAGCATAAAAACAGTGAACAGTGATGTGTATCTGAATACTACCATTTACCAAGCACATGTCAGAAACAAGGGAAAGGAGTTGCCTGAACTGATACTAGTAAGGCAAGGGCTACCACATATCAATTATCTGGCTTTTATAGTTCTGTATTTAAGGATTATGAAGTATTGAAATAGAAGTAAGACATTGGTACTTCAGACCTCAAGGACTATTCTGAGGTCTATTCAGGAGTTAAAATCCTTTGAAATTTTAGAAGGTGGTTTTCTAGCTGCTAAATAATTGTGTTGTACTACATTCACCATGTATCCAACCATACATTGAAGGCCCAACTGAAGGAACTACACATCCTTTGGTCCTGCCTTTTCCTTAGACCACACACCTGCTCTTCTGTCAGGAAAGAGCAACATGCGGCACTGATGTCTAAAACAACAAGCAAGCAGATTTTGACAGGTGCAGAGCAGAGCCACACATGCTGCGGAGGCAGAGCCCTACACACGGCATTGCCATCAGAGGCAGACAGCTTCTGGCTGCCCATGACCCTTAGAGCTATGTGAGACCTGGAAATGTCCATTCTGGACAAAAGCACAACATCACTATGTACCTAATCCACAGCTTCTTACTTTGAGAATCAGCCACTTCCAACTCCTACTTGGAAAAAAAAAAGGATGACAAGCAATACTGCTGCTGCCTCCAAATGCACTAGAGACATGCGGTGCTTTCCCTAAAAGCCCCATGGATTGGTAAAATCAGAAGTAGTCTAAATTCTGCAAGGAGTCATGTACTTTCGACAGTGCTGGAGATATTGGCTGCCTTTGCAACTACAGGTACCCAGTGAGCAAGAACATGAGACATCAGTGTGGTTCTGCTAAGTGCTTGGTGCAATCAGACAAGGCTAAGCAGCCATGTTTAGATGACTGGCATGCTTTCCCAAAAGGGTTTACATAAGAAAAGTCTCCTTGCTGTAGTTTTCCCTTGCATGGTAGTTTGAATAGACTGTGATATGTAGATCTTGCAAACTGTAAAATCTCAGAGCACTTTTTCCAAATGGCAACAGGCCAAAAGTAATGACAAAATATTTCTGGTTTGTTTTTTCTTTTTTTTTTAAGAATCAGATATATAAATGTATTAGTTTACCTCATGTCTCTAATGTGTTGGAAAAAGAAATGGAATGAAAACATAAACCTGGCAAGCTGTAAAAATCTGCCACACACCTGCAGACAGGGAACATATTTCCAACCCACCCACCTCAGTGCAGCTCTAGGCACAGCTAACGTCCCAGCACATGGGAAGAGAATGCAGAAACCCAGAAATTCTTGATGAAACTCTCAGCGACAATAACATTACAAGACTCAAAATTAAATGCATGTCAAAGAGAAAAACAGTTTCTACACACAAATAATGAAAGTAAAAGTGATTAATGGCAACTAAACCATACCCTCCCTCAAGCCTGTTAATTACAATACCTATGCTGAGTATTATAATAAAAATTCCATTTAAATGACATTATTAATTAAGTTGTTTTCCTTATTCCTGTCAGTACCTGATCTTTACAAATAGCAGAATAACATTAACTTGGCATTGTAATAAAAAAGAAATATTATATTGTTCTTTATTGATAAAATAAAATAGATTCCTTTTGATTACAGGTATATTTAGTCATTGCTTTAGACACAAAATTCAGTTCTATAATTCCCATGGCTGCAAATCCATTAGTTTTGGAGAGGGTGATTCTGCTCTACTATGACTTCTGCCACTGAACCCAACAAGACAGGCCTCCACACTCTGGAAGAGATGTGAATGCCAGCAGCTGCCACACTAAATCCCAAGTCATATGGGAGAACCACACACAACAAACTTGGAAAATGCACTGAAGATATGGAAAGTTAACCTCAGTCTACAGAAACAGACACTTTAATAATTTCTAATGATTACTTAAAACTCATCTGAGGGATAGTTAATTGACTCTCAGCTGTAATTTTCACACTTTGCATCCTTCTGTGTCAATCTCCTCAAATGATGAAACTTGTTTGCTGTTTTTCCTGGCCACCTCCTTCTCCTCTTTCTACCTTAAAACCTCTTAAGTTACTCTGTTGTCATTCTCAGGAAGTTTTTGAGATAACTCTGAAGACAGTTGTCCATTATTAGAAATATATGAGCACATAAATTTTCAACTTACTTTTAATATCTTGAGATGATGATAAAACAGCAACATTTTTAGATGGACAGAAAGTATGAGTGCACAATATAATAAGTACAGAATAAGCACAATATAGCTATTTTACACACTGTGGAAAATATGAATTATCTGCAATTACCAAACATGGCTTTCTAGTCTGGTATCTCTCTTCATTCAAATTTCATTTGCAATTTGTATTATCATTGTATATTCATCTCTATGTCATAGCAGAACGTAATTTTTTCTACTGCTTCTCACAGAATGAAATATAAACTAAAACACATGTTTTCCCAGAAGATTTTTCACCTGTTAAGTCTAAATGTTAGCTTTCTTTTCTGTCCAAAATTGATTAGAGAAAGTAGTAAAAAAATATTGATAAAAAATTATAAAGAAAGCAGCAGTGATAAAAGTAGCCCTGCGGCCTTTTTAATTAAATAAATTCCGGGGTTTTTTTTTTAGCCTACAGAATAGATGTCCTCCTGTTATCACTAATGTAAATATTTGGTTTATCACAAAGATTAGCTGGCTGGTGTATATTCTTGTTCTGACCACTGACTGCGCAGCTAAGGCTAACAAAATTATCAGTTCCAATTATCAATCGTTACACAATGAGTAAAACGCTCAACAGACTTCGAAGTATGTCAGATTGTTGTGAAGAAGTCAGGACAGCAGAGGCCTGACTAAATAGCTCAGGTCTTACTGTGTATTCAAAGAATGTTTTGTGTTCATACAAATCTATTTAGTAGACATAAAACAAAATCCACAACAGATGCACGCAATCTTTCAGTGTACAGCCCTTCAAGCTTAGTTGAGTGAATCTGGTATTGTGCAATGCCAGCACTGACTGAGGAAAACTGCTCGCCTCTTCAGCTCTGTGTCCAGTGACAATGGCAGTAATTTCTTGCACAATGTCAAGATAGTGCCACTGGCAATGCAGAATCAACTGCCAGAGCAACTCCTGGGGAAGAAAGAGGGGTCCTGACGTCTCCAAATTCTCATCAATTTTATCCTGTTATTGAATCCACACTACAGAAGAAATAATTAGTACAGTACAAATCAGTTTGTTAATACAGTTGGTCAGAGTCTATGCTATGCAACAACACACTGGAAAAAATTCCTTCTGACTGCTTAGCTCCCCATACTTACACAGTGGATTTTATGTTAGGAAGAAACCACAAGAACAACAAGCTCCTCCCTTTAGTAAAACCAAAAGGTGACAGAGAAGATCCCAAAAAGTAGAACTGAAGGATGAAGGTTACACATGAAACTTTGACTTAGGAGGTGCTCTACAAAACTTTCCCTTCATTCATTCACTGCAAAAGATGGATGCTGAAGGAGGCAAGTAAGCCATGGGGAGACAAAGGACAAAGTTCTGTTTTGTCTCACACTTTGTACAGCTGCACTCTAAGGCAAGTAAGCACGGGGAGTACCAAGTTGGGCGAAACTATATATGTCAAACTAAAGGCAACTTCACACTTCTTACTCTTTCATGGCTTAAATTTAATATGCTCTCCCTAGTTTTTCAAAGAGGAAAAAAGATTTAAAAATTTTCATGTTGGAAAAAAATTGATTTTCTTCTTTCTTGATTGTAAATCCGATTACAGACAGCACTTAATCAAATGAGAAGCATGAAGAAATTCCAATGTAAACTTGATCCCAAAACAAGGGAGTTTATGTTCTTTACTCCCCATTTTAAAAATCCATTATTTCATGGAGCTTTTTCTTGAATCCTTTATTTTAAACTAGAGCTATTTTTTAATTCCACACTTCTGTATGTTGCTGCACTATCTTTTGGTTCAGCACTTGCATGTTTCTGTTGCTTAACTTCTTTCCCAACTATAACAGTACATGAAGCCCCTAAACAAAGGACCAACATTTTCCACAACTCACTTCTATTTTCCCTAAAAATTAGCAGGCCTAATTGACAGGAAAACTAAAATATTTTGTGCATCACAGAATGGTTGAAAAAGACCATGAGGGCCAGAAAAGCAAGAATATGAGGAAGAGTTGGAAAAGAGACTTTCCTTTACACTGAAATAACATTTTTAAATCCTTGTGATATCCAAGACTGCATTAAATGGCTTTACAGTGTAGTGTTTGCTCTGGTATCTACCCATGCTGACATCCCCTGGTCTCACCTCATCTTTGCAGACTTTGTAAACGTAGGAGTCTTTCCTGCCAGAGTGATGGAAGAAGTGCAAGACACACCAGACTCCCGATGCAGCTCCTTCCTCTGGCTGGGCTAATTGACGGAGCAGTAATTGACTGAGCAGTTCTGCAAAGGCAGACATGAAGTCTAGCAAACTGTCTCTTCTGCCGTATGTTGCCTGAGCAGAGGCAGTGGGATCTCAAGTCACTTTCTCTACCCCATACTCACTGTAACTAAAATAAGCCTGGGCATGACATGTTCATCTCTCTGCATTTCTGAGAAGGGCCTGGTTACACTACCATTCACTGGATGAGTGGTCCTATTAGTTCTTCAGTCTGCAGCTGCCACAGTCACACAATGGACATCAGCCATGCTAAGATCCTTATCAATGTGTACTGGCTCGTTTTGCAGAAGTCATGCTGCAAAATGGCTGTTTTTCCCAGCTCTTGACAATGACACTTCATACTGAATTCCTTCTTTCATGCTAATGCTACAAGCATGTAATATTTTCGTGTTTGTGGCAATGCGTCTTCATGAAGTTCAAAACATGTCTCAAACTGCCTTTACAAATGTGACATGCCACCTCAGCTGCTGTAAACGTCAGCAGATGTGCCAGACCACTGTGTTGGAGATGTCATGGGATCCTAGAAGTCACACAACACTGCAGTCCTCCCTATTTTTTTATGTTATGACCAATTACCTACTCAGACATTTCCCTTTCACACTTATGTTATGAAACATATGTCTCCTATGAGGACAGGCTGGGTGAGCTGGGGTTGTTCAGCCTCGACAAGAGAAGGCTCTAAGGAGACCTTAGACAGCCTTCCAGTACCTAAAGGGGCCTGAAAGAGACTTGGAGAGGGATTTTTTACAAAGGTGGGTAGTGATGGGACAAAGGGGAATGGTTTTAAACTGAAAGAGAGTAAGGTTAGTTTAGATATTAGGAAGAAATTTTTTACTGTGAGGGTGGTCAGACACTGGAACAGGTTGCCCAGAGCAGTTGTGGATGCCTCATCCCTGGAAGTGTTCAAGGTTGGATGGTACTCTGAGCAACCTGGTCTAGTGGAAGGTGTCCCTGTCTGTGGCAGGGGATTTGGAACTCGATGATCTTTCAGGTCTGTTTCAACCAAACCATTCTATGATTCTATGAAATAGTTAATCAAGACAAAGGACTGCTTCCATCTTACATTAGTGATTTATACTGATTTACACTTGGATGCCCTATTAAATGGAGAATATTTCTGATATTACAGCTGTAGAGATGGGAAAACCACATACATGAATGAGTGCAATCCATTCGTGATTTTATGGACCCAAAGTTCTCTAGAGAGCACTCCTGAGTGCCGAATTTTATATTTAGACTGCTGAGTTAGCTGAAATATGTGTAGTATTACCAGTAGGCAAAGAGCTCCCTATTGACTATGGGCAGAGGAAGGCCCTTGTGCATAGTTTATTTCAGCAAGGATGTGAGCTGGCATGTGCCCATGAAATGAAATGTTGTACAGCTATATTTGTTTTTTGGGTTTTTTTACAGGGTATGTGAATAAATGATGTGTGGAACTGAAAGCTCTCACTCACTGGAAAGCTTGGCTCTTTTTTTCTGAATACATGAATAGAGGTGCATTAGGCATGCTTATATTTCTTAATGTGCCTCTGGGAGAAACAAGCTGGTACAGCTATCTTCCTGTGCCCCTCAGAGTCATAAGTAATCCAGCCCTTTCAGGCTAGCAAAGTGTAGAGCTCAGCTCAGACTCAGGTCTCTAGTATTTTACTGTATGTATGGCTGTTTTTCCTGGCTCTTGACAGTGATACTTCATGCTGAATTCCTTCTTTTGTATTTACATATTTATTTAGTAGCAGATGTTTACTTCTGATGACTTATGAGGCAGTATTACAGAGACTGAGCACAATTAATGTGTTTTAAAAGTTGGATTATTTCAATCCCACTTCAAAAAAGATCCAGTGTCAAAGCTTAAGTCTAGACCACACCTTTAAACTCCTGTGCACATTCACACAAAATAATCACAAATCCAGTGATTGAAGGAGGCTCAACAGCAGTGGCAAGCCCTACATTTGCATACATGCCTTTTGCTCTTTGGGGCTGGCAGCTGAGGTGGAAAGGGTGCTTGCAGGGCTCTGCTTTGCTGGGGCAGAGAGCAATTTCTCCAGCTACTCAGCAACCCAGCTTCTTGCACTGTTCACAAGAGTTCCAAGCCAGTAAGAACTACTTCAAAGGCTTTATGCAGCTTAAGCTGTGTCTTGCATTGAAAAGCTTATTTCAACAAAGGCAATGGAAATTAAAGATCTTAAGGACTTCTAGGCTTTATTATTAATTTACACTGATTTTAAGAAGAGGGAGGGAAAGAGAGATTGACTCTCCTCTTTCTATTTTCTTTCCTTGACTCCTTAAGACTCTGAACCTGTGTGCAACCAATACAAAAAACCAGACCCTTGCACTTATATTTCCATAACTGCAGTGACTTAAAACTTCTAATTGATAAGTCAGTTAAAAGAAAGTCTTTGAAGAACATTTACAGACTCAGAGATGAAAAAATCTTTAATCTGGACAAAGCCACAGAGGAAGTTATGGGCGCAAAATGATCATGTTCTCTTCCCTTATTAAAGTCACTGAGATCTTCACATAGAAACCACTGTCCCCATTAACTGCCTAAACTCAAATTATATAGTATTTGTAGTGAACATTTATGAAAATAAATAATTAAAGAGATGAAGAAATTAAGGAAATCTTCTAAAATAAAAATTGTGAAATGGAATTTAACAAACAAAATGACAAAAGTGACAATAATTAAAAATAAACAACCCACAGGAGAGGAAGAAGTCTACATCTTCACTGTATGTTATCCTTTTGGACTATTATTTTTCCTATCTTGCAATCAAAAAGTCTGTATTAGACTTTTGCTCTAGCTCTATACACAAATGTACGTGTATGTAATGACGAAATAAGTGATTCTTAGCATTCTTAAACATTGTGATATGTGAAGCAAAATGAAAGGAGAAGGGTTCCATAGATATGTTGCCAGTTATATTCACATCATGGAATTTTTACAGCCTATATTTTACACATACTTTTATAAGAACTTAACACTGCATAGTTTAATGGGAGTCCAAATACTTCGAACCTAATTCACTGACCATCAAGCTACAGAATGATTATAAAATATTCAAATTTTCTAATTCCTCTAAACAATTGGTACTTTTCATTAAATTCTTGTGGCTAGTTAAAGGTTAGTATGTCACAGTGCATAAACAGTCCATTAGACACCACTGTTCATGCTTACAATTATAAAAAACAGGACTCACCTATAAAGTAGGACAGCAGTATTGCCAGCAGCACTGAGACTCCTACAGCACAGAGTGCAGTACATTTCCAGCTACAGTACTTCGAAGACTTCTTGAATTTAAAAGCACTTCTAGATAGAGTGTTCCTAGGTAGTGGCCGAGTAGGAGGGGAATAAACAGAGCCGGATGCCATTGTGTACCCTGGTGTTGCAGTACTGAACAGCGGTGTGGTCCCTGTTCCTGTTTTGAATAGGAAATGCCTGTGAAAGAAAGAGCATACGGTAAAGTATAAAAGTAAATAAAGCTGGAGAACAGGCAATCATACCTCTTTTGTTTAATGTTGCCTATTTTTCACAACATCCAATCTACAAAGGGCCATAGAAGCAATAACTTGTCACGGCACTTACACATAAAGAGACACTTTCCTTTCAAGTAAAGACCAAAGCCCCCCAAACTAATAAACTGGTATCCAGACAGGAAATAGAACTACCCAAAATACAGTGTAGTAGGGAGGAAGTCTTTCACAGTTTATCCAACAAGTAGGGACAGGCTTTCTGCTGCTGTTTATTTGTGTTGGCTTCTGCTACAGACTACAGGGAACTCCATTAAAAAGTCAATAATGAGCAATGTGACTGCAGTCCACACTACTTATCACAGCTTTCCTGGGTTAAGCACAAGGAAAACAGCAATCTTTCAGTTACAAACTTCTGTCAACTTTGCCAAAAATAGTCAAAGATTTTTTTTTTTTTTTTAATGTGTCCTAAATAATCAGTTCAGTAATTTACATCTACTCACATATAATCTTACCATAAAAAAATCTGATGATGGATACAGCAGCTAGTTAAAGCCTAGGAAAAGCACTCTAAAGAAATATATTTGGTAAGTACTCAGGAAGAACCACAGCCAGCAACACATACAAAAAGCAATGCCAAAGTTCAGACACATTGTGAGTTACCAGTAAACGGTTTTTTTTTCCAATTCAAATTTCCAAAGGAAATACTACTCCCTGAGCCTCTCTACGGTAGACTCCTTTAATTTCAGTTCATGCAAGCATAATTATCTTGAAAGAGCCTCTAAGCATAGAACATACTATCTGGAGTTTTTCTCCTGATGAACATACACAACTCTACAAACAACAAAACCTCAAAGAAAGATCTTTGCACCAGTGGTTTTTCCACCAATTTGTTATGCTGGCAACTCTGTAGCATATGGCTTGGCCTTACCTACTTACTCTGTGCAAAATGAATACATTATAGCTAAAGATGGTAAGAAAGCACACTGTGGAGACTTTTGAACTTATCAACCCCCCAGCTGAACAGAACTTAGAGAGGTTTGCATTTTTCAATAGGTAAGAGACGCTCATGAATTGCTGATACCCAGGTCCTTCCGAAGATGAGTGCATGCCTACACCATGTTTGCCTATTGTATGTGACTTATACAACCGCAGGTCAGAGGATCTAGCACCAAATGAGCGAGCTGTGGAGGGCAAAAGCCTTAGTAGGTACACCACATGGCACTGTGGACTGCTTCTCAGCTGATGGGACTTTCATTCTCTGGGACCCAACCTTGGATCTTTGCATAGTAATAGATCAATTTACACAGGTGTAGCAGATTTTTCAGAAATACACTGTAGAGACATGAAAAATTAATTTGCTCCACTGCAACCTGTGAAAAATACCAGCAGTTGATAAGATTTGTTGTTTGCAGATGATTTTTCTATGAGAGGTTAAAGGTGAACTAGAACATCATGGCATAGGCCCTCTCCTTGAAAATATTTGCATTACAAACATGATTCCATGAAACATGTTACACAGGTTACTGCCTTCTGAACAATATTAAACTTGTTGGCAGTAGCAACAAAAGGATATGCACCAGATCTACTGATGCACAAGAGCATATCCTAGATTTTTTTGGCTTCTGAATTCAGAGGATTACCACCAATTTCAAAAGACAAAAGCCTAGTGGTTTAAATCCTTCCTAAGAAGGCACTTCCTTAAAAGTTGTGACATTTTATATGTACCAAACACCAAAATAATAATAATGAGTCCTATGTTAAAAATGTTTTACACCTTACAAAAGTACTTCTTTGGTTTTGCAGATTCACAGACTCATGTAAATTCAATAAGTCCTGATAAAGTGTTTTATCCACTTGACCTTTATTGCTCTTTAATTTCTGGCTACATATGGTAAATGCTATTTCCAGGTATATTTCACAAAGTATGTCTACACAGATCTCAGGAAAATGCCAAACACAAAGGCAGCTGTTTCCCTTTTGGTGTGCAATGTGTACTGTTTTCGGGACAGAAGGAAAGCCATACCATAGATATAATAATACTCCTCCTAAACATCAGTTTCCATGTTAAAAATAAGAAACTGCCTGACCAATCTGCAATTTTCACATCCTCCTGCTCTCGCTGTTAGACTGAAAATGGAAACTGGCATAATACAAGCACTTGAATGGAATCCATATACTTTAGCTCTTAATAAAACAATGCAACAAGCAGTCTGCCACTGATATTTTTCTTTCTTATTTTTTTTTTCTCTGAGAAAGTGAGAGCTGAGACATTTGCTTTGGTGGAGCACAGCATACAGACTGTAATCTGTATTCTCAAAGCCTTTGAGGAGTTAGTTTCACAGATAAACTTGGGGATGACAGCAGTGGTGTGAACCACATAACTCTGACAGTTCACCTCCAGCATCAAGAGAATTGTAACTTTTACACAGGAATCACAGAATCGTTCAGGTTGGAAATGACCTCAAGATCATCGAGTCGAACCATTAACCCTGCACTGCCAAGCCCACCACTAAACCACGTTCCTAAGTGCCACATGTAGATGTGGCACTTTTAAATACCTGATGGATGACTCAACCACTTCCCTGGGCAGACTGTTCTGCTGCTCGACAACCCTTTCAGGGAAGGAATTTTTACTAATATCTGATCTAAATCTCCCCTGGTGCCACTTGAAGCCATTTGTTCTTGTCCTATGGCTTGTTATTCCTGAGAACAACTGACCCTCACCTTGCTACAACTTCCTTTCAGGTAGTTGTAGAGAATGGTAAGATCCCTCCAAGGCTCCTCTTCTCCAGGCTAAACAACCCCAGCTACCTCAGCTGCTCCTTGCAAGAGTTGTGCTCTAGATGCTTCACCAGCTTCATTACCCTTCTCTGGACTTGCTCCAGCATACCCATGTCTTTCTTTCAGTGAGGGGCCCAGAATTGAACACAGGATCTGAGGTGCGGCCTCACCAGTGCGGAGTACATGGGGGTGATCACTGCCCCAGTCCTGCTGACCACACTAATTCTGATACAAGCCAGTAAGCCATTGGCCTTCTTGGCCCCCTGGGCACACTGCTGGCTCATGTTCAGCTGCTGTTGATCAGCATCCCCAGGTCCTTTTCTGCCAGGCAGCTTTCCAGGCACTGTTCCCCCAGCCTGTAGTGCTGCGTGGCACTGTTGCGGCCCAACTGCAGAACCCAGCACTTGGCCTTGTTGATCCTCATACCGTTGGCCTCGGCCCATCAATCCAGCCTGTCCAGATCCCCCTGTGGAACTTTCCTACCCTCCAGCAGATAAACTCTCCCACCCTAGTTGGTGCTTCTGTGAACTGGCTGAGGGTTCACTTGATCTCATCAATAAACCATTGATAAAGATGGTTGAGAAAGAAACTAAACAATACTGAGCCACGGGGAACACCACTTGTGACTGGCCACTAGCTGGATATAACTCCATTCACCACTCTCTAGGCCTGGCCATTCAGCCAGTTTTTTACTCAGTGCATCTGTCCATGCTGTGACGAACAGCTTCTCCAGGAGAATGCTGGGGAATTCAGCAGTAGGAATTCAGCAGTGTGTAGTCGTAGGCAGTGCACAGCACAGCTCCTCACTTTAAGCTATTCTCTTTTGATTTGATTCCCACAAATGCAATGCCAGAGTGGTTGCACTGTCGGGCTGAATGCTGAGGGAAAAATAATGACAGAAAAGTCAGCCTGGCATCTTCTAGTGGGTTAAGAAAATTTGTTTGGCTCTCTCTATTTCTAATGTGTGCAGTTACTAACAAAGTTGTCAGAGACTCTCCTGCTACATTAACTCTGAGTGATAAGTATTTAAAGTGTAACACTATCAGACTTGCACATCTTGTCTGCCTCACTGAGCCATGCCAAACTGTTCCTACGAGAGGTTTAGAAGGATATGGTATCTGACAATAAATCCAGGCTGCTTCCAGATAATGCTAAAATTCTTATGCTCTTGAATTATAATCCATCCATAAATGATTTTAATTATCCATATATCCATCTATCTTGTCTTTTCAAACCATGGAACTCAAATAACTAATTTCTAAAGCCTGAACTGTTTGCACTACTTGACCAGGTACTGACTTATGGGCAATTACACTATATTTCATCTCACAGGGAGCTTATAGCATCTGCAATAGTGTATCTTCCATTCAAAATTGATCACGTAACATGAACTTGTTAGATTTTCATGTAAGCAGCACTTTAAATGTTTTATTAAGCTATAGAGTACAAAAATTCAGTGAATCATGCTAATATTTTAAAAGACAAGCCAGCTCTGCTTTTATTAAATAACTGAACTTTTAAAGCAAATAATATTCTACTTTTATATTTATTCAATACATATTTCTGTCTGCTTATTCGATAGATGTTGCTAATAAAAGGTGCAGTTAATCTTAACATTTTAGGGGGGGAGTATTTAGTACCTAACAAATCTGAACTACAGACTGATAGCAAAATACAAAGTTATGTTATAAAGCAGTCCTTGGATGCAAAGACAGCTGGGAAGTCCCCTTATTTCACAAGTGGAAGGCATTTTACTCAAGTTTTTGTCCTTACAAGAAAAGACAGAAATACAGTATCAAAAACCTCAAAGGTGTCAGCTCAGAAAACAAGCATGTGAATAAGAGTAAAATAATCTTGCTTTTAATTTAACTCAGTGCTGGTGTACACTGGCTAACATGCAGTTGGCTTCTTCCTTCTCAAGCTTCTGCGGGTTCACATCAGATTTTCTTTGTGCTGTCACATCCTCTGCGGAAAATAAAACTGAAGCACTCTCTACTAAATTCAGTAAATGGGAAAACAGAAGGGATAAAAAAAAGTGATAAAAACCATCCATGAGTCTGGCAGAAAGACCAAGTTAACTGAAAACTCCATCTTTAGAGAAATGGAGATAGATTATCAAAATATTTAAGGACAGTAAGACTCAACCCAGAAGCCCAAACACTTTTGATATAAGATAGCCAGGTGTCCAGCAACAGAAATGTGATTTTAAATAACTTTCTTTACTAAAGGATCTATGACAAGAACTTTTGACCGCAGTTTAGAAGAAAATGGATACTATGCATCAATGAATGCAATATTACATAAACACATCTGGAAGGCCCTAAACTCCAGACTGCCAGAAGCTGAGATATTATATAAATAAACTATCACCAAGCATAAAGGAATATTATGCATTACTTTATAAATAGACTGGTCTCAATTTGTATAGAGTTACTGCATAACGTTAACATTCCTAATATAATTTTTACATTAGATACATGAATTATTTTTTTTTTTAGCTTATGCTGAAATTGCTTCACCTTGCAAAAGATTAATTTCTCTAATTTTGGGCATCATATATATAGAATGCTTTGCATATACTTGAAAGACATGTGAAAGACCTACCTTACCATTTCAAACAACCTTCTTGGCAGCATTTTAGTTCTGTTTTAAATTATTTCTTACAGTACAGTCCTGCCAATAGAGTGCTGAAGCCCACAGCACAATGTATTAAGTCACACAGGACTTCTACAAAATTTGTACTAAATATGGATTTAGTGAATAAGGCCCAGCAAAATTCTATTGAACTTCTCGAAGTATGTCAGAATATGCATCATAGTTTATCACCCTGCCAGTGAGATTTAAAGATAGCCATTGTTATTTTGTGCAACATTATTATTTAGTTGACAACTGCTGTCAAAAAGTAAAGGTCAATATTGCTAGGCCTTATGGATACACAATAACAAAACACTTCTCCTCTTAAGAGCTATAATACCACTGATCCAGAATAAAATTGTATTTAGAATATAAACATTTAAAAACCTAAATCTCTTCCTCCTAAATGTTTGAACCTTGTGTATTTTTGTACACTAACAGCACCTGAAAAATCTGAAGGAGGATAAATCTATTAGTTTATTCATATTTCTGAATAGAGAGCTTCCACCAAGACCCACTATGACAAAAATGTCACAGTGCCACAGCACTACAGGTTTTCTTGCAGCACTATCTCCTATACTGTCCTAAATGCAATCTTCCATGATGGTGTTAAAGGTAAGTGGCTCATCAGATCTTTACAGCACACTCCTAGAAGACAACTGAGGGAGAACAGCTTTAACACTCAGAAGACAGCACTACAAAAGGCACACACTAGAAATTATCTATGGCCTGGATTTCTGAAGGAGGTCTCTGTCTGAAAAACAGTGTAAGGGGTAGGATTCCTCCAGGAATAATGCAGTACAATGAGCAAGTTACTTCATTCAAAAAAGTGTGGAGAAAGAGAACATCTTATTTGACAGAGAGCAGTTACAGGTACAAAATCTGTGTACAGATACAGATAACTGTAAGCAGCTAACAGCAAATAAGCAAAATCAGGAATTACTGCAGTAGGGTAGATCACCAGGAACAATACCCTATCTTAAAGTGGCCAGTTCAAAGGAAGGAATGAATGCCTTCCAGTCTACTTATTCACTAGCAGCTCACTGTTTCTATAAACAGTCCAAAACTCACGCTCTCACTAATGTTTTGTGGCATTTTGTTCTGTAGGCTAAACACGCACTGTATCAAAACATATCTTCCTCTATCAATTTCAATTTAAATTCAACCGATCACTCCCTTTCCTTGTATAATGAATATGTACTGTTTGCAGTGCAATACACAATAACAGTTTTTTTATTACTGTTTGATTCACTTTAGGGTAAAACATACAAAAGCATTAAGAAGTAATTGCCTAAAGCAAAAAAAGCAAAACTTAGGCTTTTTATGGGTCAGCAAAGGCAACTGTGGAGTTGAGAAAAGCTATTTTCAGATACCTGTTGTTTCAGTGCAAAATAAAACAGAAGTGACATTTGGAAGTTGACAGAATAGAAAGTGACTTGAGGAGAGGTGAAAGAGGAAAGAAAAGCTATCCCTAACATTTTTTGCATTTGTTTCTTTTACCCTTAGGTATCAAAGGACCCCCAAATATTTAGATATATCTGTAATTCTCTAAAAATGTCTTTCATGTAAGTAACAAGTTCACTAATCTGTTATATTTGACTCATCTGTTCTCCTTGCAACGTGAGAAAGACCCTGGACACAACAGCAATTACCAACAGGAGACCATTGCTGGCTCAAAAGAACACTGTACATGACTGTTCCAGCTAAGGTAATCACAAGTTAAATACTCAACAAAATGAGCACACCAATTTTCACAATGTGGAGCACAGGCTAATCTTCCCCCCAAAACAAAATCAAATCTGACAATATCTAACTCTATTAAAAATTATCTACTTGCTTTCAAGGTGTGCTGAATCTGTGGACATTATTACATGAATTAAGACACTTGTAAGCAAGCCCAGGTAAAGTGTAGTATGCATTCTGCTAAGGTCCTCAGTCTGTTAGCCTGGGTTCAGTCCAAGGCACAAGTGGTAGTATTTACACCTTAGGAACCTAGAATTAGGAACACATCAGTTGCATTCTCCAAAGCCTCCAGAGGTGGAAGAAACTTTTATCAAACCCACTTTGAGTGAATGCAAGTTGAGAGAAATATAAATTTTAGTGATTTTATGTTTTGGTGACATCTTTAGGCCTCAGGAGGCCAATACTTCAGGAGACATGACTTCTCTGCTCAGAATTCAATAGTACTCCTGATGACCTGGGTTTGGCATTTAATATAATGGCATTATTGAATTTCTGGGAATAAAAACTGGAACTATTCTATTTTGTAATGAACATAACTGTGATGACTGCTCACCTAAACTAAAAATAAACCACTAGATTTTGCCCTAAAATGGTACCAATTCACAATGCATCTATCTGGAGACAGAACAATCTAATTCTGCTTTTCAAAAGCATTAAGTCACCTCTCCAGGAGAATGCTGAGCACCACGAGGCCAAGGTAAGCAAATAAGACATAAGGGTAGATGCAATTGTATTTTTCTATTTTTCTGATGCTTCAGATGGGCACAGGTAAATCAGACAGAATAGACAGGTTTGGAAGCTCCCATTCTCTACCTCAAATACTTCACCACTGACAAACACAGAAATAGGGCATGTCTATCTCTGTGTGAAGAACTAGCATTTTGCCATTTCCATACAAAGAAATCAATTAATCTTAAGAAAGTTACTTAAAGAGAGGATGGATATATCCAGCTGCAGCTATTTTAGTTTGCTCCAACTTCTCTCATTAAAGTTTTTGTATTTATCTCTCCCTGACTTTCCTTAATGCAAAACAGCTGAATTTTTCCCTCCTGGGACTGGGTTTTCATGCTTTTTGTTTGTTAAAAAAAATCCCACCATATACATTAACTGTCAGAATCAGAAAAAAAAAAAGCCAACTGTGGAAAAGACAGTGGTCTGAGACTGAAATAAATCATAGTACTACACCTACCGACTGCTGTGCCCTCTCTCTGCTGACAGACCCTATTCATGCTGGATTGAACTAAGTTCTCTGAGAGAGACCATGACCCTCACCTGCCACCTGACATTAGAGGCTCTGCCTGGTTCACTAATGGATAGATCACATCAATAAATATGATTCTTTACACTGAGTTGAGGAAACAGATGGAAAGAAAAGATTAATCTCTGTTGACTGACATTATAGAAGAGACGTAAAAGATAACAGAAATTACTAGCTAGGTCTCATTTGAACTCTGGTTCACTGATGCATGAGACAAGCTTTCCCAGCAGGCTCCAGCAGGAATTGCATTTTTGTTTCTCTGTGAACACTTTATGCCTGTGTTCATCTTCTGTTAAAGTTCTTCTGAGACAAAACCTTGTAGCTGGTGGTGTTTGCCCTTAGCACAGGCTTATGACTGACTTTCACAGAAACATCTGGCTACATTTAACATAAATCTAAGCACAGAAACATGTTACACTGTGAATTTGTCTTACTTTATTTTCTGGGCAGAAGTGCAATCAAAAAATCGCTTAGGAAGAGATAAAAGTGAATTTCCGCTTCCTTGGAGCCAGTATTAATACTAACATAATCCTGGAAAAAGCTCCAAGATCACAACACATGAAATTATGATCCAAGTTTGGGGGAAAGAAAGAAAGAGAAGAGCACTATTATCCATATGCAAAAGCAGAGGAAACATCTGTGAGAATCGGAGATAAGCCTCTCCTACCAGCTTATTCAAATGTTTCAGAAAAACACTTTACATATGGTAACACTTCCTTGAATTTGGATGGGTTTACACCAAGGACCTGCTTTCTTTACAAACTGAACACTGAAAGCCAAGAAAGAACAAAAGTACTACTAGGGCTGCAAGTGTCTTCCTTACTGCTTATGTGTTGTTCCACATCTGGCCTCTGGCAGGCTACCGCTCCACTGCTGGCTGCTGATGGAGAAAGGCTAGAGAACTCAGGCATGGCAACCTGCAGCTGAAACTTCAAAGACAAGACCATATCCCAATCTGCTTTGAAAGACACCAAGACATGGTGACTTGAAGGACTGAATACTGAAAAAAGCCCCAAACTTCCTCTTCTTTGGTGTGCAAGAGTGTATCTTCCTCTGCATTGCCCCTGCCTTTTTGGTGGTGCAAGAAAGAATATAGTGTTAGAGCAAGCAGAGGGCACCTGTTCTCCTATTATTTCTTCCTCCAAATTCAGATTCAGGCCGCTAGTTCTCTACCCCAGAGAAGGAGGAGTTCTCTTCTGTGATGTGTATCACACACAGCACAGGATCAAAAGAACCAGTATGATCAGGGCGCTTTGCCAATCCCATTCCTTTGTGCTCCTCTCTGCTATGCTGTACTCTGTGAAGACGAACCAAGGGAACAAACAATACTAAGCTACATTTTGTAGAAGGAGAGTCAGGTGCAAAGTGCACAAAAGACTCATGCTGGGAAGGAAAGAAACGTGGCCCAGTTTTAGTTACTCATACTGCTCATTGCAGGATTGTCTCATTACCTACTCTCCAGATGAGAGTGAAACCAGGCCTATGTATTGCTGAAAAACTATCAAGTGGCTGTTCTCCTTAAGGCTTCCTCTGGGTCTCTCAGAGGGCTAGTACTTATAGAGAGTTCCATCTAGGTTACAGTAAGTGACTTGGCTCTTGATATTGTTGGTGATGTTCACTTCTGCAGCAGGCAGCAGTTGGAGTGAACCTGACAGCCCTTTACTGAACTTTCTGATACTCACAATATTCATGTTATTGCAGTTCTCTCTCCAAAGGAAGAGAGAGCAGAGAAAAGCATCTGAATTTTGCGGTAAGGACCTAAAATGCTCATGTGAGCAGTAAGGATTTATATTACAACTCCTTATTTTGTTCTTTGCTCTTCTGGAATCATACCCCTACCAAGACAGAGACAGGAAAAGTTGTCTGTGAGATGAGGCATTCTAACCTTGGCCAGCTCCTGTCTTGAATATTGAGTAAGTTAAGCTTTTCAGGTAGAAAATCAAAGAAAGGCAGGGCATAGCTATTCCTCCAATCTTTTTACTAGCCTTGCCATCTTCATACAGTTGCAAGAGAACAATCGCTCTAAACATCTCAAAAGGCACATGGAAACTATTTCAAAAAGAAATATTGCTTAAGAGAGACTCAGAGCTGCATTATTTACACAAGAATTAATTGAGAAGTTGGAACAAAGGTTGTAATTTTGTCTGCCTGTGAACGGCCTGACTGAGCTACTGGACATTTTAAAATAAAAAGCTGAGGGAAGTTAAAGAAGTGAAGTATTATTCTCTCAGTGACTGATAGGATCTGATTCTGCCTCAAGCTGCAAGCAGGTTGAAGATTCCATCATAATGGATCTGTGAACCTTAGCTTACTTACTGAAGTGCATATCTGTGTTTCTCTTGCAATTTGGAGTCCATGATAACCCGTGATGAACTCTGTGCTGCCACTACTGTGCTATCACAGTCACTCACACAGCCAGATTTGTGTCACCACAGCAACAGCACTGTCATAACCTGAGAGTTACAGCCACTACCACCAACTTGGCAAATGTGCACACACATGTGACACAATTGTTATTCCTATTTTCAATTCCTTTTTGTTCGTTGGTGAAAACTTGAGTACTATGCCGTCATATGCAACGAACCAAGTTTCGCAGAACACAGAGACCACCCTTTAGGGATTCAACAAGCCAAAGGATTACATCTTGTGCCCAGAACTTTATCTTTATTAGTACTTATTTCCACACATGCCTTTTTGGAACTGGACTTCTCTTTGTGCAATCAGTATTATCAAAGATGCTGCATGCAGACACTAGACAGTCATCCAGGTCTTTGTTTTGCCATTATATTTGGTATTGTTTCCTCACCTGTTTGAATGTGATAGAAAGAATCTCCAGAATCTGTTAAAATTCCTTTCTGGTTCAACTGGAGCCGCACTTACTGGGATGGCAAACTCAACTGCAGCCATGCAACTGTAGAAAGAGGTTACTTTTAATTTTGTAAATTTTGTGTGCTTAAATTTATGATGTTGATGACAATTCTTTTAATAAAGTGTTCTTTTGTTCAACTTATGTTTTTTTTTAAGAATGTCTGAGGAAACTTCATAAATCATATTGGAGGGTTTCCTATCTCCATAGCCCACCACAGATAGAAAATTTAGTTTGGTTATTTCTGGATTCTGTCACTAGTAGAGCGTATGCCAGCAGCCAAGGTCTCTCACCATCTTGCGTCAATCCTATAGGTGATGAGGTGCATGCAATTCAAAAGAACTTTCCAAGTAACCACAATCAGTAAAGGACAAGAAATTATCTCAGTTTTCATCCTAGATATTCAGCCTTTAGTCCTCTAGCATTTTATCTATGCACAACCTTGCATAATCAACCAGTCTCAATTCCTCCTTCTCCTTATGGACCGCTCTGTCTACCCATTTGCACACCCACTCCTACCCCTTTTTGCCCAGTCTTTTTGAGTTTGCTCCTCTCCATTCTGCACTCCTGACTTCTTCCACTTTAAGTTTAATTCAGCATGCCCTTCTAACAACTCGACCTCCTTTAAACTCAGCTCTCCTGAACTTTTCTGTGATTGGGTAACAAAAATCCCCAATCAACTGCAAAGAATTCCTACTTAAATAAAACACCAATCCTGCAAAATATGAAATTTTCAGAATAAAAGGAGCCTACAGAAGTAGAAAATGCTAGTAAGCTTTATCTATAAGTAATATAAATACCATCATTCAATGATAGTGAATCATACATATTTGCAGATTTTGACATCTAAATAACTTGATAGGACTACTAGGTTGGGTAAAACAGACTTCTTACTTCAAACTAAGCCGATTTGTCAACAGATATACTAATATCTGTTTACACATTAGAGAAAAGAATAAAACCAACAATACATACCATTAAAATAATTTGAGATTTCCAGCTGTCTTATGATAATTAATGCACTGTGCACAAATCTCTCAAAGCTATAAACAAGTACTCTTTAGGTCTAGGCCTATGAATCATTAGAATTTCTCTGTAAAATGTCTATTTCTATTATCATTCTTAACACTAAAATTGTCAAATTTGGTAATTAATATTCTCTCTGTAAGCCAGATAAATGAAGGAACAGTTTATCATAATGTAACACACACATGACATGAAAACAAAGAAACAAATATAAATGATTCTAGCTGTGACACAGTATGTTAGTGAGGCTGATAAACTGAATCTTCATGCTGATCGCATGTTGTAGTCTCAAAACTATTATGCTTTGGAACTGATGTGTTATTATCTCTGGACAACTTTCACACCAGGAGATGATCCCTGCTACCATAATTTTAAAAATGAAGGGATTACAAACAAGATAAATTTCATTGCATTGTTACCTAAATTAGTATCAACTAACAGGAATTTCATATAATATAGTCCATTTGCTAAAATACTTGCATTTGGTGGTCCTGTTACAAACATACGAAGCATAAACAAGGCATGCTTCTATTAACTCCAGCAATTATGCATCTGAATCAGCATTGTATGGTAACTGGTCTACTGGGAACAGTAATATTTGGCCTTGCTATTTTTTAATACAATATGCTTACATTTTGGAAGAAAACAATACATTAAGGTCTTCTGGCAAATATCTCAATATCTTCGAGTTTATTGATAAGGACTGTCTAATTGAATTTAACATACCATTCTCTTCCTGCTGTTGATTGTAAATTGTGACTAAGTGAAAGTTTATGAGGTTTTAGAATAAGCAGCAGATCAATGTACCAATATATCTATCAATGCCAATATATCTTACAGATTAATCACTTATTAATGGGAAGATGCAGATCATATTTAATCAAATAGCACCTTATCCCTTTTATAATGTTAAGAGTTACCATTAGAAAACAGAATTTGGACCTGATTTTTATCACAGTACAAACAAACTAAAAAAGGTAAATTTATTAATAACAGATTTTTATTAAAATTAACAGTTCTGATTAACAGGCTGGAACTCATTAGAAATAGTACTGGTTTAGGGTACCATCATTTTTCAGGGATCAGAAATGAATTATACTGACTTGTCATAAGAATGCCAAGTTAAGTAGTTATGGAACAGCTCTAAAATATAAACTTTATTTAAAGAAATTGAACTATTAATTTATATGGAATTCTCTATTTACAGTTACACATTTATCAACAGCTGCAATTTCAAATTAACTGGTAAAAAATACTACAGATTAGGTATATAATTCTTCGTAACTTCTTTGATTGGTCACTCCCTATGTGATATTAATGTTATAATATTTCTAAAAGAAACATTTGCAAAGTTGTAAATATATTATAGACTAAGAATCAGATCTGGTAAATGTGTAGTCATACAAATAGTTTGGAACAGCTTGCAGAATCAGGCCATAGAGAATTAATACCATCAATTGCAGTCTTCCTGTCTTAAGTGAAAGCAAAAAAGACTCAGCAGTCTAAGTTTACCATTTTTTGTCTACCATGAGTCAGTAAGACAAATTATTTAAATCCTGATTTTTAAAAATCAGACACAAAGATGAGGAAGTCTGTCCCAGATGTTTTTTACTACTGCAAAAATTATTTTAAAAATCACAGTTTGTCTTCTGTGTCAACAGTTAGCATCATGCAAACACTTAGAGTCACATACCCATAACTGCTATCGTGATATGTTGGAGAAAACACATCCATCTCTATAAGGTTGTCATGACCATTTGCAAGGACTGCTTGATTTTCTAATTCTCTATACACAAAGATACAAAAAGATTAAATTAGAAGTGCAATTTAAAATTAAAGAATGGGATGATCCCACAAAAAAGAATATAGAATACTAGTTCTGTTGCATAACTTTCTTTTTCCATGTGCAAAACATAATGTGCTTCCAGGTTGTCCTCTGAACTACATGTTGGATTGTAACCTGAAGACAGTGTTACAAGACTACCATTGAGTGGTCATTACCCTTTGGTGATATCTTATTTATGTGCAAGTCCTCGGATAAAATTCCTGGCTGCTGCCTGTGGCAAGACAGTCTTAAGGACTGAACAGTTTACTTGATGAGGCTGAACCAGAGATGAAGTAATAAAAATGAACTGAGACTAAAAAGCCATTCTCTTGCTGGCTACGTGGAACAGCCAGAAAATGTGCAGAGGGCTGGCTACCAGCGTGAATGGAGATCTCATGTTCTGCAAACAACAATGCACAGTAGCAGGGGAGGAAAAGAAATGACCAGAGACTCTTGTTCTCCCACGGAATGGTGAGAAAAGGAGCAGGGAGAAACAAGGTTATGAACTATTATTTTGTTTAGAACTGCAAATTTCTCCTTTCCTATTTAAAACAGCGAATGATTAACATGCGAAAAAATATTTGCGTCCATTCTTACTCCAATGACTGTGTATCTCTGAAGAGAGGAATGATAAACTCAAGGAATATTGTGCAAATACTACTGAATTCGGACTATCAGTGCTTGCCTAAGAGCCAGGGCACAAAATACACAGCATGATCAAATTGCAAGTACTCATGGTGACAACAAGAGATATTTGAGCAGGAAAGATGCCAGAGAGATCAAGCAAAAATCTAAAGTAAGACACTACTGACACCAAAGGAAGCTTATAAGCATATGGGCCCAGTGTTTTAGGATTCAAACAGATGCTCAGTGAGAACCCGACTGTAAGAGAATGTCAGAAGAAAACAGAACTTTTTTATTCAACTTTAGTCTCTGAAAACACTATTGGTTCTTCAATGTAATGAATGTGTCTAACGTGTATATACTGATCCCATAATTATGGCATGTCAATCTTTAAAAATGCATTCATGCTGTCAGCAATCCAAGCAGAGTCCTGTTTCCTCAACTTGCAGACCAGCAATGTGACATGCCCACAGTGATAAACAGGGTCTTCAGAAGAGCAGGACTTGAACTCCAATCCCAGTTTCTCCCTTATTTTGTACCATGCAACTTCTCAATAGAAGTAATATGCCTAATCAAGTCCATGTGTGAGAACCTGGAAGACTTACAAAACAGAACAATTTTGAATTTAAACCAGGCACTGTTTTAGTGGGTGGAATGTGTAAAATAGCTGCTTTGAGCAGACTTTAACCTCCAGCAACCCTGTGCTTTTGTAGACAATCAATCAGCCTCAACCCAAATTGATTTGAAACCTCCCTGGAAACTACCAACACCCCTTTCACACCTTAATCAATGTTGAAGGCACTAGCTTCACTGGCAATCCACCCCAATAAGGACATATGGGTATGTTCATCACACTTTAGGGAGTTTCTAAAATCTTCACATTCTAAAATAAAGTTTGAATCGAGCTTGAAAAACAATTTTAAAGTAACACAATTCCAGGAATTGTTTTGTCTGTACCATTTCAAGGTATTCTCGTAGTTTAATTAAATCCTTAAAAATGCTACAATATTTTCCAGCCTTTAAGTTTTTCTTCAACCAATCCCCTCTTTCTTCTCAGTAAAATCAGTACATAAGTAACTGAACACGGTAATGTTCCTACCCACTCCACTTTAAGTGGTAAGAGAAGACTTATGCAGTACCAGCACAAAGTAGGAAAAACATTTTAGTTTCTTGGTTAGTTTCTACAAAAAATTCATAGTCCATCATACAAAATGCAGCCATCTTTTAAAACAGGAGGTACTTTATACAGTAAATCAAGTAAGGAAAATCAAAGCTCTTCTTTGATTCACTGACATCTTAGCACAGATTCTGAATAAAGTTATATGATATTCTCAGAGATTTACTCCTTTACTGGAATATTTAAATTTCCCCTTGCCAACAAATTGTTCTTAGATGCTCAGTGCCTAAAATTAATAAGGTATCACCCAAGAAATGCTCTAAGAGATGCTTCCAGCTTTTTTTTAATCTGAAAATTTATGAGTTCTAACATACTTTTCCTCTGTGCACCTCTAACATTCATAACTGATTGTACAGTAGAAAAATTCTGCACATTCAATTATTTAAGAGAAAGCATTTAAAGAAGTGATTTACTAAGTATTTTTAAATATCAGTAATTTAGATCCTACTAGAACTCAAAGCCATGAGAATGTAACTAATGTTCAAGAAATCATTAAAACAAGTAGGTGAATAAAAACTTAAAAATCAATAATAAAAAAACCTTCTAATATTTAATTACTAAACCACAACTTATCATATTCAGACACCTGGCAAGTAGTCATATTTTTACATGACTTTGGCTGTCCAATCAGTAATTCAAAGAACAAAGTGGAAAGATTTTTGATTTCTTCAAAAGTTCATATTGTTCTCTAGTGCTGGCTTCTATAGCAGATATATTGCTTCTATAGCTGAATCTAACTTACAGCAGGTTGGGGAACAGTCAAATAGTAAAGATCATTAAATGTCCAATAAAAAGGTCTTGTAGTCTGCAGGAAATACTTTCTTATTGTCTTGCTTGTTTTTTAATGTAGATGTTACTGAGCCCAAATAGAGGGAAGATAATTTCTGCCACTGCTCAGTAACATCACTGTCATTTAAAGACAGCATCAAACATGAAAGAAGCACTCACATAATCCACGTTACAGTTTTAGGTCCTCATAAAATTTTAAGCAAAGAGTCTTTTTATATTTAATAAATTATAAATTGGAAATTCTGTTGGACAGCATTGATCTGTTACCTCACAGTTCATCTATTTAGCGAGTAACAGCAATGCTTTACACAAAGTATTAACTCTTGTTAATAGAGCCAAACTGGAGTATATTCTATTAAATACACAACTGAATCCAATATTCTGAAATATATATTTCAAAGTCACTTCCAGTACTACTGCAGAATGACAGGCTTTGCAAATACATCCTGCTCACCTACATACACAAAGCCAGTCAGTTCACTACCCAGCTGCATGGGAGCTGCATGTAATTTTTATGCCACCCATCACCAGTATGAGCCTATAGAGCCAGAAAGATAACTGTGCTATGTATAGATGTTGACATTCATATTCTGCACCTCTAAATGGCCATCATATAAGATGAGTTAAAAAAAAAAAAGAGAGGGAAGGAAAAAAAAAGCTGACTATGAGCATAAACTAAAATATTGCCAAAGAGTAAATAAAGGTGTAGGCTAAGAAAAGGATGAAGGAAGAGACCTGTCACAAAGTTGTTAATGTAGTTGAAACTGAGCCTAAAAATCACACTCAGTAGGGAACCTTAACCAAAAAAGGAAAAATCAATGACAAATAAGATGGGTTCTTCACCTCCAGAGTTCCAACCAACTGACACTGTTAGAAACACTAGTAGTAGGGATCTGTCTAGTTTTTATGTGAAATTTTTACATTTCAGTTAATTCACAAGTCTTAAAAACTTGAACAGTCAAATATGCTTAGCTTTTCATCAGGAACACTTAAAAGATGAAAAGACTTTGTGAAAAATATTTGCTCTAGGTTGGAAGTGGCATTCTCATTCAAGTCCTATGTCTTTATAAACACAGTAAACACATATATGGCAATAGAAGCAAGCATCGAAGACATTACCAGTCTATCTAAGATTAACTAGTATAAAGAAAATATCAAACATCTTTTTTCCACTATGAACTTACTTGTTCTATAAGAAAATTCTTTCTAAATGTACTAAATTATTTGAGTATGATGATGAAATCTCTTCAGCAGAATGCTACTCCACAGTGTCTATGTCTCACAAGCAATACAGGAGGGCCCAAGAAAACTAAGAAAAGGAATAGCCATTCCCAACAGCCTGACAGAGGAGTTGCCTGAAACACTTACAGAGACAAAAACTATCTAAAAGAGAATCTTAAGGTTGTGTATATTTTCAATTAGTCAAAATCGATACAACATAATTTAAAGGGACTCAAAGAATGAATTGAACGGATTTCACAAATATTTTCAAGAATTACTGTCAACTTCAATACAGTAATAAATGCTCAGTTTGATGACTAAATTGGAATATTATGGCTTTCGTTAATAAAAAATTAGTGCTGATTGAGCATTACATGAGAACTAATTAATCACTGTAGGTAAACTCAGCTGTGTGCCAGTAAGTCCTATACATTTTTTTTATAGATCATTTTGCACCATACATCATTCTGCATCTAAAGAAGCTAACGTCACTCTTTGTACTAGCTGCTTCTTTCCTAGAGCCAGTTATCAAGAATGAGGACAAATTTATCATTACACCAGAACTGAGTTCTTCTGTCTCACCATATCCTAGGCACCTTTAAAAAACACCTAGACTCACATTAAGTATTTCTTTAAAGGTACCAACTATAGGAGTTAAAAAGTATTACTGAAAGTTCCTTGACATTCAATCTATACGTCAGTATACAATTGACACATAATATATCTGGCAAGCAAGACAACAAATTTCTTTCAACAGTTGTTCTTTCAACAAAAGAAAAAATTCTTTCAAAAGTCACAGATTATGAACAGGAAGGAAAATTGCATGTCTGGAAAAATTAATATACTCTCTGAGTCCAATTACTCTGCACTAGGCATGGCAAGGGAGAAGAAAGTCACTGTGGATTTTAGAGAGAGGGCAGATTTTATAGTACTGAAAAGTTTTCAGTTTTGTTTGCTGAATGAAGTCTATCTGTTGGTCAACTTTCATTAGGTTAAATGTCTCCTTTAGAAGCATCACAGTCTGTAGTAGTACCTAAGTAATTACCTGCTTTCCAGTGGTGCATTACTGCCAAGGACCCAGCTGTCCTGCAGCTGGACTGACTCAGGTGTGGTTTGCAGCTCGGCGGGCAAAGCAGCCGGCGGGGCCGGACTCTGATTCCTCCTATTTGTCAGTGAGTTTCTGTTAAGTGAGGTGATGGATGGGTGATGCTGTGCTGTATGTTGCTTGTGAGAAGGTGGCAAAGGCTGCAGGGTCGACTGGCCTTGGTTATTTGGAGGTTGTTCTAAGAAGAAAGAAAATTAAAGTTCGTTATACAACGTCTCAGCATTTGCTACAACCAACCAAATGAGAAATTCAATATAATACTATCATCTAATATATTTGCACATTATTCTATTAGCAGACATTCGGTGACATTCTCCAAGAGCAAGTTTACCCTTGATACACCAAGTTCTAATTAATATACAACAGATGGTAAAATTGCTTTTGGTTTTAATTTGTTTCACTTTTTTTTCTTTTTAATCTGGTTTTATTAACACCTACAGAAAATAGCATCTGACAGATCCCCTAATGTGCCTTTAGACTTCAGCTTTTTTTAACAAACCAACCCTGAAATTAAATGGGCAATTTCAGTAGAACACAAAGGTTTTCAAGATGCATATAATCCCTATAATTATTTAATGGAGTTTTTTAAGCTTTATTTAACTGCAATAAATTATTACAAGCTAGTTGCTAAACAGCAGTAGACTACTCTACTTTAGTGCATTTCAAATAAGACAGAGCTGCACTATGATCTACTAATAGATGCTAAATATTCTTTAGCAGAAGGTCACTCTGTGAAGCAGATGTTGCTTCATGGATACTTAACAGACTGATTCACATCTGATTACAACGTCAGAAGACTCATATACTTAATGACCGTCACATCCATTAGAACACACACAGAACAGATTTTCCAATTTCACATTATGCAATATAACTACAGTTTAGAGGAAGTCACAGGTGATAAGAGAGTCAGGCCATCAAAACAAAAGGAAATATTATTTGACTTTACCAAAGCACACAATGCCCATAAAGCTTAAAATTAAAATCTCAAACCAGCAAAATCTGCAATCAAATACCTCCACCAATGTTAGGTTTGAACAATCTGTTCTGTAAAATCAATGGCAAATAAGTGATAAATAAAAGACAAACCTTGTCATACTACACAATGCACACAAAATGAAGGAAACCTCTAGACACTTAATTTATCGTGATTTAGCAATGACTGATGACACTTAAACATGTAACACTTAACAATATGTAATTCAAACTGCAACCTATTTCCTAAACTAATGTAGCAGAACATACTTAATAAAATAAATGCAAGTGTTATGCAAAGCAGAAAATACACTTTGCTCACAGTGTAGATGCTTCCAGGTAGTCTTTTAATTAGTTGTTTGATTTTCATAAGCAATTCCCTGTTTAGAACTGGTTATAACTGCAAATTGTTACAAACTCAATAATAATACCTTGGTATACAGAACACAGGAAGAGTATTTCTTTTGAAACAGATGTTTCCAATAACTTACAGGTGACTACTATAAAATACACTTAATTGTGTGTAATTGGCCAGGTTGTGCACATAACAAAAATTGAGAATGTTAAAGAATAGACATGCTAAGCTCAAACAAAAAAACAGTCTTTGAAAGAATTTTCTTTCTGAGAACACCATTCTCTTTTCCAGTGATCTTGCATGGTCTACATGACTTTTGTCACAAACAATGGCAAAGCTGAATCTCTTACAAAAAGAATGACTAATGACTGCATTTACATTGCCATTAAGGTTTTCAACACCAAATCCCTAACATGTTAAAGAAAAATTACCTTCTGGGTAGGATACAACTGATCAACTTTATCTTCACCAACACCATACAAAAGGGTTTCCCTGCATGTGATTACAATCACTATCAAGGGCTTTAAGCCAAATTTCAACAAGCCAGCTAAAGGAAAGTTAACAGAACAACATTAGCAAAGAATTTTCCCCATGTCTTCTTAAAATTTTACCTGATTTAGATTACAAGCTATTTATCTGCTGGTGCAGAATGAAAAGTGGCCTTATATTTTATAATATATAGATACATGTGTGTTCAAAAATATAGATATGTGCACGTGTCTATGCAAATATTTACACACGTGTACATGTAAATATATACGTTTAAGTGATTAATCACACAAGAGAAAAATTACAAGTTGAATTAAATAATTCACATTATTTTTAATCAGATAAATTAATCTAAATTGTTCTCAGAATCTGAATTTTCTTTGTTATTCCCCTTTTTGACTCTCCTATGTGCCTAGCCTGGTTGGACAGTGTTGCCACGATCAGTGCAAACTCCTTTTCCTCTGCAACTCCTACTGGCTGAAATATTATTCTCACATCCCACTTCATTAACTTCTCATTTACAATCTCAGATGAAAATCAATCTTTCAGTCTATCATTTTCAGTACTAAATATCTTGCACTGTCCTCTGGTAAAAAACAAGCAGAGGATTAGTTAACACTGTTCTCTTGCCCAAACAAGGGTGTAAGTAAGCAGACTATGCTAGGTCTGCAGGCTTGCCTCAGGTAGATAGCAGAGCTTCCCACCTACCAGTGAGGAAGACAGATATCCTTCTGTGAAGGATGTTTATGCAGTGCCCGAGTAAATGCATAGATCTAGTAAGTGCACTGATAATATGCTGGAAGAGTAAAACTGTATTACTCAGACCATAAGCCAGCTACTCAGGCCACTATTGGGGATTTGGGTTATTCCCACAGAAATTTACTGTGAATCTCCAAGGCCCTTTTGCTATAACGTTACTGACACTGAAGATACAGAGCAAGATATAAAATAAATTAAGAGAGGCTAGAAGGGAGCTAGAAGACCATAGCAAGTTCAATTTGGTAAAAATCACGTCCTCAAAGCCCACTGTCTCTCTCCATAGGATGCTGTCAGATGCCATTTTCTAGTGTCTGAGGGTGGCTTCAACTGGCAGGGAATCTACAGCTTCCACAAAATCAAAAAAACTTGAAAAATCTGGAATTATTTATTTTGTTTCTAACTGTGCAAGAGCTACAGGTAGAACTGCGCTTAACAAAGTTAGATCTTCCATACATCAATAGAGCTAAAATCTCTGTTTCTCTACATTTCCTCAGTCCTACACTGTAATTAACAGGAACGTGACATTAACTGAACATGACATAGCTGAGGACTGCTCTTTCAATCTTTTCTTCAATCTGCCAGGTTTTCCCACTCCACAGTTTTTCTGATTGCCATGCAACTTCTAACAGAAACTTCAATATTGCACCACTGATTTGTGAGGAAGATAAAATCATCACAGTAGTCATGTTTTGAACGCTGTTCTTAAGCTGGATCCAGATTCCATTTTTTCACTCCTCTTTTAAAGAGTTAAAGAACAGCTTTCACTATTACTGCAACTTTCACACAAAGCTGTTGGTTTTATGGTATGAGTCTCTCAACATCCCTGTGACACTGAAACTATTCTCACTGCACATGCAGGGAAACTGAGGCATATCTATTAAGTGATTCACACAGCTCTCCTGAGAAATCAGCATCAGAGACAGAAAAGTACTGGTTTTTTGCTTTTCATACTTAAGGAATCGATAAGGACAGTAGGAGTTTCATGACACAGATAAATAGATACTTCATGAGTTCTGCAGCACTGGACACTCCTCCTGTAGTGTCCTCCTCAAGAACCCGTAACTTCTTCCTCTCTATCAACCACATTGTTGTAAAACAGGAATCCTACAGGAAACAGTTCTTCCCTTGGTTAGTAAAAAGATCAGCAGCCCTGGGACTTGGGCCAGGGCCTTCACAACAAACCACTTACTAGAAGAAAGAGCATTCAATTGTGTTGAAATACTTAAAAACTATTGCAGAAAGGTACAGTTGCTTTGCTTTAAATTGGATTTTAAATGCCATCGTAATTGATTTAATCTAAATGGGAATGTCTAATTTACACTAAAAATAAGGTATGGGTACAGGTGGACTTATCTCTAAAAATGGTAAGTTTTAATTAAAACGTTCTTGTTCGGTCTAGACCTTAATGACTGTAGAGCAATCCCATTCATCTTACAGAGAAGATGTAAACAGGCCCAGCAACTAGCCTGTGTGTTCAAGTTCTTCAGGTGCAATAAACAAATCCCACATTTTTGAGGCATGTGCTGCATATGTCAGCATCAGATAATTATGCATGTGCGCATATGTACAGAACTCGGAAAAGTCACAAGAAATCGGGTAGAAAGCTGTCTTACTACAGTTACATGATTTTTTTCAAAACATTTTGAAATTGTTATTTACCCTAGGGAACCACACTGAAGAAAAGCAGCCATTTTAATTGCAGAGGTAAATTACACACAACTCCGTAGTCTTTCACAATACACTTTTCTCTTTTATTTTTTCAAAAAGTAATTTACATTTATTTATCATTTAATTGTTAAAAAATTTGAACCGCATATGAAAGAACACAGAAAAAATGTATATGTGAAAGTGAAAAGGAGAGACATTTATGATAACTATGGTCATGTGGGGGAAGGGGGTTAATTCAGAAGGAGAAAAGCAGACCAAGTATCTATGAAAAAACGTAATTCATTTTATATTTTGCATTATAGCCTTTCTATAACAGACAGATCACTGAGACCTGTCAACTAGCTACTCATCTAGGGAAAAGAGGTGATTTCCATTTGATAAGGATTAGGCTTTTTAATAGTGTATAATTAATGTGAACTTTTGAGTTTCCATGACAAAAGTGGTCTTCCATTATAATATAAACATTTCAAATGTGAACAAAATGTAATTCAATATCCATGCCTGTGAGAGTCTTAACTCTTTCTAGTCAAACTGCTTTTTTTCTCTCTTCCAAATAGTCTCTGCCATGGTAAAGGAAATATCCATAATACATACCATAAGTAAGCATCTCCAAAAGTACTGTAAGCAGAAATGGGATTTACCTTGGAAATCCCTGCAAATTGAAAAGAGTGGGAATTATGGCATAACTGCTCCTAGAGCTCCCAAAGGAGCTCTTAAGTGCCTGCTTACAGAGTGGTAAGGCAGTCTACTTGGACTACTATGGCCAGGGCTTCACAGATTTTGTGTGCAGTAAATCACTCCAGAAGTCTCTGCCCTGGGAACACCTTTCATGAGAAGCTGTCTTGAATTAATGAAAACATAAAGAAGGTTATGGGTTTAGAAAAAAACCCTTGTATTTATGTGTTAATTTGTAAATAGGAAGATCTGTCTTTTGAATGAAGTACTGCTTCACTTCAGTTATTTCTGCCAAGGTGTGCAAGACTCAAAGGTTCCTTTCTCATTGTTTACTACAAGATATAGTGGTAATCCAAGATAACTTGCTGTATGTGCCCATTTTGTGGTTAATCCAAAATATTTGCTTAATCTTATCCACGTCCAAATTGGTTTTGCTCTGCAAACTGCTTTAACAATCCAAACCACACACTCAACTGAAGGTGACACAGTGCCTACCACCACAGGAGTGTCCTTCCACTATGATTTGTTTTCAGCTTGCACCATTCTGTTGTGCTTGGTTTACAATTAATGGACATACAGATGGAAACAAAATTAACCTGCAGCCACTGCTGCTGACTTCCTGTTGAAGTACCGTGTGCTTCTGTGCGAGATACATATTGACAAGAATGAGGAGAAGCAACAAGGACACTTCGATCAAGATACACATCTTGCGCGTGAGTGTACTATTATAATATAAAATGGGAAAAAGTCATACTAGTAGCTTGATCACAGTAGCCCAGTGTTTGTCTCCTCATTAGTACACTACCTATAGGATCTGACAATCTGTCAAGCTACCCAGGAGTGAGAAATTACCAGTGAATTTAATGCAAGATATGCTCTGAAAGATTGTAGTGCCTTGCTTATGATCCTAAGTTTCGGAGAAATAATGAAGAAAACCTGAATTTTATTATTCACATGACACATTTTCCTTTAAATATCAACATTATTTTACTTTTTAAAGAGAAATAAAGAATTCTACTCAGAAAGAGAAGAAAGACTTATTTGATTGTGGAGAAACTCAAAGCAATCCCATTGTTCACATGTGGCAAGTTATCTGCCTAAGATCAGATGATGAGAGAAGTATCTGGAGCTCCCTGGAGGGCAGCAGGATAGTCCCCGACATTCAACATTGGTATTTTAAACCACAAAGTACATGTTGACAATTTCCCATACCCTATAAGGATGCTGTTCTTTACCAGTTAAAAATACACACTAAGAGAAAGAAACAAGTCATGCACAAAAAATGTAAGCTTTAGGAACTGAAGAAAAAATACATTTACCATTGTTTTTCAGTTGTGCTGTCTACAGCAGTGTTATATTTCCTGCTAAATGTACACTTGTAACTTTTCCTTTCTAGTTCACATCCATTGAGCATAGTATTTCCCCTCAACTGATAATACCAGAGCATTCTCAGCTCTGTTTTATAATTCAGGTCTCCATAATGTTTTAGAAATCTTATTGTAGAAACAGAAACCATCAGTTAATCTAGTCATAAAAAACTTTGTAAAAGTATATGAACTGAGCTTCAAACTTACTTCAAAGGCAGAATTTTTCTCCCTGATATTTTTAGAATAAGGAAGCTAAAAAGCTATACCCTATATGATATGTGACCCTGTGAAGACAGACAACATAGTTTTCTATTTTATGGCATTTACTTCGAAAATCTGATTAAGATAGATGGCTCTAGTTTGTAATTCTTCAACATCCTTTTGTCATAGTTCCTATCAGCAAGATGCTTTAAAGCTTTTCGATTAATATTGCATGCCAGAACTGAAATTACATCCTTTGTCGTTTGGTTCTTAATGGTGCAAGTGATATCTACCAAGTAGTGTTTTATGAAGCATGTGTGATTTTTATCACAGGCTGTTTTCACAAATCTTCTTCAGGTTTCGTAAAGACTGTTCATGGTTCACAACAAATATCCCTCACATTTTAAATTATGCCAATTCTCAAATAAAAAATAAACCTTGCATTTTTCAGTGAGGTTTATCAATAGAAAAAAATCCTCTTTTCCTTTTAAATCACCTTAATTAGCAAAGCAAAAATATTATTGCAAGCCCTCAACTCTGCCTGAGAACTCTGCAGTAAAAAAAACCAAAAAACCCCAAAATACAGTAATATATTATTTTCACAAGTAAAAGATTATGTTTGCCAAATCTTCTAAGCGCCCTAATTTTTAAAATGAAGGTGGCACACAGCTAAATCAGAAGATGCAACATTCCCCTGTAATCCAAGTACAACAAAGATCTCAATTTGCAGTATCCATGGTTGTAAAACAAGATGCAGATAGTTAAAACTTTTTCAGTGTTCTGGCAACCAGATAGTTGCGGCAGTTGAGAAGGAATCTTAGGGCTGGCTACTTTTGGTCAACCTGTTGTTTAAAAGAAAAAGTGCAAAGTCAAAAAAACTTAAGTCTTAGAGGGTACATGAACAGTATGTATTTTTCAAATCTTTTTTGTCCAAAGACATGAAGAGCTTTCTCTTGATACCTAAGAGAGTAAGGCAAATACACTGCAGGAATAAATACTGCCCATTGAGAAGAAATCGGACATTTCTTCCACAGACAGTGGTGAAAGGGAAAAAATTGCAGGATTTACTTCTGAAAGGTTTATTAAATACTGTTTCTACTCTGTTGTTCACTGTGGGAACTGAACCCGCTCACTTTTAAAGCATTTTTTCCATTAGCTGGAATTGATTGTTAAAGTAGTCCAAAATAGACATCTCCAGCCTGCAACCACTCCATTACTCCACTTCAGTACATATGTAACATGTGGTCAATATTATGGCAGGCAAAATCTGTTTAACTTAAATACCATATAGTGATAATGTCTTCTTGTCCAGTGCTATATAAGGGCTCAGCTAACGACAGTAGTTACAAAAGTATATGGGGTGAAAGAGCTCAGGTTGGGAAAACAAATTGACCTGTATCAAAGAAAACCAATGATGATGCTGCCATCCATAAGGCAGACATTTTAAGTAACAAAGTAAGCTGCCCTTTGCTGGTTTTCAACTCAGTTGTGGAAGCTTAATCACCTTATGAAAGCTGAACCTGAGGTAAGTATTTCAGCTTCAGTGAAAAAAGCTATAGTGGAATTAGTTCACCAAACAACCTTCCTAACAGTGGCTTCTTTATCAAGATTTAAAAAGAAAGATGAACGGGAAAAATAGAGAAACACTGCTAAAGTAAATTGGAACTTAACCTGATGGGGTAAATACTTACGATTTTGCTTTACAAGAGAAAGAAATAAAAAAGATAACATAAAACACATTATGGTAACTATGCACACAGAAAGAATGAGAAGCAATAGTGTACTTACAATCCTGCTGTTGTATTATGCCATATCCTTCCACCCAAGCCTAACCCACACAGTAGTTAGCAAGGACACTAATTGACATTATTTATATTCTCTTTTTAGGACCTGAGGTCTATGAACCCAAACGAAATCCTTCATTGATAAAATGTCACTGACTTATTTCCAACAATTTACCTGGAGATCAAACTGGGAAAAGTTACTATCACACTGTGAGAAATGACAAAAGCTTGCTCACTTGAGACACAAAAATGACACTCAGCTTACATTATGCAGAGATTTGAAATATAATAATGCAGCCTTCATTTGTGTGCTCCTGGCCTGGCTTCTCCACAGTGGGATTCAGATGTTTTGCAGGACTGTAGGTTTTTTCCCCCACTGGGGGAAAAAACTCTCACAGAGCAATACTCCCTGAGGCTGGGGATCACCAAGACCACAGGCTTCACTTAAAGTCACAGTTACTTCTATTCAGAATAGACTTTCTGCATCTTCATATATGAAATCATCTTTCTTCCTGATTTAGAGCCAAAAGTTATGCAATTATTCCTAGCTTCAGACAATCTACGGAAATCAGTGGAGAAATGTGTTTTCAGATCACAAATTGAAGGCTAGCTCTTTATACAGAGAATGGTGGTTTTCACTGAAAGAAAACAGAATATGAAGCAAATATGGAGAAGTCCAGCGAAAAGAGTTTTTACAGAGAGAAAAAAACATTCAGTTTTTCAAAATGCTGACAGGGAACTGGAATTAATCTAGAAAAATCTTTGAGTACATAGCCAAAACCTGCCTTTAAAACACAGGTAAAATGATGTAAAGTATGCCATTTCCTGCTTTGCTCATCCAGCACCTTATGTTCATCCCAAATACAGACAGCCACTTAATTTTGACGGAAAAAATTGTGATTTATAAATAAATGTTGTGAAAAAGATGAGCCATGCTTCAGCTGTAAGCTAAGTTCCACAATCCCAATTCAGTCAGAATGACAGTGTGTTAATGTACGTACTCATCTCATACCGCATATTTAACTGGAGAGCAGTATGCAATGCAGAGTCTGATACAGGACTTCTTAATAGATTTCCTAGCATTTTCAGGTGTTAGATAATTTTGATTCCTATCCAAAATCATTAATCCGAAGTGAGCTATGTGTATGTTTTTCTCTGTCTTCTGATTTTATTTCTTAACACTTCCAAGAAAAACAATTTCCCAAAGCTGTTTATTTTAGAAGCACAGTTACTACTGCATAGGTTAAGAAAATCTAAACTTTCAAAACCTTTAACCTGAAAAAATACACTCAAGTCATAATCATGTAATGCTCACAGCTGACACAACCACTGCTGCAAAACCACTGCCTTTCTGCCCAATAAATAAAATAGCATCTAAAGGCTGTTTTACTACTAAACCTGACTTTTACTGACATATGGTTGACATTCATAAAGAAGGAGCAAACCAGTAGAATTCCTCAATTCCAAGAGCCAGGGGAAAAATTCTGCACTAAATAAGTCAACTGATTTTTTTTGTCATGGACTTGCCAAGGTTAATGGCGTCCCTCGAACATTCTGTAAATTTACAAAACCAAAAGCAGTTTGAAAGGCCCTCAAAACTAGTTCACTATAAGCAATTCAATTCTTGACCAACTTCTTCATGCTCAACCTTGTCTGAGAACACAAGGCCACATTAATAAAATCTGTGAGAGATAAGCTAGGAACGGGAAAACACAATGTAAAACTTCTAAGCACAAATAGGTTAGTTTGTCTCATCAGATTTGAAAGAACTTAGATAAGATGCCTTGCTTTGGAGGAAATGAAAAAGGAACAGGGAGTGGTGACATGAAAAGAAAACCATGGGGGAAAAAATGGTAGAATTGCACAGAAAAGAGGCCGAATGATTAATACATTGAAGAGACCTCAAGAAAGTGACCAGGTGAGAGAACAATGCTAAGAAAATGAGAAAGAATACACGGTTTTATTAGTAAATCATAATAATCAAACTTCTATGGAAAACATGGAAGTGACATGCTTACTGTACAGCCTTGACTTTGAAAAAAAGGAGTTTAATTCTGGCCTCCAGAGTTAAGGCAAAAAATTCTTATAGACTGCAGCTTGGGCCTTAGAGCAATAGGGAAATAAAGCAATAGGTCACCAGATGAATTTTTGTCTCCCTAGCAATTAATTGATCTGTTATCAAGTATATATATATATAGAGAGAGAGAGATATTATGAAAGACAGGAAAAGAATAGGGAACCAAACTTCCAAGAAACAGCTTTTAAATACTTTTATCCTAACTGTCTCAGGGAAGGAAAACGCATAATAGGGTGAGGCCTTTACAAGAGCAAACTGAGGAACTATTGTTCTCTAATGACTTAAAACAAGCTTTTTAGGCTTACATGTGAATTAGAATTTTGCTCTTCCTCTTTATGAAAAAAAACCCACATCAAAACCACTCTTGATTTTAGTAAGATATTCTTCTACTCTAATGACAATCAAATCTAGTTAGGTATTAATCAAAAGAACAAATCCACTGCAAAAGATTTCTTAAAGATATTCTGATTTCCAGTACAGCTATTTCCCTTTTCAGAATGAAGATCAAGTCACTAACTCATTAACCCTCAAATCAAACCTAAACTTTTAATGCTAAGAGTTGAAACAAAAGCTACTTTTCAATCTGTCTCAATTCACGTAACTTGGCAACAAAACTCTCCCGTATCTAGCAAGGCATTTTAAGTAAATTCAGAGGTATCAGTTGACACGGAGAGTGATTTAATTAGACATTTGTATGTGGTCACTACTCATTTTGTAAATGCTGTGAAGGACAGCAGTATGCTGAATAGGTTAAACAGACTGTACTTTAATTAATGATAAACAATTATGTCCAATAGTAAACAAAAAGTTATGGGGGAAATTCTATAATTTTTTAAAAACTTATAAAACATGGAAAATTGAGAAAATCAGTCTTTCTCACATTAAATTCCATATGTTTTCATAAATGACTGTAGGCTTTGCCTTCTGTACATATTTTCAACATGTCCTGGTTGTGTTGTTGCTACAAACAACTTCCAGCAGATGATCTTTCACATCAGTTTCCAGACAAATTTTACAGCTTCTTGCCTGAACCAAGCTCCTTAAAAAAACATGGCTGATTCATGTCATAGTAAGCTCTTCCTTTTAATAACACTGCTGTAGTTCTCAGACAGACACTGACAGAACAGATAAAAGGTAGAGAAATCACAGCTCACAACTACACCCTTTGATTTATATGGCCAACTACATAGTATACACAGAAAGACCCCAAAAGAGCCAGCTAAAAGAAACTGTTTGAAAGTAAAGGTTTTGAAACAATTGCCAAAACCCACAAATAAGCACAAAGTAAATCACCACTGTGATGCAGTGGAAAGTGATAAAATCTCCCATACACCATTAGCAAAGGCAAGTTGAATTAATTCCATTATGTTCCTGTCTTCCAAGCAACTGCAGCAGCAAAAGAGATGTTGCTGCTTCTTCTGGGGTAAGCAGAGGCTAAAATGCAATGATTCATTACAATATCCTGGCAGAATTACAGATTTTGCACATTATTTAGTTCTTAAAAAAAAACCTGAACTCAATGCTAATAGTAATCTAACTTCTACATAAACAGAATTTGAGTTTCAAATTACTCAATGTGCAGAAAGAGTGTAAACTCCCTTTATACCCAACAGCTGTCATTTCACCAGTAACAAATTTGGCAAAAGCATTTCTAGGTATGCTGGGAGAGCACTTGCAAAGACAGCTTGCTCACCATGTAACACTGCTGATTTATAAAGCAAGCTATGCCCCAGTCAAGGGGGACAAGACTTCACAAGGCACAGAGCCAGAGGAGATCTGAATGACTGGAGTCACTGGAAGCTTGCTGCCTTCCACTCTTGGGGAAACACCCCTCTATTTCTAGCATAATCACACCCCCTCCACCCGAACACGTCTCCCTGGTCCCTTTTCTGCCTAAACTATCACACAGGAAAATATCTTTGTCTTCCGCTGAAACCGTAACACTGGTGACAAGGAACCCATGTGTGGGGGTGGTACGTGATTGCAAGGGAAACAGATGGTCTCAAGCTGAGAAGTCTGGTATTTAACATGCTTTTATAACTACCACCATGGGCTAAAACCAAACATTTCAGGAGGAAGAATTTTATCATGGTAAGATTGCAGCAGAGCATGTCAGGAAATCTCGTTTTTTATTCCTGGCATAGCCGGTGGCTCACAGTGTGATCACAAGCCTTTGTATGTCCAGCGGTCTTGCTCCCAAAGCTGGTTAACAACACCTGCCAAGGCGCAGATGGCTGCAGGAATCAATTATGTGCCCAACAGCTCTTTGCTGCTCTTGAAATGAATGATGTTCTATGGGTGAAACTTGAAAAGATACAGCAGAGGTGGGTACAGGTCCTGGGCTCTCAGACCAAATTTATGATGACAAGTGCACAGATTTACGTGTTTCCAGAGAGGTGGAGGAAAGGTATGCTTTGTGTTCTGCTGAGGGGTGACTCCATACTGTTGCAAATTTGGGGAATGGGAGAAGATACTCAGAACACCAGATTTTTTCTGATACAGGTCAAATTTCCACCACCTGTGGGTAGGGACGCACATGCAACCAATCCCACCTGCTCCCTGCAGAATTCCTTGCAGCCCAATTTTCCTGGCTCCACACAGGTGCACGTGTGACAATTCCACATGCATATCCTTACCTAAGGTGCAGTGTTTCACAGGTTACATGTGGCATTAATCTCAGGTGAATTAATCTCTCTATTAGAGAGATTCACACTTTGAAAATACAAATCTAAAGAAAATAAATTCAAACAAACAGTAAAGACTTTGAGGTACATTAGCTGCAAAAATTAAAAGCATTTTTGAAAGCTGAAAGCCTTAATAGCCGTCAGCAACTCCACATGTGTAAGTTTTTTACAACAGCAAGTAGACAGATTATCAAGATAACAGAAGTACTGATTAATTGTGCAGCCTAAACCAGCAAGGAAAACAGAGCAAAGCCCTGCATGTGTGAATATTTATTTTTAAATAGGTATGTTTCAGTTCCAAGTTTTCCTCTTCTAGCAGTTACCATTTAATAATAATAATTGAATCGAACTGCTCTTTTAATTTTTTAAAACATGTAGAAGTCAAACCTGATATTGTAGATAGCCTCATCAAGACTTCTCAAATTTCTGAATACCACCGAGATACTAAACAGAGATTAAGAGCTATTTTAGAGTTTCCTATAACAGTTACCAAATGAGATGCTTGCATTGCAATATTCTTCTGTAACAGCACAAATTTCAGATGCAGATTCCAAAATATTTTATACCTCTCAGTAAAGTCTGGGTGAAGACAATGAATTTTAGTAAGCACACATTTCTTCATGGCGTGTTACATGTATTAAATGCTATTTTTAAAAGAAAATCGGAAAATTTCAAGAATTTTCATGTTCAGTAACCTATATTCAGAACCTTTTCTAACTATACAGAACTTAAAAAGGCAAACAATAATTTATCTTCAAAATACCTACAGTATGCTGGTTTGGGCCAAGTCCTACATGACAAGACACAAAAACCAGTGAAGGGCAAGGTGAATCAAGTCAGTTTGCAGAGGTAAAGCCATCCAGTTGGCTTTAGACATTGCTGAACAAGAAAAGCGACCAGTACTTCATCTCTGTACTGACCCATGGATGGTGGCAAATTCTCAGTGGGGGTGGCTACAGCAGTGGAAGCAGGCCAACTGGCAGCATGAAGACAAACCCATCCAGGCTGCTGAATCATGGCAAGATACTGCTGCTCAGGTAGAGAATCTGGCTGTAAAAGTACATCACATGACACTCATCTACCCAAGAGCTGGGGTGCTGAAGAACACTGAAACAATCAGCAGTTGGACCAGGCTGCTGGATTGAAGTGGCTCAGGTGGATCTAGACTGCGAACATAAGGGTGGGCTATTTTTATAACCCGTTGGGCCAGCGACCTATCAGGACATTTAGGAAGGAATGCAACAGATAGATGGGCTTGTGATTGAGGGGTGGATTTGAGTATGGATGCCATTGCACAGGTTACTCATGAATGTCAAATGCACCATAAGCAAACTAGTTAAGCAGCTAAAGCCTTTTTGGTATAGAGACTGAAGGCTGAAATATCACTGTGGGGAAGCCTGGCAGATTGATTACATCACACTACCACAAACCTACTCCACCACATGCTTACAACAGTGGACATGACTACTGGATGGTTGGAAACATTCTGTGACTCATGCCAGTGCCTGGAATACTATCCTAGGTGTTGAAAAGCAGGTTTTATGGCCCCACAGCAGCCTTGAAAGAACTGACTGAGGCAACAGGACTCATTTGCAAAACAACCTTAGAAACACATGGCATTGAGGGGCTATATCACATCCCCTATTGTGCACCAGCCTCTAGGAAAACCGCATGATAAAATGGACAGTTAAAAACTATACTCTCAGCAATGGATATGGGGACATTCAAAATTAGGATACACATTTAGCAGAAACCAGTTGCCTACTTAACACTAGAGGTTCTGCCAGTCAACCTGGCCCTGCCCAATTAGAACCCCTGTGCCTAAGAGTTGGGATTATTCCTACTTCAAGAAAGGGTAAACCTATTTGTAGGACTGTTTTTGCTCAAGGACCTGTGTGCAATTGGTGGGTAACGCAGAAAGATGTGGGAATCCAATGTGTACCTCAATGTGATTCAACCCCCAGTGAAAACAATCCATGATTTGAGATGCATGTTATGGGAATTACTATAGCTGGAACCTCTCATTGCCAACCAGGCTAGGAGGAAGGGGAGGAGTTCATTGCAATGCTAAACCCTATACCTGGCCCAAAGGGTCCAGTTGTTGAGAGGGTAATGGATATACCTTTAAACTGTTGTAACCCATGATCTGAGTTGCATTTTATAGGAATTACTATAGCAGTTACCAACTAAACTAATGGAGGAGAAGCCTTACAAGAAAAAGGTGCAGTGCAGCAGTGACACAACCTGAGCTGGCTTTGATTCCCATACAGCACCTCTCCTTTCCTCTGCTGTCTTGAGTGACCACCAGAACAGATGGAGCCCAAAGTCATGGACTAAATGAACTCACTGGACATTTTGTGGTATTTGTGGATACTTATGGAATTTATAGAGACACTTCACAGGGGTGGTCCATAGACTAAAGGAATGATATCTCTGTGTTGTATTAAAGGTCCTACACCTGTGTTGTGGCAATCCCACGCACACATACAGGTTTGGTGGAGAAGTGACTGAGAGCAGGCCTGAAGAGAAGGACTTAGGGGTGATGGTTGATGAAAAACTCAATGTGAGCTGGCAATATATGTTTGCAATACAGAAAGCCAACCACATCCTGGGGTGCATCAAAAAGAGGTCAAAGCAGCAGTCCCCCTCTACTCCGCTGAGACCTCACCTGCAATACTGCATATGGTTCTGGTGCCCCAACATGGAATTGTTGGAGCAAGTCCAGAGGAGGGCCACAAGGTTAATAAGAAGACTGAAGCACCTACCTTATGAACACAGGCTGAGAAAGTTGAGGCTACTCAGCCTGGAGAAGAGAAGGTTGTATGGAGACCTCATATCAACCTTCCAGTATCTGAAGGGGGCCTACAGGGAAGCTGGAAAGGGATTCTTCATCAGGAACTGTAGTAACAGGACAAGGAGTAATGGGTACAAATTGAAAGAGGGGAAATTTAGGTTAGATAACAGAAAGAATTTTTTATTGTGAGGGTGGTTAGCCATTGGAACAGGTTTCTGAGGCAGGCTACGGATGCCCTAACCCTGACAGTGTTTGAAGACAAGTTGGATAAGGCCTTGAGCAACCTGGTCTAGTGGGAGTTGGCCTGCCAGTGGCATGGGGGACTGGGACTAGATGATCTTTAAGGTCCATTCCAATCCCTTAACACTCTATGATTCTATGATGACTAACAGAGATTCTATTATAGATTAATATAGCAATATGTCTTGCTAACGAAGATGTATTGAATAGCATGAGACCTGAGCATGACTTAAATGGTACAGAAGAAGGAGTTGAGAATGTATTGGTTTTGGCTGGGGTAGAGTTAGTTTTCTTCAAAGTAGCTAGTGTGGGACTATGCTTCGGATTTGTGCTGGAAACAGTGTTGATAAATCAGCAATGTTTTATGATTACTGAGCAGTGCTTATACAGTGACAAGGCCTTTTCTACTCCTCACTACACCCCGCCAGTGAGGAGGCTGGGGGTGCATAAGAAGGTGGGAGGGGACACAGCCAGGATAGCTGACCACAACTGACCAAAGGGATATTTCATACTATTCATACCATGAGCATCATATAAACTGGAGGCAAGGTTGGCTGGGGAGCTACTGCTTGGGGACTGGCAACAGTCACTTGGTGATGAGCAATTCTTTTCATTTCCATCACTTGTCTTTCTTGGGTTTTATTTATCTTTATATTTGTTATTTTCTCTTTCATTACCATTTATTTTTCTTATAATATTTTATTTCAACTATTAAACTGCACTTACCCCACAAGTTTTCTCCCTTTTACTGTTCTTCTTTTCTCCATCCTGCTGAGGCAGGGAAGTAAGCAAGTGGCTGTGTGATGCTTAGTTGCTGGCTGGGACTACACTATGACATGCAGCTACCATCCAGACCTCAATATTCTGGAAGTCTAGATACAAGAAGAAACTTATACCTTCATCCCATGAATCACAATGGATACACTTTTTCTAGAACCCAGCTGGCTGTGGTTGTTGCCATGCAAAAAGTCTATCCTTGGCCAACAGACAACTACATGGATGAGCATGTCCTGGTTTTGACTAGCTCTAACAATAACCTGGGGATCCGTCAGACTAGTAGGAAAGTGTATAAAATGAAGGCACTTGCAAATGCTCCTGGGCCCATGCTTCATTCAAGCTCAGAAACCCGACATAGATCTTCATCATTGTTTCTTTCCAGTAGGAGCCTTGTAGCTTCTTTAAGTAAATGCCAGTAGGTTATTGTTTATCATATTTCCAAAACATGAAATTGCAGAAAAACATCACATCTGCCAGAGGCATGATTCCTGCTTTATGACTGTTATACTCAATCCTCATCCAAATGTAGGCCGTGGGGGCACAACTACATTCCTCACACTATGAGAATACAGCTGAAAATCGTTTGGGCCATCAAAATAAATGACTCATATGCTGAAATGAGAAATTATGCTACCACTTCTTTAGCAAATCCCAAGAAAGAAATTTGATGGCTGGTGTGCTGCTGCTCATGCCAGAGTGGTTTTCTGTAACAGTTACATGACCAGCTAATCTCACATCAGTTTTCATAGTCCCAGCTGGTCAATTCATCAGGTTTGTGTACAGTGCGATGGATGAACCCTTTGTACATGATAAACTCTCCAGATGCTCCAAGTTGCATTGTACTTGGTACAGATCTTTGCTGAACATAGGCAAAGATGCCAGCTTTACTCCCCCTAGAGTTAGTGCTCAGTTGTTTGTTTAATGGCGAGGGCTTTTGCTAATACCTGTAGTCTCAAACAGCTTTAAAACAGTTTCCTCTTCCTGACAAAACCAGAGTATTTCTGGTTACTGGTACTCATGCCATAAAGGTCAACCCTAGTTGGTATGTGCCTCTTTTACATCAGAAAAAACGTTCACTGAACAGAGAGATGAATTTTGAGTCTTTTAGTTCATGCACACAGAACAAGAGAGAGTAGCAGACCAGTTGCTACGCAGATGGGTTTGTCCCCATTTAAAGTATCCTCAGTCTCTATCAATTAGGTCATTTCATTAAGGAGCTAATGAGCTTAACCATATCCATCATTCTTCTACTGCATCTACTTACCTTTTTGGTGGGGACAAGGAAAACGACACACAAGAATCATTACTGAGCAAGTAAAAACTTATTTGAAAAGTAAACCTCAAGAAAGAACATTCAAGAAAGCTAATAGGTTCAATCCCACTGCTACCACAGTAATAAAGTCCCTCTTCACCTACAGTTCTTTTTGTCCTCACATAGGAACACACTGAGGAACACAGAGCTCTAGGAAAGACATCTACTGTTACAGAAAAAAAGAATAAATCATACTGTCTTTGTTATCTGCAGTACTGTTACAGCTCTTGGAATAGGAATATTTCGTACTAGACAGACTTGTGCATGTGCATACAAAATTACTGTTAATAAAAATATATGTGTCAGAAATACTTTTTGATATTATTTCATGAATATATATTATACTTGTGATGTGTCCTTGCTGTTTACTAGAACTCAAGTGAGAAGTTACTGTGTCTGGTGTTGCCTGTGATAATTTACATCTCCCTAGGGATAAGGTGCTAAGCTTTCTTCTAACAACTTATTCTTGGTACCAAAACTGAGCAATTACAGCCATGTCTCACACTTTGTCTTTTAAGGATGTGGCATGTTTATTACTTGCAAGAGAAAAATGACTCCTGCAATGATGTTTTAAAATCACTAGGTTCAGGCAAAACCCAAAGTGCTGTCTATAAAAGACAAAGTTAAATTTGTATACAGCTCCTATCTCCATGCTATGTAAGCTCAAAAGCCCCAGGCAGAAAAGTATTCCTTTCTTGCTCTTGCTCTTAGCAGGACAGACATACTATGAAAATTTCAATTAACAGTTTGGAAAAGTTTCCACAAGCATTTTTCTTCTGTACCAACCACTACGGAGTACTGACCTAGAAATAATTATTTAAAATTCAACTGCAAATATATGGTGCAATGATAAGTTGCAATCTTGAAAACTACAAGAGTAGCTAATGAGAGTTTGAGACTTGCAAGTTGTAAAATCCTTTACTTAGTCTTGCAAGAAAAAGACCTCAAAACATCTACATGCACAAGTGCAATTAGGAAATTGGTCTTCAGCTGCAAAACAAAAAATGTAACGCTGAATGCATAAAGCTGTCCACTAAAATATATTCATTGCATCAAATGAAGGATATGATAATTACAAGTACTTTCCATAAATCTGAAAAGCAGTGTAATAGAAAATAAACAGCCAATAAAATGTGAATAATTTGGAAAAAAATAGCTCAAGCTATTTCTTCTGAGATACAAAATTATATTGGTCTCATTAATCAGTTCAAAATGTTGTATTCACAAACACAAATTACACCCTTGTAAGGTATTTCTTTTACAAGGTAGTTTCTTCTGTAGAGTCAATGTGATTTCTACATACTAAGAAAATACAAAAGAAAATATCTATAATTTAAAAAAAAATAAGGGGGCATAATATTTGAAAGATTATAATAATGTGAAACCCATTCTGTTGGGTTGGTGGGTGTTTTCCTTTTTTCCCCCAAGTTCTTTATGTGATGGCTTGTAAATCTTAATATACTCAAGGTAATTCACACTGCTCTGTTTACACAGTATTTTATTGCACCATACACATAATAATGACATAATGAAGATATGGTTGAGAAATACGATGGAGAAATTCCTAGACTGATAAGCCGATAATATAATCACAAGTCAAATTCTCATAAGTTCCTAAAATATGACAGGAGATGAAAAAGAATTTTAAGTTCCTTTCCCCTCCATTTTTTTTTTAAGAAATAATAGCCTCTAGGCAATGAAATTCCTTTAACATGTAAACATCTGGTAAAGGAAAAAACAAAGCACAATGGCAAATATGTAGAGACAACCACTCAGACATGTCAAAGATGTTTCTACCAGCACACAAAAGAATTAAAAAACACTGAAGGAAGAATGGTGAAAGATGTTACAAAATAAATTAGAAAAAACACTGACAAGGGAAGGACAAAGGCACCCAAGAGGAACTTCTGTCCTAGGACATAAAAGCAGCAGCTATCCTGTTTGTGCAATTTTCTTCTAAGAACAGTTCTGTTGGGGTTTTTTAAACTGACCATGTTCCTGGGTGCCTCAGAACTGTACAGCCCACATTTTCTTTCCTTTAAAGCAGATTGGTCCCAACCGCACCACTAGAACCTCGGAAGAGATCCTGGAATCACTTATCTATGACCCAGACTTCATCCACACTGCATTACAATGTCAGTCAACTCCCTGTGACCACTCAAGACCTCTGGAAACCACCAGCACCACCAGAGGGTTGCCATAGTCATGCTTGGAGGGTATATGGCTGAGGGCACTGTGCACCCTGGAGCAGATAGGAAGACATGTCAGGCCCACTCAGATGCTGCTGGTTGACTAGCTAGGGTGCTGCAAGCATAACTAGTGAATTAATTGCTGGCCAAAATTAACTACTGAGCTTTCCCTGCGGAAACATATTCCTTCAGGGATGGAGAACGTTCCCAGGTGTGATCTCACTTGTGTGCAATGTGAGAGTCACCAAGGCAGTGATGTGTGTCCGCACAGAAAAATTTTTTGTAAATGTTTCCATGCTGTAGATAAAATACTGTTTTCCCCAGCACTTTTAAACTCTTTTTTATCCTTTGTCCACCAGTTAATCATTCAGCTCACATGCATACACAAACATGTCACCACCACTGCAATCATATCCTGATGCTACTCCAATATTATGATCCTTCCACTTATGCAAAAAGCATGCTTATATACGGTGCTGCTGCTGAAGTCCTACTTGTTGACTGCCTGTCATCTCTTGAACAAAAAGACTTTCTCTAATGGGATGAACTGAGCAGGAAACACTACAGTGAACACAATTCCTAATACTGCTTTCAGTAATTCATTTATGTAATTAATTTCTTCAGAGAAATCTGCAATTCCAAACTTGACATTTGTCTGTTAAAAATATGACTTTTAAAATGTAATCTAATAATATTAACAACATTCAGGGGGGACTAAGATCCTAACTTCTAAAACAGATTCATTTCTGTAGCAACCATCAGCTAGCTATTAAAATCTATCCATCTGCACAATTTTGTACATTACGAGCAGGAATATGAAACTGTATAAAGTGAAAATAAGAAGGAGTGAGAAAATGGTTGGGGAAAAGTACAAATCCAGATGTTAACTTTCACACAGTGAGTGTAAAGAGCCACTTGATATCAAAACTACACATTAAACGCTGGCCTTGCAGGTTAAGTGGGAGCATCTCACCAAGAAGTCTGAAAACAGCTACTCTCTATAGCAAAAGTGGTTACATTTGGAGAAATGAGTGCCATTACCAGTACCACCACCTCCTTCATTTCTGCTTTTAATATTTTTGTAAGGCTATTAAGGTATCTAAGAACATCTCAGTTCCCTGGGGCAGGACAAGTAGTCCAGCAACCAAAACATTAAGATTATCCTGAAACGGAGCAAAGGCCTAAAGAGTTAACTCAGAATGCTGATCCTGGGACCTTGTTCTGAGAAGTGTAATACCTAGCTAGAGACAGAAACCAGGGTTTAGGGATTAGCCAAATGAAGGATGGTACCATGCACCAAAAGGAATGCTTACACACATAAATAGAGATAGGGTAGGAACACTAAGAGATAAGGGGTGAAATAAGGGCTTGAGTCCAAAAGTCTTGCAAAACTCATCATGGAGTCAGCAAAAATCAAGAAAGTTGAAAAGTTCAGCTGAGGAAGAAGAGTAAGAAAATGACCCCTTGAGGCTGAAGAAACAGGATTGCCCATCGAACATCACCCCAAAAGGATGACTCCGTCCCATACTCCGCCCAGACTCCTCCTGTTATGAATATTACAACTAGATGTTGCAATCATATGAATATGTATGTAAAGATGTTGCAATCCTTCCTGAAAATTGTATAAATCCTCTGACTTTTCACTGAGCTTCAGAGTTTCTTTGTCCAGTGTGAACTGGGGGCTCTCCAATGTTGCAATAAATACCTTGCTGTTTAAAGACCAAGTTCTGTCTCGAAACAGTTTTATTAGGCCTTTTTGGGCATCATCCTGCAGTGTTAAAACCACATGAGATTGATACTTTTCTGTATCTTCAGTCCTCTCTATGACTGAAAATTCTCCCAATAGCCACACCAACCATCAAGAGAAAAGACTGTGGGTTTTTTTGATCAATTTTCATCTCTTCTAACAGCTTTCCTGCCACAAGAGGGTAAGAAGGATCAGAAGCTGGCAGGATGTTAGTTTTCATCCCCAATTATAAAGGAACTAGACTTCTTATAAGTACTCATGTTTGTGTTTTTGCTGACCCTTCTACAGATGGCTTGAATATTCTGAGAACAGAAAAGAGGGGTTAAAGAAAATTCTGGATAATGAGGGCTGTAATATGGATTAGAAGTATAATTCTGAGGTTTTTATTTTGAAAAACATGCATGCTGCATGGCATTCCATTCCTTTAACATGAAGACACTACTATTAAAAAAGAAATACGACATGGTTATTTTAATTATGTAGAACTGTAATTGGCATTTATTGCGTCGGGCTTCAGAGGGATAGAAGCATGGAATGGAAAGCTGATTTTTTCATTAAATAGGTGCCCAAGGCAGATACATTCTGAACAAAGCACCTTTTCATGAGATATACCTGTCCCATGGAGAGAACAACAAAGGGAATGAGGAAGGGGAGGCAGAAAGCCTGAACAAGGAGAGAATGATATGAAAAGAGTCCATTAAAAAAAAAAAGAGAAAAAAAGGATAAAAGAGAAAGTAGTAAGTAGGATGGAGTGGCATGGTATGGTCTAATAAAGGTTAAATGACTTAATCAATAAGAAAAAGATGCCTTCAAAGGAGAAGGGCAAAAAAAAGGGAAAGGAGGAAATTAAAAGAACACACTTAAAGGATAAGAAGGATTAAAACTAAGATGGAATTAGAGCTAAAAAACAACACTCAACCTCTCCAAAGAATGGGAAGAAAAAGGCATAAAAAAAATTATATCCATGCATACAGATCACTTCAGGGAGCAAAAGGCTCATGCCTGTTTTCATCTGTTGTATCGTACATTTGACTGAATGGCATTCCTCAGCACTTTTGACTGCTTAAGGAGCATTAAACAGATGAGTCATCAAGGATGAAGGAAAGGGCAGAAGAGTCCAGGACAATCTTTACTTTCTCATCGACAGTCACCTCTTTTCTGCTTTCCCTCAAGATGGCTACCAGCAATTAGGCTCAGGAAGAGCCTGAAAAGAACATCTCCCTGCCTGCTTTTCCAAAATGACAGGTGATATCAGCAAAAATTGTCCCCTAATACTTTCATATGCTCCTAGTGGAATAGGGGATTCATGCCTGCTTCTCGATAAGACATCTGAACAACATCAGAAATTGATACGGGGTGTGCATGAGCAGTCTCCATCATTCATTCATTTACTTTTCCACATGAGGGAATTGTGCTTATAATGCCTGCTGACACTTCACAGCAGCAATGGAAACCATTATTCATACTATGGCAAGTAACAAATACATGAAGAAAAAGGGATACAGTTTTCCAGTGTGTTCTGCAGATTCAAAACTAGAGGCTTTGATGCATCACCACTTGTCTTTGCTCATATCTCATATTAACAGACAGGTATGGCAAGGGGCAACTTCTTTCCCTTCAGAGATTCAGATAATGTAATGGAAACAGCATGCCATTTTAGGACCATTAACCCACTTTGCACTTGGAGACAGAAATTATGGGAAAACAGCTGTCTGGTACTTATGTCAGCAGAGAGCATAGTTTTGAGTGGTGGAAATACTGGGTCTGCTACCATTTTTTTTCTTTGCTACTCAACATCTCCCAAAGAACCGAACAGAACTTGAGCAGCACTGATGCAGCAGCAGAAGAGCACTGAATCTTGAGGTTCCCATACCTCATACATCTTAAGAGCCTTTCCCAAAGGCCATCTTGCAAATGCCACTGCATTTTCCAAGTCTCTGTAACCACAGGAGTACACTTCTCACGTTTCTTTAAATACATTTTCAGGTTTTTTGTAATCACAGGAGTACAGTAACAAGAAACAGAAACATACATATATATTAACCACAACTTAATTCTGCCATTATTTGCACTTCTGTAAATTGAGAGTCACCAAGATGAAAGGTTAGTGCATTGTTTATAGACTACTTAGTATTTACATTTGACTATTTCAAATCACCATCACAGAAAAATTCTATACTACTAACCATACACAAAAAACCCTCTAACAATCTTTAACCATTCTCTTGGGGTTTTTTTCAGCCTTCAAATTTCTTGAACTTTGCTTTCGTGGAAGCAGTATCTATCACTCAAAAATATATAAATACCAGATAGTTTAAAATTCCAGGTGCAAAATTCATAGTCAATGTCTGTTCCTTTAAGAAATGACAGAATAGATTAGATCTGGGGCAGTGCACTTTACAAGAATATCAACATTGCTAAAGCATGCATGAAGGATTTGGAAGCTTCCCCAACTTCCCCAACACAGAACTGGTACTACAGGTTACTTACTTCTAGAGATATGTGATTTAAAGACTTAAATATAAGCATTTTATTTTTTTCTAGCTTGAATTTTATACACACAAAGGGGAAAAAATCCCTGGTCTGTTGTGGTGATGATTATGGAAACTGATAATGATAATGACAATTTACTAATGCAGGAAAGCTGCACCCAAAGTTGAACACTGACTCAAAAGAACTTCCAGATGAATTTATTTATCAGAAATATTAATCTGAGTATTACTAATGATAAAGCAACTGCATAAACCAGGGCAGATAGTACTCTTTTACTTGGCTGTTATTCTGCTGGTCTTTCTCTACAACACTAGACATTTTAAATGTCTAGCTAACAGTATAAATCCCTGTAACAGGGAAAGGAAGAATTTCCCTTTCAGGCTCAAAACAATGCAAGTACACTGGCTGATTCCTCCACCCTGCCTAGGAATGTCCCTCAGGGCCTCCTGTCCCAGAAGGCCTGCAAACCAGTTTATTCTGGAGGGCTTTCTGGAAGCTAGAAAGGAGTTTTAAAAATAACTCACCCATCCTCCATCTCTGCCTTCAGGTTTACTGGCTTAGGTACACAGTAGCCAGAATTCACTACAATTAGGGGAGACAACAGAGACTTTTAAATGAGAGCCTAGATTAAGAAATAATCCAACTTGAGCGAGGAAGAGATCCATACATGATGCTGTGGAGCATTCTGATGCCAATTATTTTGAGTTCTTCATAGAAAACTATAAGCAAACAGAAAAATATTCCACATTACGAGCCACTGATTAAAGGCCTTGAGGAAATAGATCAGGAAGGACATATGAAAAAAAATACTGCAGTGAATTTTGACAACCATATATTACAAGGTATAAGTAAGGTATAAGTATACAATACTTTATATTGTATCTCCTGAAAAATGCACAGTAAAGACTTGAAAGAAATATTATCTTTGAATTAGCCAGGTAAATATGCCAAAAATGCTGCATACCTGGAGACACATTAAGACCTAAAGTACTTGGAAATTGAAAATTATAAGGTATCAATTATTACTTCTACTGGTGGATACTTTATATCTGAGTGTTATTTTATATTCTGATGACAAGAAGATTAAAATGATGAAGTGCTTCTTTCTAATTTATCAGTAAAAATAAACAGATTTTTGGACATGTATCACACGTTCATAGTAACAAGTAACTTCTTTACTAATATACTGCTGCTCTAAGAGGAACTGTGCCTTTCAGCTTTTCCATTTTTATCATCCCCATCTAGACTGCCTGCTGGCAAATCAGCAGCATGTCAGAAAGGGGTGAAGAATGTGAAGATATATAAGTGTGAATTTCATGAAGTCTGTTGCTCCCTCCATGCTATATACTTTTGGCCAGTAAAACAATGTAAGTACTTAGCTCCAAAACACCATGTCGCGCATCTCATCCCAGTAGCAATTACAGCAAGAGTCCAGCTGTAAAAAGCTGATGGAGACGCTGTGCGGATTCAAAGAATCAAAAGCGCAATTCATTAGAAGTGCTTCACTAGCTTTCTAAGCATTTTCGATGCTGGTGTACACAGAGAGAGGCGTGCAAGGTCACCCCTATCCTTCCTTTTTCACTGCTCAGGAGAGGACAAGCTACCAGAGAGGAACCCAGAGAGACTCAAGAAATACCACAGACAGTATTTTAAAGCTTTCCTAAACACACTGTAGGACACCACTGAGGAGAAAGAAGGGAGCATTCAACAAAAACACCCCGCGGTCTTTGCATATAAGAATGAACAGAAAAAGAAGCCCCTGTCCACCAACTACTAGCAACAAAGTCAAGCGAAAGCTTTACTCTTCTTTGAAGCTTTCTGAAGAAACTTAAAGATTCAACCAGCAAGAGCTGGTATTTTGGACTCAGTGACAGTCAAGTCAGCCTTCTGTATATTCAGCTATCATAACGTGCTTTATTACATATAAATTCCATTATATGTTGTTTGAATAGTCACTGCACTGTTGACTTGAAGCTCCAAGAAATGCACACAAAAGAATATTTAAGCTACTATTTCTTGTGGACTCTCCAAATTATGGCAATGGGATAAGTTTACTGCTGATTACTGTGAAAGAGTACCTATCAATGCAAAGATGAGTTGGACTGATGGCAAAATTTACAGTAACTGACTTACTTTTAATTTGCAAGTACCCTGCACTTACAGTATTTCCAAAATGAGGGCTGTGGAGTTTTTCTTTAATGACAACAAAGTATCCTGTTACATAAACAGAAACGTTCTTTGACACTGTATCTTGCTGCTGTCATGGGATTTATCTTTAAGAGAAGAATAGCAATAAAGACACAAATTAATTCCATTTTCTGTAACCGTAGCAGGCATACAAATGTAAACATACAGAATTCCCATAGAGAGAATATTTTTAGTCTTTTGTAATAAATAATCAGCAACTTAGCAGACAGAAACATCCTTACTTCCCGCCCCCCTGCCCCCCAGCTCAGAGACCATACCTCGTACCTATGAATCTTAACAATTAAAATAATTCTACCAATTACTTTCCTGCATTCCAGTATGCATAGTCAAGTATGTAATGAAATAAACTATGCCTGAATGGTCTGTTTACCCCACAGCAAGTTACAAGGAAAACTCTTTCCCCTTAAAGGACTTGTCTCTTTGGAGCGTGCAGGCTGGCAAAAAGCCAAGGGAAGCTGGTGCTTAAGCAACCAAGACTGAGCAGTGCCTGTGTGCATTGCAATCTCAGCCAACCGCAGTAAATGTTATTGGAGTTTTTGTGCTGTAAAATTGCTGCTTTCATGCCCACTGCATCTGACAATAGGAATCCTTGGCCTTGCATGAGAAAGGAAGGCTGATGTGCCTTCTAGTCAGATCTCTGCATCCTTAAAAAATAGGGTTACTACTCCTGTGTACTCCTAATGGGTTAGTGACAAATAAATTCATGTCAATGCTACATCAGACATAGAAAGATATTAAATGGAGAAACCTTTTGTGTATGAGGTAGAAGACCAGAGAAATCATGCTTTAAGCGCAGTCCTTATGCTATTAAAACCAATGACAACATTTAAAAAGATAAAGGATGTTAAATTAAAGGTGCCAAATGTTTAGCTGTTCACTTTTTAAAGCAACTTTGAGGTAAGCTTTGTTTTCCCAATCATCCAATGCCTAGCTATTTTTTTTTTTTGCTTAGTGACTCAAGCAAAAAATCCCCAGTATTTCTCCTTTGAAAGACTGCTACAAGCATCTGCCAGCAGAACTTGCAAGAGTCCTGTTTAGTTCTAGCGAGTGGCACATTTAAAGCCCTAAAACATGGTCCTCCAACTTAGAGCTATTCAGAAGGGAGTTCAAGTGGAAGCCAAAAGCCAATGAGGAGACAAATCAGAGAGTTAAAAATATTAGACCTTTTCCTGAAATAAAATAATGACAAATCATAAACAACAGAGTTTAATGTGATGATGTGACACACTTGCATTTGCTCCTGATCTCATAGAAGATATTTCACACACACAGAATCACACACACATAATGAACCAGGTTGGAAAAGACCTCTGAGATCATCAACCCATGACCCAACACCACCCTGTCAACTAGAACACGGCACCCCACGGCCGTGGGCTGCAGCTTTTTAGGAGAATGCTATGGGAGATGGTGTCAAAGGCTTTGCTGAAGTCCAGGTAGACAATATCCACAGCCTTCCCCTCATCTACCAGGGGGGTCACCTGATCATAGAAGGAGATCAGGTTGGTCAGGTAGGACCTGCCCCTCCTAAATCTGTGCTGGCTGGGTCTGATCCCCCATCTGTCCTGTAGGTGCCATATGATCACACTTAGGATGATCTGTTCCATAACTTTGCCAGGCACTGAGGTCAAGCTGACAGGACTGCAGTTTCCTGGGTCTTCCTTCCAGCCCTTCTTGTGGATGGGT
>VYXB01002327.1:1099267-1166995 GCA_013397135.1 Pachyramphus minor | reverse complement strand
TCCCTGGAGGTTTTTAAACTGAGATTGGACATGGCACTTAGTGCCATGATCTAGTAAACGGACTGGAGTTGGACCAAGGGTTGGACCTGATGATCTCTGAGGTCTTTTCCAACCCAATCGGTTCTATGATTCTATGATTCTTTAAATTTTGAGTCAGTTGATCAAATAAACTACATTGATCAAATGAACTCATTCTAAAGGAAAACAAACAGATGTTTGCATAGACTAAAGATATGTTAATTCAACTTGTCATTCAAATAAACTCAATATAAATGAAAGTAGTTCAATAATATAATTGTTTTAGGTCAGTACCTTTTTTTATCCTTAAATGCTTCAGCAGTGATCCCCGACCTTCTGCCAATATAAACATTAGACAGAGTAATCTGGAATATGGCACTGGAGTTATTTTGTACCCATTAAGATTAGATAGCAGGGAAAGCTTATATCCAGATGCAAAATAAAAAACATTTGGTGAAAAAGAAAAATTATTTCTGTGAAAGTGTTACAAATGCTGCATTACTTACCCTTTTAGCTAAAGAAAGTATAATATTCAAATAATACTGTACCAAAGGACACAATAAAATTATATTTACTTTCTAGAGTACATTTGGAGAGATCGACATACTACAATGCAGTGCTACACAACAATGCAAATCGTTGAGTAGAAGAAGGCTGTAGCTAACTTAGAGAATACTTTTCAAATTCTGCTTTTCCCTGTTTTACAAACATACTTTCCCCCCATCAATAGGTCATGAGTATATGACATGGGAAACCAACCATAAGCAAACCAAGCAGATAATCCAAGCAACATTCATATATGTGATGGGTGAAAGCAATTTTTCTTCCAGTAACACAAACCCTGATCCTGCAATTGACTCCAGGAATGGAAGCCCACTACCAGAACACCTATGGCCTTCTCCTCATCCAGTAGAAAAGCAAACAAGCCCAACTTAAATTATGGTAATCACTCCATATACAGTATCCATGGTTAGCAAGATGAAGCACTTCTGATACCTAGTCTAATCTTGTGGAGAGAGAGAAAGATTATTAGTTGTGTTGTATGACCACCAGCACTACTAGACTATGAGTGTATTATATATCATTGATTTAATTTTTGACAGCAGGAACTGCAAGCACTTCTGCTACAACTATACACTGAAGGGGTATCAGACATCTGCAGATAGAGGAGCACAGTGGGAAGAGAGAGGGGAAAGGAAAATGAACATATACTTGCAAAGTATGCCATGTTTCCCTTCTGCTTAGCATAAATCTTACAAAGAACAACTCTCTCAACAGACACCATGGTCTGAACTTCTGTCCTACTTGTAATCAAACCCCCCCTTATTTTGTCCTGCTAAAAGGCCAACACTTGACTTGGCATGGGACCAGATGAAATTAAGTTAGTTAGTCTGGAATGAAAGGGGTTAAGGAACATATTCTCAAGATTGGCAAACTACAACTGGCAAGCAATCCTTCAGAATTTCAGAAGCAGCAAAATGCTCAAATCTAGAGGAATGATGAACACTTACTAGCTTCCTAGGGGGCTAAGAGATGCAAGGAGATCATCCCAACTATTCAAAAGTTTTAGCAGTTTTGTCTGGCTTTTGTGTTTTTCATTTGTAAAGGAAGGGTTGGTATTTACAGTAATCTAAATGTATTGACTTATTGACTTAAACCAGGCTACCTTTTGGATAATGCATACGTTTTCTAAGAAATTTCATACTCTTAGACATAAAAGAGACATCTTCATAACATATCCCAATTATGACAATGCTTTACCAGGTTTTGGAGTTCTTCACCGATTAAATACTGAGCAAGTTGAACATGCAAAAATAAAGTTATCATTATTAATTTTAAAAATCTTAATCCAAATGCATCAAATTCACATACACAATGGCTCTTAGCAGACTGGCCTTCTAGACACAAAACCGAAGTTCCACTCCAACCGAGGAAGAGAAGCTCAAAGCTACTGTTTCGCTCAGCAAAATAATTCTGTCCAACCAGCTGATGTGCAATTTGTGGAGAAATATTTCTCCAAACTCCCCCTAGTGGTTCATCCATAGGTGAGTTCTTTACAATCAAAAGACAGAAATGGTTCTTAGAAAGTGAAGCAGCTTGTTCCAAGCTTTGCTGATCTATTGAAGAAGGGTATGAATTAACAAATTATTCTTCCAGTGTGCCTACACCAAGAAAATCTCTTCAATCATACAACAAAAATGAAACCCTGTGGCTATTGTACTTTTGTATGCAAAATAATAATAAAAAAAAGGTAAAAATGTGGTTTCTTAGAGCATGATATATAAGCAGGGACTAGTGTTTTAAGTATATCACTCCCATTGCTTACTTATACTGGTTGGGAGGATGAGAAACATGGAAACATACATCTCAGAAGCCACCACTGCCTTCTGTCATCACACAGCTCTCTTCTACTAGAACTTTTTTCTCAGTCTTGAGAGCCCTATACAGTAACATACAAATCCTGCTCTCCTTCCCAAAAGAAATGAAAGGAACGGCTGGAACCTGCTGAACTTGATGGTATCTTTTACATTACTCTGAAGCTAAATATCACGACGGTTTAACTAACTTCAGCCTACCCTTTAAAAATTACAACTAAAGGTTAATCACTTGCTAAAAACTACATTACATAACAAATTAATAATGGCTATGTTTAAATGTAAGTATTGCATGTTAAAATTACTTAAATGAGCTTTTACATATTAGGAGTTATTTTCTACTCTTGCTTATCCTAAGTAAAACAGACATAATTTGTGACATTTAAAGGAAAAGCAGTTTAAAATACAAAGTCATTTTGATATACTTAATTTTTATTAGACAATTTTTTAGGAGGATGGAAAATAAAAGGGTATTTAAACTATGGACAAAGTGTCCTGTTCTTACCATGACCTGGGACAGACACTGGATTAGCACCAGTCTGTACTAGGTATGAGCTGGCAGTATAGTCCTCATCTGTATCAGAGTCCTGAACTGGCTGGCTGGCATTATTACTTAATAACCACCTCTGGTTGTCATGGAGATTGGGTGATGGAGGAGGGGAGTGTAAATGTTCAGTAACTGATGGACTAGATGAGGAGGATGGCATGGGAGGACCTATAAAAAAATAAAAAAAAATTTAAAATATAGATCAGGATATTATGTGAAAAACAAATAATTTATTTTTTGCATTACCAAAAGGTGAATAGTCTACTTCAAATAATAAAAAGAGATGGACGAAGAAAACGACAATTGCCTGTAATAAATTGGTTTGAGTGCTTTAGAAAACATAACACAATGCCATGACTTGGTATTTCAATGGACAGTGTCTGTCAGAAAGGACTTCTCTGAGTGGGACACTCCCACCTTAAAATCTATTTATGAAAGAAAATAATACAAATAAACAAAGAAACAGGACCAGTTTTCCAAGCTCACACATAGCGAAACTCACCACCCTAAATTTCTACCATATGAGTTACTCTGACAGGATTTTTAGTTTTCAGCAGTGTTTCTCAGACATATATACCATTTAAAACCTATTAAAATGTTTCACCTGTCCAATTTTTGTCTGTCTGCACAAGTTGCTTTAAAATATGCATATACAATGACTACATCCCATTTCTGCACTTGAAAGTACCTTAAGGGCACCATGAAGGAAGACAGATTTAAATAAAGCTTTAGGATACCACAACAATGCATTGAGTCCTTCAATGAAAGAATAATTAATCCAAAGTGTAGCAGAGAAAGAGTTACCTAATTTACCCTGTGACTGTATGGATTCTTTTTAGTCTTTAGTAAGCATAGATCTTACTCTGGGAGAGTAAGACTGCTGGACTACTTTTGAATAAAGTTTTATGTTCCCTGTAGGTGGGAAATTGTACCACAATATGAAGTAGCTTAATTACATAATTTATGTTAAAACCAAAATTAGATTAACCTGCATGGTTACCATTCATAACTATGAATCTAAATTTAAAATAGAAGGAAGGGGGCTTTTCTTCATCATTTTATATTTATTTTTATAGCAATCAGTAGTACAGTTATGCTGGAGAGGTGCTGCACCTTGCAATGTTAAGTTTAACTCAATAAATCATATGGGCACCAATAGCTTGAATTACCTTCCCTCCATCTCCCTTGTACAGTGCTAGAATCATGTTAATTATTATTTTTTTCCTTTATATTCAGTTTATCCCATCATGTAATATCTTAAATATCTCTAAAATACATTGACAAGTCCAAACCAATTGGTTTCCCTGGAAAAGACCATGACAGCCTCACCAAAAACTGTTTGCTTAATACTTCCAACATGTCATTTAACTCTTCCTATGGAGAACAGCACAACATGTATTTTTATTACCAATTTAAGACACAGGTTGGGTTATGGAAGGAAAGTGAGCACTTACTATTACTCAAGTAACTCCTGTGTAAAGCCCAAGGTTTATAGTCAGGGAAATAACAAGGATGGGTGACTGACATTTTACAGGGTTCAACTTGTGAATTTGGAAGTAGGAAGTGGGCATATTTTCTAGTTTCAGACAAAGTGCCACCAGATTTTCTTGCTACACTTTGATTTTTTACATTGCTTGCATCAGTAACCTGCATTTGTGGTTATTTCTTGATAGAGTATTTAATACATAATTTATGATATACACAAACTGATTTAGGTAGCCATTACATTTCATTTCTTGAATAGTTCCAGTAATAGTTAACAGTGGGAGGGGTTCAAATACAATTTAGCTTTCGTTTGTTTCTGGGTTTTTTAATCTTTTTTTTTTTTTTCTACCTTGGAACAAATCTCCTTTTACTCGCTTTGGACTTCTCTGACTAAAGAAGAGAGCTACAGTAATATATTCCAGGTGTATATATATATCATCTGAAGCAAGTCAACAACTCAGTAATGTCTTTGGACCTTATGCACAACACTTCTCAATATGCTTCCTCTCTCCTTCTCAATGTACATTCATTAATTTTCAGACACAACAGAGCCTTGATTGCACAAACAATAATCATAACAATATCCTGTTGCCTGAAAAGGTGTCATGTCCAAAGTACCTTAATGGTTTTATAAATTCCATCATTTATTCAACTTAATTGTCTCAGTGCTACATGGCTAGTTGACAGTGTGCTACAGTGACAAGTGGCAACTCAGAACGAGCATCACTTGGTTGCTCTGGCTTACTGAGCTTCTCAGTTCAGAAAACATTGTCTGTTAGGTGTGAAGCTCGCACTATTACTCAGTGGGGATAAATCTCTGCTACTGTCAAAAATCAAGCAATTACCACTAGGAAATTATGCAAATTTTTATAAATAAACCTAATTCTGGCAGGCAGGTCTTAGAATCATAGAATCATGTAAGTCGGAAAAGAACTTTAATATCATTTAATCCAACCTTTAACCCAGCCCTGCCAAGCCCACCACTAAACCATGTCCTTAATACCAAATCTAGGTGTCTGTTAAACACCTCCAGGAATGGTGACTTAACCATTTCCCTGGGCAGCCTGTTCCAATGCTTGATAACCAGTGAAAGTCTTCCTAATATTCAAGCTAAACCTTCCTGGCATGCTGCTAGCTCATGTTCAGCCAGCTGTAGACCAACCCACCCAGGTCCTTTCCTCACAGGCAGCTTTCCAGTCACTCTTCCACAGTCCTGTAGCCCTGTATGGAGTTGCTGTGACCCAAGTGCAGGTCCCAGCACTTTGCCTTGTTGAACAAAGCAAATTGCCTTATGCAGGTCATCCAGCCTGTTCAGACCCCTCTGTGGAACTTCCCTACCTTCCAGCAGACCAGCACACACACTCAACTTGGTGTCGTGTGCAAACTTACTCATGGTGTGCTTGATCTCCTCCTCCAGATCATTGATAACAAATTTAAACAGGACTGGCCCCACTGCTGAGCCCTGGAGAACTCCACAAGTGATCAGCCACCACCTGGATGTAACGCCATTCACCACCATACTCTGGGCCTGGCCATCCAATCAGTTCTTAACCCAGCAAAGAGTACACCCGCCCATACCAGGGGAAGCCAGTTTCTCCAGGAGAATACTGTGGAAAATGGTGTCAAAGGCTTTACTAAACCAGGTGGATGACATCCACAGCTTTTCCCTCATCCAGTAAGTGGGTCACTTTGTCATAGAAGGAGATCAGGTTGATCAAGCAGGACTTGCCTTTCATAAACCCATGCTGTCTGAGGCTGCTCCCCTCGTTTGTCCTGTACATGTTGCATGACGGCACTCAAGATGATCTGCTCCACGACCTCCACCACTGAGGTCAGACTGAAGGGCCTGTAGTTCCCCAGATTCTGTTTCTGGCCCTTCTTGTAGATAGGCATCACATTTGCCATATCTTGTAGATAGGCATCACATGATTGAAAATGGCTTGGTGAGCACCTCTGTCAGCTCCCTCAGTACCCTTGGATTGATCCCCATAGACCTGAGTGTGTCTAAGTGGTGTAGCAGGTCACTGACCATTTCTCCTTGGATTACAAGGGCTTTATTCTGCTCCATGTCCCTGTCTTCCAGCTCAGGGGCCTGGGTACCTTGAGAACAACTGGTCTGACTATTGAAGACTGAGGAAAAGAAGGCATTGAGTTACTTCAGCTTCTTCCTCATCCTTTGTCCTGTAAAGGACAGCTATTTTCCTTAGCCCTCCTTTTGTTGCTTTCTTATCACAAAGTTACATGGTCTGCAGAGAAAAGGGATCTAGCTGTAATACGAGCCAACTTTTCGCAAGAACCCTAGGCCAACCAGCTGGGACACGTATTTCTGTACAGCTTCATCCAGCACTGGCAGATTTCTGCAGCAAGCTCCTCTTTGATTCCAAGTGCAAAGACAGATAGCTATCTATACAGCCATTTATAGAATAAGCTGCATCTTAGGGAAAAAACCCACCCAAAAAGTTAACACAACTTTCTAGAGGAATCATAAATGATGTGCATATTCCTTTCCAATTCTTTTTTTACATGGAACGAAAGACATTTAAAAATATTTGGTAATATCTGTTATTGAAGTCTTAAACACATTTATAAATCATAAAAATCATTAAGCATGACAAAAGCCCAATATATTTTCCATATAGCATAGAGACACACAACAGTAAGAATACTTCATTCTAAGAAAACCACAAAGATACAACTACTGATTTTCTCCCCGTCTTCTGCTTCTTTGGGTATACACCTAGAAAAAATTTGTGTTGTTCTGCTTTGACTTTCTTGTCTGTCTTTATAAAATAGGAAAAGGTCTCATGTTTGCTATGTGACTTTGATACAAGAGTAAGATATTTTTCACAGGAAAGTATTTTGGACTTAAGAGTGCTTAAATCTTATGTTTTAGGTCAGTTATGAGGATGAACACACTAGTTTGTTGGCATTTTCATAATTGAAAAGACATGAATTCAAATGTACTTATGCACTTAAAAAAAATTATCTTACATGAAAATGTAAAAAAGATTTGCAGAAAATACAGGCAAACTCCAGCAAGAACAGATTCAACATAGCAATATGTAACAAGGTGAATAAATTTGCTAAGGAAATTATTTGAGTCCCCAAAGAAAGTAAAACCCAAAGAAAACTCGTTGTAAGAAGAACATAAAAAAATACACCCGAGCTAATAATGGATACATTAAATACATATACATATGTACAAGGTAATGATGTTAAAAAAAAATTTGTACTGTTCTGTGCCATGATCAGCACTGATCTAAAAGACAGCACAAATTAACAGTTGGAAGCAGAGTTGATGTCACATATGGAAAAGCTCAAGGGGACAAGTATGGTAAGTGCAACCCATAAAAAGATAGCAAATAAACAATGGTGATGACTGCCATCAATAGACTGGTAGCATTGCATGGGAATTTCTGTATTAAGCATATTAAGGCTTAATTAAGTTTAAGGTTGAGCCTCTGGCAATTGCTGCTACCTAACACCATGGGTATGAGAGCAGGGAAGCTGAGTGGGGCTGCTGCAGAGTGTGGGAAGGACTGAGCACAGAGCAGGGCAGAGCTGTGCATTTAACCCCAGAGCCTCAGGGGCTCTCCCATCTGGACAGAACCCACAGCTTACAGTTATGTACAAATTTCCTACAACCTTTCCCTTAAAAAAGGAAGAAAAAGCTATTAACTGCACGGTGCTATGAAGAATGAATCAAAAAACTGCTCAGCTTTTGTATTTTATCGGTCATCACTTGCTAAAGAAGCACTTTGCTTCAGAAACAACAATGGGTGCATAGATGAACTGCATCTATGCACAAGACATATTTTAAAGAAAATAGTATTGGACACCTTTGGAACATGGCATTTAAGAGAAAAGTAGGATGAAAGAGAAGCAGTAGTAATGATCTCCTACTGTTGCAGGGTGGGCGGGCTGAAATAGATGACCCAGAAAGCCTCTGAGGAGCCCTAAAACACATGTACTTATGAAAACTTCCCACTAAAATCCTAAAGTTTTTGCTGGCAATACAACACTAAGAAGAAGGAAAAACCTTATTTTCTTTTCTGATTATAATTCATGAAGCAACAAAAACTTTACTGAACTAAAGCATGCTCTTGAAAATGTGTAAAGCTCTTGTTGCTTCATGGATTTCTTTAATGCAGAACTTTTGTTCATATATCTAGATTGTCTATCAAAACCTGCCATCATTAATTTAATTCCTTAAGATGAAATTAAGATGATTGTGAGTTAGATACTTTGAAAAAGTAATTCCACTATAAAAATTTGAAGGGCCATTATTTTAATCTCAATCAGGCTTCATAAATCCTATACCTAACTTACGTACAACTTCTGATGGCTGCTAAGGCAATGCAAGAGCAGACAGTTCTGTTTAGGTTGTGTACCTATGGCAGAACAGTGCATTTTTCCTTTCATAGTTTAGGCAGCCTGTATCACTGAGACTAAAGAAAAAAATCCTGTATCTGCATCTCAAAGACACAGAAGGAGAGTCTTAGTGTTAGAGTTAATGGTAAGGCATACTTACTGACTGTCAGTAAGAAAATGCTATTAAATTACAAAGTGCAAAGTAGATACCTCTTTTCTTTACTGAAATTAATGGGATTTTTGTTGGTGAGTTCATGGAAGTAAAGATTTCATGTTACAATAAATGGCACTATTATGTCATATAAACCCAAAACCATACCCCATTGTGTGGAAAAATATGTTATACATATAATGGCTCACTAACAGTAGCTATATATATCCATTTTGTACTTTGCTCCTCACAACAGGAAAAGACAAGTTGTCTTCTTTTTTTTTTTTTTTTTACTTAATAAAACAGTTCAAGGGATCTTTTAAAACTGGGATAAGATCAGTGCTTTTTGAAGGTCAGAAATAACATGTCTTCTGTCTCAGTTAATTAGAAACCAAAACACTTTCTAACATGAAGGACACTTACGGGCCTTCTGAATCAAGCTGAGATGACTCTTTGCAATCTGTTCTAGGACTTCCCAGTGCGCTGAAAGCTGTAACACACTCTTGTTAAGAAGGGCACCTATACCCTCCTAACAAATTTACTGATCACATCCCAAAATTTCGGTTTCCAATGTATCACATGTAGATTGACCCAAAAAAGCCCCCTAAAAAACCCCCAAACCCCGCACTTAGTATGTATAACCCTTAATGACCAGATTTTGGACCTCTTCGTCTCTGCACATAACACATTAAGTTAGTCATTAGTGAGTTTTAATTGTAAACTCATTTTTTATTACGGACTCCCTGTATGCTCTCCAACCTGTATGACTTGGCATTGGAATTTATCTCTCTGCTGGAACCTGCAGCATTCTGCAGCCAACCTGCAGCGACAGTTATCTCTTAATTAATACTCTACATGCAAACGGAACTACCAAAAAGTGCTGTGGCAGAGCACACAGAGTTCTTTTTATCTACTTATACCATAGTCTTCCATTGTCACTACTGTGAAGATCTCCCCAAGGAAATACATGCATAGACAGTCTTTCAAACATATACACATATATAAATAAGAGTGTATACATCCATCTATAGTGAAAAACACTGCAGCAAGAAGAACTATGTGCCAAGAATTCTTTAAAAAAATAACTCTTTCAAATGCATAAAAGCAACACGTGCAGTCTACTGTGGGTGTTTAACTATTTTTGTTTTGCTTTATTTGTACACATAATGGACAATGACCTTATCACCCATGAATTGGAAGGTGTACTTTTGAAATTTCAAATTCTTCTGAGTACTGATGAACTGTGACTGTATGTCAAATGCAAACTTTAAACAGAAATGACATCTAGTTTCCCTAGATTTCCTTAGAAATTTAGTACTTCTAAATAAAACAGATGCATTATCTTGACATGTATTTTAACTTACAAAGTTGCAACTACTTCTGTAGACTGTGAAAGCTGAAACTTTATAAGACTATAATCAAAGGACATTGATTTAAAAAACAAAAGTAATCCATTAGAAAGCAAGAGAAATACTGGCCTGAAATATTGTAATTTTTTTCCCTCTTGGAAGTGTAGTATAATAACCACAGTCTGTAATATAAAGCTGGTAATTATCTTCTGAAAAAGAGAAATATTTCTTGAGGAAAATGGTTATACATTAGAACTGACACTCATTTGTGAAGCAAACACTTTGTGTTTTGAAGGATTTTGATTTTTTCAGAAAGTTAACAGCTGCTGCTCAGCAGATTGCTAGATGAAAAGGAGTGCCCTGTTCTTTCAGGGGTCAGATTGCATGACCACAACAGTTCCTTCTTCAATCCTGAGTTCAGGCACTGCTCATCTTCGCTTTAAATGGGAGTTTTTGTCTGTAAAGAAATTGCAAAATCTAGCCTTAACAGACAAAGTATCCTAACCAAAGTGAAGCAAGCTTCTCACTTTTTAAAATTTTAAAATCATTTTTTACTATTATTATTTTCAAAAAGAATTACCTTATAGCTTCAGAGACAGGTGCAGAACAAAGACCCCCTCACCTAGGTAGAAAGTTCATAAGCTGAACTAAAACCTCTAGTATCCACGTTTTACTTTTCAGGAGCTATTCTGCTCAACTCAACTGAATCTCGCACTTTATTTCCTCCAATATTAATGAAATATTGGCACACAAAATATTGGAAGTGGAACAGAAAGCTATTTCCAGAAGAGTGAAAATCCTCAGAAAATAATTTTAAGTGATAGGTCTCTGTATTTTTAGAAAAATATTCTCCTTTTTTGGCGAGTTGAGGGTGTGGTTTTCCACAGAAGCAAGCTCAAATCAATGCCAGATTGCAAAATATTTCGATTAACTCCTATCTTCGTTGACATGCAAAAGTTCTCACATGAAAATGTCACCTCTCTACTAGAATCTGCTGGGATTCAGGGTCCTCAGCCTTGTGATGGGAGTGTCATCAGCACAGCCAGAAGAAGACGACACCAGCTCAGCCACCAACTCAGCTGTACAAGTCACACACTCACAGTTTTGGCCAAGCCAAGTACCACTTGCAACCAACTTGCAAGGCCTGGCAGCAAGCACAGCCCACACAACACTTGACCTGTGCAGACAGGGAAGCTCCTGAGGTCTCCATCTGGACCTGTGACTCACACACAGACCTGGCCTTTTCCTACCCCAGCCACTGAGCTGGTGCCTCCTTAAATGCAGCCAAATTAGAGGTGCGCGGTCTCTCTACACGCAGGCAGATACGCTCAGCTGCGTATCAATGCAATGCAAAGCGCACACGTTTATGGCCAGTGGCTTCTGCCTCAGTCACAGCCCTGAATGGCTGTGCACATCTGCCTGGGCTTGCTGCCTCACTGACCAGTACATGGGGGTGAGAAAGGGCAGCAGAGATCTCCCGAGTAGTGGGTATGTGCAGCCAGTCATTCTCTCTACTCCCTATTCACCAACTCACACACAAAACAAACTAAGCATCACACACTGTTGTAGAAAGAAGCCAGCTCTTCTCAAAAACCTGCCAGGATTTTAATGTTCAAAACCCCCAAACTATAAACACATCACATACACAACCTAAAATCAGGAAAAAATCTCTCCAACTATTTTTTCCTCTGCATTTCCAGAAATGGGACCAAGCATCAAAAACGGAGCTGCTGGAATATACTATCATTGATGTATGAAGGACAGCCACTCTCAGCCTCTGCATGTCTTATATTCACTCAGGGATGAGGCTGAAGAGATTACCAAGTTTCCACTCTCAATCCTGACCTTTGTAAAAGGCTGTAATTTTTCTGGATCCTGATAATCTTTCAGATGGTAATTCGTAAAGAGTAATCACCTAAAAAAGTAACCTTTGAGGAAATGCATCTTTGTTCTTCTTATCCATGACTTTTTATTATTAGAGGTGAAATGGATTGAGCCATGTCATATCTGCTTTATCATTCTTCCAGCATGACTCTGTGGTAGTCGATGTACTTTGTATTTTCAAAGTTGCTTTGGGCTAAATTAGGGCAGGCAGAAAAAGTCTTTTTGGAATAGGACAGGAAATGCATCTTGAAGAGCACAAGACAACTTGAAGGTTTTTTTGGAAGGGAGTGGGTGAGAAGCTTCTTAAAGATGAAATAAATCTTCTGAGAATGATTCACAAATCATTCAGTTTTTAGAATCAGGTACTTTCCAACCCTCATTCCTCCCACCCCTGTAAGAAGCAGTCTAAAGATGAATGAAACCAAATACTAATTTGTTTTTCTTAATTCTATGGGGTCCTCTATATGAAAACCAGTCAAAGCAATGGCAGGGATACCAGTTTTGCCTACTTTTGCTACCAGTGTGGCTACTGCCTCGCAGTCCGCTATAAAGGGATCTTTGAAGCAAAGCATCCAGAGACGCTCTTAATGACATTGAATTGACTGTGCTTGCAGATCACAGAATATGCTTGTTTTCTTAGAATGAAACACAGCAATTTAGAGATTATAACAGATGCAAACAAAGATTAACGAACTAGAGAAAAAGTGTTCTATCAAACTTAACTACAAAAGTAATTTTATTTCTCAAAATGTGATTCAATACAGAATCTCATAGAATATTCTGAGTTGGAAGGAACCCACAAGAATCATTGAGCCTAACTCTTAAGCTAGTGGTCTGTTACAGGGATCAAACCTGCAACCTTAACTTTATTATCACCACGCTCTAACCAATTAGTTTGTTTAGTGTGGTTATTTATATCCACATTTGCGTGTGCATTTTAGGAACACTATCTATTTCAAAAGATCAGGGCTGTGGCACAGCAAAAGAGGAGGAGAAGGAAGGATGCAATGACTGTTGCCACCTTCACCAGCTTCTGATTAAAAGCTGCCTTACACTGGCATGTGCCCCCATGAACTCCTTGTGCCTCCCAGCATGGCTCTGCAAGGCCCAGCACGCTGTCGGGCAGCCATCAGAATGAGCAGTGTACTGCCAGAGCCTTCCATATGAACTAAAACATCATGCTGCTGCACCCTGCGTTTTCCCAATAAAATTTCCCATAAAACTAAAGAACTACGCAATGCTTAGAAAACGTGCATTTAGCAAAGAGAAAGGAGAAAAAAAAGTCCTGACAACAAAAAACCAAACTCACCTAACCAGTGAAGAAGCCTTGAACTTATGCCCGAAGGTAACACAACTGAGTAGGTACTTTTGTTAGCTCTTCGTCGCTTCATTTTCAAAAGCCCTTCTCTTTCTGCTGCACTTTCAAGTTTTGTTCCTTGCTAGGGCTTTTTTCTGCTACATTAAATGTAACTCTTTAACAAAGGAATTTTGGGGAGGGGAGGAATTAGAGAATTACCAGAAAATTATTGACTGTTGTCTCACACAGTACCACTCTTGCAAGCAACAGGACATTTACTGGACATTGATGTCTCATTACATCTAGTATGTAATTTATTTCTCTGCTGGAAGAGAACTTATCAGCTTTGCCCATGTGGAGAAAATGTTTCTACCTTAGAAACAAATAGACCACCACAGGCAGGAAGCTGAAAAGCTTAAATGAAAACCCACTGCATGATCACTGAAGTCAGCTCGCTACCAAAGCTGCTAAGGCAGCAGTGTTGAAATGGGCCAGAGGTGGCATTTTAGGGCCAGATTATTGATGAAGCCAAGTCTCACTGAGGGATGATTTAGAAAACCAAGAACAATAAAAAGTGTAGACTTCTGAGAATGGACAGAAAGTTGGACTCTTTATTTAGGTGTCTTTGAAAATTCAGCATTAAACAAAAAACCTGAATATATAAACAATAATGTTTTCACTGGTGAGAAAATTTTGTGAAGCACTACAAAGTTGTGTATTTTTACTCACTCTTCCACCGTAAGAAATTATTGCTATCTAAAACAGAATATTTTTTAACTAGTTATATAAACTCTCTATTTGGTAGCTTTTAATTTTTTAACATTTTATCTTTATTATTGGAAGGACTGGGTAGTGCTCTAGCTATACATACAATTTAAAACCATAAATTTCAAATCGGGTTAGTTATCCATTTGAGTTCAGAAGAATACAGACTTGACATTTCTTTAAAAAAATATAAAAACCCCTCATACTATCTTAGGTAGGTCAGAAAATGCTGAATGGAGGTAAAAAAAAATCCCTTTGGCCTCAGACTACTAAACATGGAAAATTTCACTCCAAAAGGGCTTTTCATAAAGTTATGAGCTAAAGAACAAAACGGGGTTCTAGTAAAGTTTCATTAAATCTTAGCTTTAAAATCCAACAGTAGTAACATAATCTTTATTTCCTTGCAAATTTGACCACTTCAGAGTAGAAAAAAAAACAAAATAAAGTAAACCACACCGATTACTGCAAAGAGGTTTCATCTCAATGAAAACAGAAAAGGTCCAAAAGATTGGGCCAAAATACATATTAAGAAAATTCCAAAATACAGAAAATACTTGTTTACGCCTGACTGGAGCCAAGGGTAACAACCAAGCTGCTTCCAGAATCCTTGGGCCTTTGTCCAAGGACAAGGGAAATGCCAGCTGGGCCATCCATATCTGCTGACAGGCAGAGGTTATTATCCATCTCTTTGAAAAGAGATGAAAGGAAATTCTCATCTGAGTGCTTTGCAAACTCTGAAACAACTGCTCTTCAGCTGAACAGTAGGGTCGCCAGCAGAAGCTGTGTAAGTCTCTGAGTTCCTGAAAAATTATTAATGTTGAAGCATTCTCCTTTCAAGATGACCCCCCTCCATACCTGTAAAACCTGCCAGATAAAAACCAATTACTACATAGAAGGCCCTTAAAGAAATTGGTCTGGAAACCCTGCCCTGTAAAACTAAAATTCCCCATATACTTTATAGCACGTGCTTTCCAAGATTATCCATTCCCTCACATCAACCTTCATAAATCTCTACGGCCAAAACATCTATCAAAGTACTTAGTGATAAGAAAATACATGAACAAATTTCTTACTTGGGTTTTTTCCCCCCTCTGAAAAAGACACTTTTTAACAGGTTCTTGGCCAAGATTACCTTTGTATTCACATAGTGCCTCTTTTATAAAAAGATGTAATGCAACCAATTATAAGAGTGGCCCCTGAAAAAGTCAACTAATGGTTTGACTTTGTCTGCATTCGTATCAACACAAAGTAACTAATTTTATGTGATGCTTGATTATGTAGCACTAAGGAAGAGATTATGCAGGAACACTTAAACATACATGTACTGAAAGCAGCAGACCTTTTAAATTGTAATTTATAAGCACCGAGAAAAACTGAAACACAGGACTGAAGTCAGTTTTACCGACATCTCATTCATTTTGTCCTTTGGCATGTTAATGCCTAGCACACATGCAGTTTTCTGATGCAGTTGCTGTTACTGCATGGTACTTAATTTAGCCTCCTACACTCGAAATGTTATGGTTTCNATGCAGGAACACTTAAACATACATTGTAATTTATAAGCACCAAGAAAAACTGAAACACAAGACTGAAGTCAGGTTTACCGACATCTCATTCATTTTGTCCTTTGGCATGTTAATGCCTAGCACACATGCAGTTTTCTGATGCAGTTGCTGTTACTGCATGGTACTTAATTTAGCCTCCTACACTCGAAATGTTATGGTTTCTACCATGACATGAAGAGATAAAGGAATAGTCTTAGCTCTCCTGCTCAGTTATCTGAGATGCTTTCTTTTTTTGGGGTGTTGTTTGTTATTTATCTTTGAGGTATGGCAGTGGTCCAAACAGTCATTCACTACATGTTTTTTGATGCAGTTACCATTCATTATTTGTTTCTGAAGCAGTTACAGCCTGCTAAATCCATTCTTGATCAGGATTTTTACATCCACGAGTAGAAAACAAATCACAGCATACTTCAAAGTCAGATCCTGTGAAATAGAGGAGGCTGTTAATCAATGCAGTTTAATAGAAACCCCTCTGCCACACTGATGTTAAGATGATGTGTGCTGAGGTGAGCAGGCAGCAATATTAAGAACCATACACAAATTTCTTCTGAATAAATGTGATGCACCAGCCCATAACATTCATCAGCCCATGCAAACTCTCAGGAATCCAACTTTCATTGAAAGTGCCTTTTTGGATCTATTTATCTCAGAAGATGTGGTATGAACGATGGTATAATAAGTTTTACTATGTTTTAGGCATAAATGACTCATACATCATTCCATTTGAAAGAAAAAATCCTAACATGGAAGTACAATATGTTACCACAGCTGCTCCATGGGAATAACAACATATCCATTTGGAAGGAAAATACATTTATGAAAATGCCTGATTAGCAGAAAAAGTAGAAAACAATTAATTATAAACAATAATATACAACACAACTGCTTTATTTGACGTTTTTATGGCTACAGTCTGTTTTCGTGGAATCTATTGGATTAAACTGCACCCAGCTCTTTCCTTCCCCCCAACTCAAATTAGTCTTCATTGATGTTATCCATAAAAACAAAATTAAACAAAAAAACAGGCTTTGAAGGAGGGGCTTTCATGCTAGCTGAATGTAAAGTTACTGGACAGAGTAAACCAAATTACCTTCTTGCTTCAGGCATCTCCTACCAAGATCCCAGTTTGAGGGCAGAAATTCATGTTCTCTTTTTCTTTCAAAATACTGTGTTTTTATCTTGCATGCCTCCTATCCCCTGCAAAGGCTAAGAACAGAATGCAGCGAAGCTGGCAGGCAACATCACTCTGAGAACTGCACAACATATGTAAAGTCAAGGCAGAGACACCTACATCTATAACCTTCTAGAGACAAGGCTTCCCAATGTCTCAGCCTTCCTTTTTACAGCCAAGGAAACCTCTGCCTCTGCTTCCATCTTACCTCTGCTCGCTCTTTTATTTCCATACACCCTCTTTATTAATGGACACTTTTTATTTTGCCTCACATCACAAGTAAAAGGTTTCAGACACTTTTTCTGTTAAAAATTCATTAATTCATTCTATTATAATTCCACTAAAATTATCAAGACAAGAACACGTGGGAGTGTCAAATGTAGCACTAGTTAAATAATTATGCCACTTAATGTAAAACCACTGGCATACTAAAATATACTTAAAAACTATTTACAGCATTTTGGGACATATACATGAAATAACATAAAGACACAGGTTATACTGGTAATGCCATTGCTTATTTTTGATGAAAGCAAATTCAAGACATGTTTACAAAACAATGGCCTAAGTAGATACAGTTGGGCAGTTCTTTATGGACTATGCCACAACCACTCACCACTAGCAACTCCAGACTCTTCAACATGAAAAGACACTCAGAACTACCTTTATTCCCACCTGCTACTGGAGAGGCATCTCAGATAGTTACCTCAACTTTTGGTCCATATGAGAGACAAATGGGTAAAGACAGCAGCTAACCAGAGAAAAGACACTTGAATGTTTTGTTTGATTCAGGCCAGGGGATTAAGTCTGGGTCTCCTGCCTTCCAGATGAGTGCCCCAGCTAATGAGCCCACAGCTAATAGCAGAGCAACTTGTTCTCCCTCTTTTTTTCATTACAATCTCTGAAGAACTGTGTTTAGTTCCTCATCAAGACAAATGCCAAGCCTGCTAAATTTTTCATGACACTGAATTCTTGTTCTCCTGCCAGCCCTAGTTATGTGTGAACATTTCAGGCTCCCTCAGGCATTTATTTTACTACAGAATCCTGAAATACTTAAGTCTATTAAGACCTAAAATAAACAGGCAAAAAGGAGGAATCTCCTAGTTGTTCTCCCAGTCTACATTTTAAGGAGGTAGTGCTTACACCAGTGAAGTTTAGAAATTATTCTCAGTGAAACGACGGTACATTTGGCAACAAACCCATCAAGCCACGTCAGCCACCACAGTGAGCTTCAACTTCACACCACAGCAGGAGTAGCACCATCTGCAGGCTGTAAAGACCCAGCCAAATAGGGGCGATCCTGAGACAATCAGCTGGACTGCAAGTACACAGCCAGAGCAGAAAGCATAGTACTTCCCAGAAAACCTGGATTTACTAAACCTGTACACAATGACTATTCTGCATGAGCAGAGTTTGTGCCCAACACAGTCCCTGCCTGCTCCCTTGCTGCCAGGAAACAGGGCGTCTGGGAGCAGACTGTGACTGAAGAATAATTCACACAGCTTGGCACTGGTTACCCTCCTCACCAAATGCCTTTCTGAAGCAGAAAGCATGCTGCCTGTGAGCTAGGCTGGCCTATTGCTGTGCATCGAAAAAGTGGGTGCTTGAGAAAAGAAGGTCCATCACCAAAAGACTTCAGACAGGCCTTGAAGGGCAGCAGACTGAATTAACCACTGGGCTGCAAATCTAGCTAGCACATAGCCTATGAGCTGTGCCTCCCTGAAAAGAGTTGAAAGAACACTCAAAACAAAGCCCCTACATAAAATACCCGGATTTTAAGTCACCTACTAAAATAATTTTACAGTCACTCCCAGTTTATCTGTGCTTGAGGTCTCTTACTCCCTACAGTAACTCCAACAGCACTTCTGCCCACAATGTTTCATTATTATTTCTATAGTCGTTGTTATTATATACTTAGAAAGGAAGTACAAGTGGCCACTTTGTGGCCAGAAAATACCATGCCTGATACCAAATCTGAAAATCAACATGGTTATCTTAAAGAAACACCAGGCAGGTGTGAAAAAGTACACGTGTGGATATACAGTCTTATGTTAGACCTGCTATGTACAAAGAAGGCAATGCTTCTAGTAAATCAGGTGCCATGAGCTGCTGGTATGCACAAGTATACGGCTCATGTCTGTCACTGGCACATCCTCAGAAAGCTCCCAAAGACCAGACAATCTTCTACACAATGCCTCTTATCATCCTTACTTAAATTCCCACTTTGCTGCTCTTTTTTTAAAAAGCAGTTTGTGTCTTCTTCCATATCTATATCTATTTTAAGTTTTAAACAAACTTTAAAAATATTCTTGTTAAACAGTTTCTCTCCTACACTTTTCCAAATTATTATTATTATTATATAGATATTAGTCCCCAGAAGATGAATGCTCAAGATCCCTGTAATGAACTAGATTTAACATGGGTGTAATATGCCTCTGTAATCCTAGCAAGTGATTCTTACTGAAAGCGAAACCTAAGAAGAAAGGACTCAAATATTTTTGTCATTCAGACCTGTGAAGAATTTTTTTCCTCGGTACCAATTCCGACAGCTGTCCAAGTGTCCAAGCAAATTGGAGTGCTGATATTCAACTTGTTCCCTGTCCTGTTTCTTGACACTACCAAGGTATTTTGCCAACAAGATTTTTCTGAAGGCAAAACCCAGAAGATTTCTCTATACATTATGAATACAGTGGGGAGGGATGTGGGGAAGTCTTCCTGAACCCTGAAATTCTTAAAGTGCAAATTCTTATCATTAAAAAAGTGGGGTTGGAATAGAACTTGGCAACTCTTTTACACCATATTTCCTTGTGTGCTGAAGAATTATGAGAGTACTTTGGTTTCCTGGTCTGTCCACAGTAATTGACGAAAGAACAGGAACAAAATCACTACCAAGCAGTTCTCTATAATTCCATATAAGCACTTCTCAATTCTATAGATGAAATTTCATTTAATCTTAACCTGACTAACCACTGAAGTTTTAAGTACGTCATTTCCATGTATCATTCATAATTCATTTTACCTCATTACCAAGTGATTTTTGCCCTGTTTTTTTCTATCTTCACCTTTCATGCTTGCTGCTGAAAAACTGAAACCATATCAGTACAGAAACTGTTTCTTCCTATAATTGGGAAAGTCCTTAAGCATAACTGGAAAAAATCTGTAATCCCAGTTACATCAGTACTCTTTTCTCATTCCTCCAGTACGAGCATGATGGATTATCAGACTGAGTGGCTTGTCTACGATGAATCATAACTCATGCCCCTGAACGCCCACGGCAGAAGAAAAAGAGAATCAGTCATTTCTCCCACTGAGGACTGACAGGATGCAAAATGCAGAGCAAAGTGAAGTTAGAGGATCAGAGCTGCCAATTTTCACATCACGTGGGACTCTATAAAGCACCACAAAGCCCATTTTTGTAAGATAAAAACACAAGAACAGACAATCTTTTGCTCTGCCTCCACAGACAGAGTGGGACAGAGCTTTCCCGGCAGAGCTTTGCAGTAAAATCATGGCTACACTTCTGCAAACACCTGAGGAGCTTTACAGCTCTTTGCTTTCAAGAAGCAAAGGGTAACACTGTCAAGCATTTTACCTGCAATATTCTTCTGCCTTGTGGGGTGAGAACCCCACTTACTTCAGGGAATTAAAAGAACTTAGAAACCTGACAGATTCAAAATTTCAGCCTAGTGTGAGTAAAAACCATTTCCAAATCCCTAAAACCTGAATATATAATACAAACACTGACACAGCTTTGTCTAAATAAATAGTAGATTGTGACCACAAACATCTCCTTTTTTTTTAACACAATTCATAACTTTGCTCAGCTTTGAATGGGAGCTGTGTAATGAGGAATGTCAAAGGAATATTCCCCAAAACTGAAGCATCACAAAAGCTTCACTCAGAAAGCACACATGGTGCTGTCACATATTTATTACCCACAAGCCAAAATTTGTCTAATGTAATTTAAGACTGATAATTACTGATGGAGGCCATATGTGTTTTTAATAAAAGGAAATTGCCAAATTAAAAATACTGCTTCCTTTCTAGAGTACCCATGGTTTCAAGTGACATCTCAGATTTATTTAACTGAAATGACAACTCTATAAATTGTCAGGATTTTAAAAGTCTCATTCTCTGTAAGTGAAATCTTGCCTGTTCTTCAGCAGTTTGCATAATTCTCTCAAATATCAGTACGGCAAATAAAAATGTACAAAATCAAACAAAGCAAAACAGAATAGGATGTTACTAAAAGCAATAAATAATACCAGAAGCAAGACTTGCATTTTTTAAACCCAGTTTTTAACAACTGATCTGATTTTAATTTACTACTACTATTATGTTACAAGGAACCCTGTTGTTCTGGGTGTTACAGAAGTATATGACAAATCCCCAGTCTGTTCTCTGCATGAAGTAACAAATGGCTGGCACCAGACAGCATTCACTGAGACTGAAAACTGAAAAGGTAGAATAGCTGAACTACTAATAAGAATGTATCATCCCTCTCCACAGTGTCTTGCTATGCGAGGTTTCCAGTGTGGTTAATGTGCTGCCAAATTCTAATACAAGTTCTCAAGAAGCTCATGGGGAATGGATACCTGCAAATCTGACATCTGTATGCTAGTTAATAGAAACTATAATAACAAAAAGACTAAGTGGGCACATGTCTAAGAAAAATCAAATTTCAGTTTTCATTAAGTGAAGTCTTACAAAATTAACCCAATTCTTTGAATAGCTCAAACAAACATGAAACCAGCAATCCAGTCAACACAGCTACATGGATTTCAAAAAAGCTTTTAACAAGTGTTTCACCAAAGTCTTTTAAAGAAACTAAGCACCCATGGCAAAACAGAGGTCTCTGCACAGCGACAGAATTGGTTTAGAGGCATAATCAGAAATTAGTGGTAAATGGTCAAGACTGCACAGTGGAGGAAGCCTACCAATGGAGTACCACAGTGATCTGCACTGGAATCTGCTACTCTTCCCATATCTGTAATTGACCTGGAAAGGTAGTTGAGCACTGAAGCGAACAAGTTTGCAGATGATACAAATTTATTCACGGCAGTAAGGATGAGGGCAAGTGGTGAAGAATCACAGGACCTTATGAAATTGAGTGACTAGACAATGAAATGGTAAATTAAATTCAGTGTGATAAGTGTAGAGTGAATGGGAAAATATAACCTTAACTTCACATGTACAGTGATGGGCTCTGAGCTGAACATTATCACTCAGGAGTGAGACCTTGAGGTTACAATAAATAGTGCCATCAAAATGTCAGCTCAGTGCTCAGCTGCCAAAAGAAAGCAGCCCAAATATTGGGTATTGTTAGGAAGTGAACAGGAAGCAACACAGAGAACACAATTATGCCACTTTGTAATGTCACCCAGTTCATATACTGTCGCTGCTTCCAGGGACATGCTTTATCACTGAGTATTTTGTGTTTACTTTTACAAAGGTTGGAGTAGAAGAGAAAGCAGCTCAAAGCAGAAGAGTGACCTATAATTAGGGGGACAAAGACAGCAGTTTTAGCACTGCATCTCAGTTTCAAAAGAGTTTTTTCTGAGGCTGTATCCAAAATTCAAGGAGACGGCATCTTCTAGATACTGTCTGATAAACCATTCAAAAAAGAAGTTGATGAATTAAGCACATATAATCAATGAGCTCTATTAAAAGGCATTACTATACATCACAAGCTTAGCTACTGCTAAACACCCAAGCTTTATCAGTAATTGAAATCCCTGACGAGTTTGAAGATTTGCCTTCACTCCAGCAGTATACAGCCAGCTAAAAATCACTTTGCTGTGCCATCCTGAAGCAACAAGATTTTAAGTCTTCAGGGTAAGTACAAGTGCCCACAAAAGGGTAAGTAAAAACAACTTAATCTAAAAATCTTTCAAGTCTTGCCTTTCTCCCTGCTCTCTTTCCCTCATTTTCTTTCCTATCAGATAGCCTGCTCAAGGTGCTGTTGGAATCAGACTCTTTGGTGCTTGAACAACAGACAAATGCTTTTACCCACTGAGGCTCTGTAACAGGGAACAACTAAATTAGGTCTAGGCCTTCAGATTTCAAGATAATCTCTACACATCTCTACTGCATCTACTACTTGCTTTTACAAGAAAGGATTTGTCTTGTGCTAATGGACTGATATTACTTGTATCTTTGTCTAATTGCATGAGCCATGAGACTGTTCTGGTTTTCATCTGGATTGTTAAATATCAGACAGAACGTGTCTATCAGCAGTGGCTACATATAACATACCCTCTACTTACTTACCCTCTACATACGTACTTACTGCGTAAAATACTGTCTATTCACTCCACATATTCACATGATTGTATGTAAGAGAAATACACTGCCATCACAATCTATAAAGCAGCTTTGCCCATCATGTAATAGAATAAATACAGAAAGAGAGAATATGTTGGAAACCAGAATTGTGATAATTATTCCTTAATTTTAAACTCAAAAATGTATCAAATATGAACGCATTTTTTAAACATGAAACAAAACTATGCAGGGTATTTAATTAGTTTAAACTGTTAGCTAAGAGTTGCTGCAGATGGACTAATAACACATTTAAAGCAGACCGAGTTGCAAATAATTTTTTGCCTTTGTTCTAGCCTATTTAATTAAAAATCACTTAGGAATTATTTCAATTCAAATGTTATAGTATTACAGTATGAAATTAAGGTGAGGTTTTTTATTATTCTTTTGCTATAGCTGTAATTTTCTACTATTCAACGGTAATTTAAGTTTCTTTCTTTTTTGAAGATGCTTTTCAATTTGTCCTTTCCAAGCATGTTTATAAGACAGGTCATGAAGGACACTCAGCAGGAAGTGTTCTGGGAAAATAAGTTGTCCCAACGAACAAAAAAGCTTCTACAGGGAATTAACGGTATAATTTTAATTAAAGTGGAATGAAAAAAGCGAAGTAAATATTAGCTGGTAGTAATACACTAAAAATTTCAGTCACTGCAAGTAACTGGAAGCCAATCAAACTTCTCAGAGAAATGCCTTCACAGTGTTCATAAAACAATGCACAGAATCGGTGAAACTGTGACAGGACACAGACTGAACCCAAGTCAGGCACATCAACTCACTAACTCAAGCTCTGTGTCCTTCTATCAGATGAGAAGACATTTCAGCAAGACTACATTACCTTTGTTAACCAAAGAAAACCCAAATCAGGCAACCAACCACCTCCTTCCTCTCTCTATTCTGCTGCCCACTATAAATTAAGTCATTATGTGTCTCCTGAAGTGAGAGAAGAAATATTAATTAATCACAGAAACCCTTGGATCACTAGATAAATCATTCTCTTGACCCCATGTTGTTTTCAAAAGGCAGGGCTAAGTTGATGCAGCTGCTGCCTTTGAGCTCTGGCATTAGCACTGGGCGGCTACAAATCACCAGCAGAACAGGTGAGGTACAAAAGGGTGGCCAAGCCCTTTTAAAAGTCCTGATGCACCCTGAAACCTTAATTCCGTCACGCAGTTAGAAAACACTGAACAAATTAAGTTTTTCAGAAAGCCATTCCAACAGAATTCCTCATTACAGGTCTAATTACAAGCTATCTTTATAATGTACACCTGGCAACATCATGTAAAGCATTTCGCTTTAAAGGTCAGCAGAACTAAAAGAATAATTTTGCTATTTATAGTAACGGGTGAACTTTTCTTATTTGGCTGCTTAAGCAGCCAACCCTTGAGTTTAATGTAATTAGGGAGGGGATATTCAATTTACAGTATCCACAAGTAATGATAATTACACTGGTTCAAAAAAGCTGTTGGTAAGCATAAGAAACCTTTGTAATTACATCCCGTTTCCAAAATTACTTGAGCACCGTGAACTTGAAGCATTTCAGCAAATGAAGGCCAAGGCACATAAAGGAGAGCTACGGCGCTTTAAAAACTGCACTGTTTAACATAATGAGCCGCCTGACCGGAGGGAGATCGCGAAACATGCTCCATAACTCACGGCGACAGCCCACGCCATCTCCTTCCTGCTCACAAACATCCATTAAGAAAAACATAAGCCGGCTCCCTCATCGCCTCCTTCCATCCTTTGCCAGCATTGCTCAGCTACCCTCGCAAGGCGGACTGGGGAGCCAGCCCGTGCAACTCTGCCTGGCTCCGGCTGCCGATCCTGTCACGTTCGGGAGCGACGCCGCTGAGAGCGAGGAAACGCCGCCGCGTCCCCCCCGCCGCCAGCCCCGCGCGTGCGGCAGATTAGCCAGGTCAGCAATCCGCCAGGACCAAGGTGAAAAATAAACAAATAACCACGTTCACAGCAGCTGCGGCGATCGCTCTCCGGAAAATTAGTCAGGCATTATGAGGGAGATGGTATTAAACGCTGCCACTTGCAGCTTCACGGCTCTCTGCGTATTTGCATCAGCCTGGGATGAGCACTTAAGGAGTATCATCAGAGAGCTTGCCCAGCTGAGCATCTTCCATTAAGTTTTTGTCTTAAAAGGAGATAGCAGGAACCTCTCTGCCTGACAGGCAAAAGGCTTGTCATAATTCATTAATAACACAGTCTTGCTCAGGTTTCCTTCAATGAAATCAGGCAGGCAGCCTATGAAGAAAATGCTGAGTGAACAACAGCTTCTCCACACACAATGCAATAAACTTGCCACTACTTGGCATCATTTGGTGTGTGAGAAAAGGATGACCGACACTATTTGACAAGACCTGTCAGAGTCCCTTAAGGATCCTAAGTGAAGAAACTAAAAAACGAAACAGTAATTCCTCTGCAGGATACGATTCACTGCTTGGAAACAAAAATTTCATGTTTTAGCTGCAGAGATAAATGTACCCGTCTGCTTTTGCTATGCTCAGGGCAAAGCCGGCAATTTACTCTGAGAAACTGTTTGCATCCAAAGGGAAAAAACCTAGAAGAGGTGAGCTAAAAAGCAACAACTACAATATCAGATAACTGCAAAAATTAACAGGACTATCACAAGTCTTCCATCAGATTCTTAATGAATCTGAAACTTCATTTCCTTCTAAGTAGGAAAAGCAGAAAATACAATTGAAGTTATCTGTAAGGAAAGGAAACAAGCCCAGGCTAACTGTCAAGATAAAGTCATTACGATGGCATCCAAGTAAGGAGGACAGAAAGTTCTTTTTTCTTTTGTCTAGTACACATCCATTCATATAGCGCTAAAATGCACCTGTTATATTTAATTGAGTCTTATGTACTTCCTCCTAAGAGATTTGTTCCATCATGAAAAAAATGAAGAAGAAAGGTATTCTTACTGGTATTTGATCTACTAGCACTTCAAACACACACTGTTTCACATGACAAAACAATCTAGTAATACAGTAAGAACACACCATTCCAACGTATAGCATTTGTTATGATCCAAATTTTAAACAGTTTTCAGCATAAAAACTAGTATTACAATTTTTGTATTTACTATGACAGGGTTTACATGTTTGCTTTTGATTTATAAAAGATGCTTTACCATCATGCAACAGCAGCAATCCAAACTTCGAACAATTAGAAAAAGCAAAGAATGTACCGAAGATGGTTAATTATTGATTTTAGAATATCTGTGTCACCAAATGATCTTTTGCATTAAGGTAGGTTCAGGTAATTTGGAAACAGCACAATATTATTGCTTCCCTAAGCTCCTTTGTGTTTCACTTAGGAGTGATAATTTGAGTGCAATATCTGTGTTTAAAACTATGGCCTATAAACTTTATCAGAAACAGCACTATTAGCATGTCTAGAGATTGCTGTATTTGAGCAGAATGCAACTGATTGAACAGAAATCAATAAAGGTATTTAATGATTTCATGAGAAAAATAAGTGACCCTCACACCCTTAATGGATTAATGTCACTTACGTGCAACACATTGCATAATGCTGACACAGAGCTGCTCAAAGCAGTGTCACTTTTCATATGAGTGCCTTAAAACCTTATCAAAGGGAAATTGTGTTTTAATGCTATTTCAGATGTCATTTTTGAGAGGATTTTTACAATCCCATTTCATAAAGCAGAAAACATGATCTGAATTGTTACAAGTAGCTTTTGTCATTGGCACATGTACTAGGTCACCCTCTGAAGTTAGCTGGTGAATGAAATCCTGAACACAGGAGGAGGATAACACTTTGAAACATCACTCAAACAACTTGTTTATTGACAGCTTTTATTTCTCAATACGCCTGAATCTTTCATTAATTACCAACAACATGCTTTGCTATGGAAAGGAAACACAGTACTACAGCACAAGATAGATGGGAGGCACAGCTCCCCCATAAGCTATCGGGGAATCAAAACAGAGGAGGGAGATATCTAAACGACAGAGTAAATTCCATTAAATAAATGCTTGCCTCTCAGCCACTCAGACGATGGCTAGATCTCTTAAGAACATGCATGTCTGTCTGTTCATCTTCAATATACTGCTTTTGTATCCCATTTTACATCTATTCACTGAAAAGCAACTGTGGGGCACAGCAAACTATTCCATGATCGCACTCACAATCTCTATTTTCACTTTAATAGACTGCAGTCAAAAATATGTAGTATTCACTACATACGTCTTAAGGGACATGAAGGCTCCTTTTTGGGAAAGAAGCAAGTCAAATTCAAGATGTCAACATGCACAGTCTAAGCAGGCTTTGCCATAACCAGGCTGCATTTACAATTCCTTTTGAGTAAACCCAAATGTAACTCAGGGGAGCTGATGTTTTATTTTCTTGTTTTATTTGTGATATTATCTATCATAATTTTATGTGCAACAAGAAGAAATGAAAATAAACAAAAAAAAAATCTTTTTTCCTAAAGATATTTAGTCCCAGCTATCATATGCAGTTTTCACCTGAAGAAATGGGGAAAAACTGCGTTCAGATAAAACAGGGAAGGCAATGCAAAAGCTTTTTCTGACTGACTTGAACATTTCCTTATTTCTCCCCAAAGGACATAAAAAATACTCTAGTAAATGTAGCATCATAATTGGCTATAATTGACTCCATCCTTCAATTTTTAAGGCAATCTATAAAATATGGATTGTTTTGTCAACAGGGAGACAATTTTGTGACACCACACTGTTTATCTCGTTACAGTGATCTCAGCTGCACTCGATATTATTTGTTACCTCTCAGACTACCTTATTTTGGCCGCAGTGCTGCAACTCTCTACATTTAATGCACTGCACACTAGTTAGCTATAACACCAAACATTTTGAGTGCTACAGAAGGGAGTTACTTGCTGAAGATCATTCTCACAGGGGATAACATGAGCAATGATACAGTAGTAGGTGAACCACAGCCATCATATTCAGGCAAGGTCTGTTCCAATCCATCAGTGTACTACTCCATGCTATACTGTCATTAGTCCATCTCATAACTTCCTGCACGTGAATCAGAAGGGATGGGGGAAGAATAAAAATGAAAGGTTTAACCTCTTGCTGATGTTTTCTATTACACCTGCCATTCTACCACATTTGCAACATTTTAACACAGACTGCTAACACTCTGTCTGTACAGACTGGTACCTCGCTGTGGCAGGTTTGCATCAACTCTTAGGTCACAAGGGTATGACAGCTCAATGGAACTGACTGCGTCTGGCCATTTCCATTGGCTGAAATAATGCAAATACCTCACCAAGATTCAGCCTTCAAATACAAACTCAAAATGATGGAATTGGCTCCTCTTTTTCTCCTATGTCTTCCAATAATTATTTTTATTTATACATCTGTCTTTATGTGCTGCAACACTTCAACTGAAAACTAAGGAAAGTAGAAGGAAGATAAAAACTAAAACATAGAAAAAATCCAAGTACAAACAGCCACAAAACTGCAGCAAATGATTGATAGAAACATTGATGTAATCCTGTCCATAGCAACAGTTTAATTATGAGCATCTTGGCAGTGAGCCTGCTCTATGTGTTGATTTTCCCCAGCAGAGAATGCCATACAATCCATCTTTGTGTTATGCGCTACATGACTACATGGAAAGGCCAATCAAAGGGGAACAAGGAACAGAGAAGTTGTAGTAAATTACTGGGGTGATACAGGAGTAAGTACATAGTCCATGAATAATTTGACTCCTGAGGATAAGCAAGCCTGAGAAAAAGGAGGGGTAGGAAAAAAAATACCAGGAGAGTGCTACCCACAACAAAATAGTACTATAGTCCTCAAGTACAGTGATTGTAGCATACAACATGAATACTCCTCTCCAACAAATGATGTGAATTCCTGGTACCCAGTTTAAACTGCCCCCTCTCAAATTCTTCTTCCCAGGATCACAATTGTGTTGAGGATTAGAGAAAAACATTGCAGCCCTAGGAAAGCAGAGCCCCCACCAGGGCTCATAGGCCATGGCTACGTGAGACACTGTAAAACAAAGCATGCCAAAAGGAGCAGATCTGCTGGGTGGAGCAGCTGCTGCCAGGAACCCAATGGCCAAGTGATGTGCACTTCAAGGGTTTCACTTCATGCTAATTCCAGCATGGTCCTTTAGACAAGACCATGTGTGCAGCTGAGGATGGGAAGAGCGCTTCTGCATACTGTTGTCCAATTTTATCCCATCCCAGGACGTACCAGAGTGTGGTCTGATAGCGCCCTGTGAGACACACTGACGTGTGGTAAGCCAGGAGATCTGCTGAAAGGCCACAGTCCTGATCCACACTAAAATACAACTACAGCAGGCACATCAGAGGGGATGCATAACACCATCGGTGAGGTGTGAAGTTCAGTAAACTAGAGAGCAAGGAAGCAACAGTAGCAACTTCGTAGTAAGGGTGTGAAGAGTGGGGACCTTAACAGGAGTGCAGGCTTAATAGGTTATAAGATAAATAGTGAAATCCAATTGGTACTGTTTCTCAATATACTTGCAGGTAGTTTCCAGAGAGAAGTAAAAAAATATAATAGAATCATATTTTATAATTAACTTTACTTCTAATTTCTATGTTGGAAAGTGTTCGTCAAAAAAGCCACAACAAAAATCATTACAACAACATATCTATCAGTCTATATGCAACTGCAATATACAGTGCTCATTTACAAAAAAAGAAATTCTTTTAAATCCCATACCTGGTTTTTGAAGCAACATTTAGGAAAACCTCTCTCAAGCAGCAGTTTAAGATGATACTATCTGCTCTTTACTTTCAGGAAATGCTCAGGAAATGCTCTGGTAACTTTTAAGTGTGTGAACAAAGGTTTTGTGAAATCCTGTTAGGCTATTACGTGTGGTAAGAAAACCATCAATCATTTCTGCAGCCTGGTGTCCACATTCACAGCTTAACTCAATAAAGACCATTTTTAGTTTCTATTAGGGTATGAATATTTTATATTTGTAACCACATAAATCGATAAGAATACTCATATGTATATACATGAACCATACCATGTATACACGTCTTTGATGAAGTGCAAACAATTTAGAAATTTGAAATAATGGCACTCTAAAAATTAATCACAGAATCATAGAATTAACTCGGTTGGAAGAGACCTCTGAGATCATCAGGTCCAACCCCTGATCCACTACCACTGTGATTCCTAGATCAAGGCACTCAGTGCCACGTCCAGTCTCATCTTAAAAACCTCCAGGGATGGTGAATCCCCACTTCCCTGGGCAGGCCATTCCAATGCCTCATCACTCTCTCTGTAAAGAACTTCTTTCTAATATCCAACCTAAACCTCCCCTGGCAGAGCTTAAGCCCGTGCCTATGAGGTTCCTAAAGAAATTCCAAGAGACATACTCAAATCAAACACAACTGTTGTTCCACTCAAACGGTTGTTTTTTGGTTTTGTTTTTGTTTGCTGCAGTTGTGTGACTATTTCCATCTCTGTGGATGTAATCATACCATGAAAACACACCTTTTTTTATTTTTTAATACCAAATGTATGGGCATGTTCTACCCACTGTGGATTACCTCTCTGAGAAATTGCTTTTAAACACAGGTGTCAGAATCTAGGCGACTCTGTTGAACCTTCACCAGGTCTTCCTCATTAAAATTTACTTTAAATATGGAAAAAAGGGACTTTTTGGTGTGGGTCCAACTCAATGTTCAGATCAATACATTATAAATATCTATTAAATCACAAAACTAAAACTGAATTTGTTATTTAAGCATTGAAAGACCACGTATTTTAGCCTCAAATTCAGGTCTCATATTTCAGCTCAGAACACTCAAGAGGTACTCAGGTTTTCTAAACAACAAGGTCCTAAGAGATGTTCGTACCTCATGAAAACTCCCTTTGTGTATCAGCTCAAAAAAAATTATTGTTTAATCATCTCTTTACTGTAGAGTCTCTTGTAATAAACACATCTTCAAAAATACCTATGTGACTGTACTGATCGAATGATTACCTGAATAGAACACCCAGCTGATTACATTGAATATTCAGTTAACTTATTTACCCTTCAGCAGCTAGAGAATACAACAAAAGAGAAACCCACAGGAACTCCTGGTAAGGATGTTTTGTCAAGACAAAGCTAGAGTAATATGAACAGTTACTCAGCTCCTTAGTAAGTTCATCTGTTCATCTTGGTATTTTCACAAAAAGGGCATTTGAAAAATCTTCAGAAAAAAACAAAAATAAAATTGACATATGACTGTGTCATGCCAGGGTTTGTGGGAGTGAGGGAAAATTGGAGTCTGCTCTTAAGCAAAGAAATCTGTAGTATGTACAGTGCTTTTGATGCAGGTTTTTTAGTGGTACTCTTTATTTGTGAAAAGGATTTTGAAATACAAGAGTGACCCTGCTTTGTAGAAAATGTTCTATTTGAAAATGCTTAATGGCAGCTATGACACACAGGACAAAAAAGTTTTGCAACTAACCAAATAATTCTGAAGTTCCAATGCAATTGCAAATTAAAAAAATATACTTCGAGTGAACCAAGAACTAAATTAACAATATAGAACACCTGAAAGATCTTAATTACCACTAAATCTGACATTAAAGTTTGTGGCCATTTAATCTTTTATTACTTCTGGTGCATTACTTTAGATCAAAGCCCACAAATCTGGCTGAAAGTATTTTTGCCCTATGATCTGTACCAAAACTTTTTTTCGCTAATTGAAAACCGAAATAAAAAAAAACCAAAGTGAGATGCCTACATATCAAATTCCAAAGCAAAGAGGATGATTTGCCACTTGGGAATTCTTAGCTATCAGAAAAGGCAGCAAACATCAACTAGAATAGTTATTTTGGCCAGTCCCCCACTGGGTGGAGTTGGCAAGCTAAGAAAAAACGCTTTGTGGAGGACACTCAGAAACATTAAACCTGGGGAAATGCTACTGACAGTCTTTGCTAAAGGTGGACACACAACTGCCCAGTTATCAACTAAACATCTAGGTACATGCAGTAGCTCAAAGTAAAAACGCTGTTCAATGAGACACAAGGTGCCACTCCACATAGAGAACTGCAGTGAAATTTGGTGACATTTTATTCTAAAATAACCACACCCCAAGAAACAAAAACCTGCACAAAAAATAGGAAGTCCTATGCACCATTAACTCCCAGTGCTTATGTTTTATTCATTGCTGTATCAAAGTCCAATAGCCTCTTCTCCAAAGTCTCACAGACCCAAGAGAAGTGCAGCTGTTTCACTTTGTCTTTACCAAAGCAGCAGAGAAAGCTTTGAGAGGGTTTCCTGAGTCACTATCACCCATTGTATGCTTCTGATTACTCAGCCTGAGCTGGTTTTGATTAAAAGGTTGAGAAATATCATAGCTCAAGCAAGCAGGAGACAACTGCAGTAGCTGACAGATGAACACTCATTCAAAACTAACCCGTAAGACACCTCTCAAACCATGTTAATCAAGTTTGACAGTGAATATGGAGCTTCTTATTAGAAATGCACCAAGTTATGGGCTTCACTTATCTCAGCCGAGCATCACAGATAACACTTTCCTGTACAAGTTCTGGTTTACAAGATTAAACTTTCAGAACATAAATACATATTGAGTTTATTTTGGCACAGAGTACACTTGAAATTCTCAATGAAAAAACAGTTTTTTTGAACCACAACTGTGAAGAAAGCTTTTCAAAGATATTTACATGTACTTGAATTAAATATTAAAATGGAGGTGAATGTTCTCCTCAGTAGGCAAGAGTTGTCTGAATTATCTTTGATAATTTCTGCATTACAGAAGGCTGCAGCACAAACAGAAAAATAGGCTGTTTGAGGGAGCCAGTGTATTTCTACATTTCTACACAGTGCCAAATGTGCAAACAGTAGTCTGCATCTTGGGATCAGTTTAACTACCCCACTGTAGTACTGTGCACAGGCTATTAAGTCTTGCTTCTGATCATCTTAGGTTCACATGGATGCATTACTTTGTGTTTGGGCAGTAACTTGGGTACCTCTACATAAATTCTTTGTGGATTAAATAGATCTACTCAAGAGTAGCCACGTCTGGAGAAGCAGCACCGAGGTGTATACATGTACCAAGGTTTATAAATTAAGTTAGCTAAATTAAAGTAACAATCCTACACTAAAACAGACAAAAATAATTTAAAAATGCAAACCAGAATAGTGGAATTACGTAGTCTCGTGCAATTATTACAATAAACAAGCATGTAACTTCTTATAAGAACTAATAATATTAGAGACTTGGACCTTGTTTAGGCACTAGACCCTAAAGGAGAGGGCATGAAAGCTCTGCGTGAACTGATATTGTGTTCCAGCTAACCAGTGAACATGAAAGGATCAGCTCATCTCCATTATAAAACAAGTACTTAGATTGAGGGTCTCATGCCAACTGTGGAAGCCGGCTAAAAATATGTCTGATTAGATAATAAGCTTTTCTTTTTCCCCTTCACAATCAGGTAAGGATAAAATAAGACATTCCTGCTCTCTCTATGACATTTCATCTTACTGCATTTAAATTAAAATATAAATTCGAAATACAAACCTTTTGTTTTAAAAACACATATCTGTGATGTGTTGGGCAGAAAAGACATTTATAGGCTACAAGCTATTATATCGTGAGTGTGCTTAGAAAAAAAATTGAGTCTGGCTCTGCACATTTGTATGCTACTTGACCACACTGTCAAATTGGGAAAATGACAATAAACAAGCATGTAACTATTAAAAATACTAAAAGAAATCAAACTGAAACAGTATAGTACTTAAGCACTATGCTTATTCCTATTTCTGAATTTTAATTATGCTTCTGGAAGTTGGTATATTTGATAAGATTAGCTATTGATTTTTGGGCTTCATTAATATCATCAATGGAGCACTGGGTTTTTAAACCACAAATTTATTTTTCAAATACTTTTTCACTCAAGAAAGCAAAGGAAACACAAGTCTTTCAGCAAGCCTGGTTTACCAAATGACCAGACAAGAAGACAAAGCTTGAAAAAAATGGATTACGTTCTTTTTCTTTATTGGGCTATGTAGCCTGCCTGGTTCTGCTCCTTTGTCTCCCTTAATCCAGCAAGCTAGAACACGACAGTTTACTTTCAAGGCCTTGTTAGTTTGGATTTACCATCTTAGGTAGACTGTAGTCGGAAATACTTGGTGTTTTAGACATTTACAGTCTATTCAATGACTGCCAACTCTAGTCCTTCAAGGCTTTAACAAATTATTCTTTAAAGAAGTGCAACTGAAAAAAAGAAATCTTTCCGAATTATAAAAGTCAGACATAACTGTAGGAAAAAGAATGGAAAGACACAGCCTCAAAACAGTACTGCCTCAATCATAAGCAAACAATTCTTCCTCTGTTCTGCAGAGAGATTTGAAATCCCATTTTATATATAAACACATCCCATATACCAGTCAGCTTTCAACTTCAAATAACACAACAATCGGGATAAAAAAATACTGGATAATAAGAGAAAACTACATTGCTCTTGGAAACCACGAGTTTAATTTCTGTTTTCATATGTAAACCTATCTGCCTCACCTTTGCTTACATGCTCAAAGATCTTGTTTGGGCTCACACAGATTATCTTCTCCTAACAAGGTAATTGTAGCTTTGTTCACAAGACTGTGTAACAGTGCATCCTAACAGAGCAAGAGCAAAAAGGAGTCTTGGGAGACTCCTGTGGGTGTGAAGCACAGAGAAAATGAAAAAGCACAATGAACAAAAATGTAAAAGGAAAAAAAAGAGTCATTAATATTTTAAATCTTCTAACTATGGCTCAACCCCACATCTTCCTCCATGTGGCCAGATCTCCATGCCTGTAGGGAACTCCATTTAATTCAGTGGGTTATGTAAGGCGGTAGCCATTTGCAGATATGCTGTCTGCATTTTTTTTCCTTTCTCTTTGTCAATGCATTTTGAAAAAAAAATAAATAATTAAATCTGCAACACATAAAAGAAAAATCCTCCTGTCCCTCTCCCCCAGGGCCACCGCCCCTGCCTGTTTTAAAGCTCAGCACTGTGAATTTTCCACTTACTTCCTCAAGCCATTTGCCAAAGACCTGGATTTGCAAGGAGTAGCAAACCATTTGCAGCACTAGGGAAAATTCCCAATCACCGCTCTTGTGAGTAGGTATAGTGATTTTTAAGGATTTTTGATTTTGAAAGCAGTGGTAATTATTCAGGATTTAAATAAGTTCCCTTGGTCTGTAACCCTTCATTCTTACAGGAGCGGCTTTTCTGTGAAGCTCACTGCATGCTTTACTTTCTCTGATGAATAAGTACAGCCTAAAGACTGAAGAATAATTTTAATTCAGAGAAATTATATGCATGAGAAAAATACTGTTAAACAGAACTATTTAATTGTCATTAAAAACCCAGAAGCAAAAGCCACATAGACAGGGTCTCCCTTCAATTAGAGAAGTGGAGACACAGATCCAGACAGACCTGCCTCCTTTTTGCCTTTTTAATACAATGAAGTTACCACACTGTCTCCTACCAACACAAATGTGAAAATCTGTATGGCAAAGTTATTAAAACTGAAAACAAAGGTCAGCTCAATCAGCTCTGCCTACAGTCTTAAATAGAAAAGACAGAGAAGTGTCTTGTTAAACTGAAGAACACATTCCCTTTACACAGCTGACAAAAAAGCTGGGTATTAAAACAAAGCATGCAGCCTATAATTTCATAAAAAATAAAATACTTGAAATTTATTTACTTGTAAATCATTATTTTTAATGCTGAACAATATTCTGCAAGTGGGGGAAAAAAAAGTCAGACTTTTTGCAAGTGAGGAAAAAAGTTTCGGCCCAGACTCGGTCTGACCCTGGCTCCTGCAGCTCAGGTACACGGCAATCCAGGCTGATGCTGCTACACTAAGAGTGTTCCCCAAAGCCACAAGAAGCCAGTGGCCCACAGCCATACTGTGAACCTGTTAGACAACGCCAATATTGGATAAAATAAGGTGACTGTTACCATAGGCTCAGTAGAGCTCAACAAGCACTGATGGGCACTGCTAAAAGCTTGAATATGAAATTGCAGCAGTACCCTCTCTTCAGAGAGAGTAGCTTTGGCAGAAAGAAGTATCTTTTCCTCTTTTCCCCCTTCCTCTTCTTCCTTCAGTAAAATGGAATTTAAATAAATAATCTGATGTGTTATATCCCAAAGCATGGAAAAAGCTTTTGTTTTTAAACACGTGCGTTTTGGTACACAAAAAGAAATCATCCAATGTTATCCTCCTATTTGTAATTCTCCCCTAAAACATCAAAATGATCCCCTACATGGATGCAAACACAAGCCGACATAAATTTTGTTTCAATCTTTAGTACTCAATGTAGTGTGACCTCTCTAAGCACAGATTTTAGTATTACAGAAGGAGACGCTCTCACTGACAAATATATGAAATTATTGGATAAGAATCCTTCTTTCCATCTTAGCATTCGGTCATGATTTCTGAAGGAAACACGCAAGTGTGCACCTCTCACATAACAGTACCTTGCTAAAAGTAATCTGCAACAGCCAGGTAAGAAGGGATTGCTTTTTGCTTTGATACAGTCCAAAGCAAAGATGAGAGATGTGATGCTAAAACTATGTTGCATGCTTTAAGAACTGACATCTTACTTTAGCTCCATTTACTGTAATTGTATGTCACTGCATTTAGAGCACTTAGAGTAAAAAGAAATGAGGGAGCAAAGTGAAGGGAGAAAACCCAATTATCAAGTTTCAGTTATGCAACAACATTAAACATGATTTAAAAAAAACCCCCCACATGAGTACAGATCCATTTCTGTGCCAATCAACTCAACATCACATATTCTGAAACAATATTTTGTAAATCTGCATCTCTAGATAGCATGTATTTTGAAATGCCATTATAATAAAAAAATGGCATTGTAATGGTGTTTTAATACTGTTGCCTTGGTTTTTGCATCAAACCCCTCTTTCTAAAAGGGATTTAGAAGTCCTGAATGCTACACTTAAAGGCTCCTTATTTTTGAAGGAGACACTTATTAAGCTTTCTGGAGGTGCTGTAACACTGAGCACTCCAAAGCACTCCTCTGTAATCAGTTTGAAATATCTCAGAAATACTCCTATTTGCCTATTTTAAATATATTGATTCCAAGTGTAAACTAATCAGTATTAAAAATTATTTTATACAGTTTAAATATACACAAAGCATTTCAAAATTATCTTTGGGAAATGTTTCCAATGAACTACAGTGAAATTGGGGTTTTCTTTTGTATTACCAAATATGAAAATTTTGAGGACTTCTATTTTGTCACGATTTGGAATTGAAGTATTCCAATATTCCTCCTGAAACATTAAAGCTGTTTTTTCTTTCATTCTATTCAGAATATTTATGCAGATTATTTCTGTTGTCTTATAAGCATGCAACATGTAATGAAGAAGGGAAAAATGAGTTGTGGCATAGTCTGCTTAGAAATATATACCTCAAGTACACAGTCACATCACAGTTAAATCACCCACCTATATACCTTATAGGACTGGGGCTCAGGTAAGAGCTATAAAAACTTACATGTGCTTACAGTGGGAATTTCTGCACCTCAGTACAAAAAACACCCCCTACCTTATGTGTGTGAGAACTCGCAGAGGTCCAAATTTTCACCAGCAAAACTGCAAGAGCTTCTTGAATTCTGCTACTGAATATCTTAGCATTATCTTTATCTTACCCTTACTCAATATATTGCATCTCCAGGCCATTCACTACCCAAAAATGAGACTGGCCAAAATCCCTTAAGGCTCTCAAGTCGTAAGAAAGCTCTGACTGCCTAAGGCCATCGTCAGATGCATTGCCCTGGATGCATCTGAGTGGGGTGAAGAGGTTATTGCTTCCAGCTGCTCAATACCCGGGGAGTCAGCAGAGCGGGAGAACAACACCGCTCAGCATCACGACTACAGGCTTGTTTCCTAGCCCTCCCCTGTCAAAAAAACAGGTTAAAAAGGCTTTGTTATTAGAAATGCATGAGGGACTGTTTGGACAGTCCAGGTTAGGGAGCAGCAACCTGGGCATTAGCTGGCACACACAGGGGAAGGCTAGGACAAGCAGCTGGCACTAGAAACCTCTTACATTGCTCTGCCGCTGCCAATGGGGCTTGTCTGACTGCAACCCTCACTTGCCAATGACACGGAGCTCAGTACAATTCCCTGTTCCTTCAAATCAGCACCAGGAGCAGGAACACAACCCTTCTTAATTATTTAAAGAAATCCTTTTCCTCTTAATAGAAGCTGTGGCACTCAGACAGTGCTAAATACAAAATCTGCAGTACCTTTAAATGACAGTAAGGCAGAGCATGTCCCTGCCACCAACTACAGAGAGCACTACCAGTGACAGGAGAGAAAGTGAGGGTTGGGGCTGCTTGCCTAAGCCTTTGGGAGGATGGGAGGCTAAACAGGATACCTGAAGTTAGGAGCCACATGCCAACGAACTAGCAAAGTACCCTAGATCCAAATCCTGCCCCATGTCAAAAGGAAAATTAATATCTTCTTTTATTTTTCCATTTTTGCAAATATGTAAAAATCAATATATGGCTAATCTTCAGCAGAATTAGAAAATATTTAGAAGTTGGTAAGCACCAAAGTTGATGTTAACCAGTTAAAATGTACAAAATCATTTCACATGCACCATTATTCCATGGTTTTTTTCTTGAATATGAGATAAAAAATCTTTGCAGACAGGCTACAATTATGACCAAGTATCTGTCAAGATCAGAGCCATGTGACAATGTTACTATTTAATGTCTGCAGTAATTTTTAGTGCAGCACATCCCTAAAAACGCCATCTGACTTTTTGTTGCTCTGTTTATGGTATTATGAACAACATACTGTAGAGACACTACAAAATACCATAAATTCTGTTTCTTTAATACCTGTATACATACAACAGAAAGTTGTAGAAAGTGAGGGGAAAAAAAAAGCAGGAAATAAAATTAAGATATAGCTGCAAAAACTCAACTATACATTGCAATAAAACAACAGCTCCCAAACAGCTCCTCAAAGACTGGTACATAACTTATCTAACCAATGCATAAGAGCAAGCAGACACTCACATTATACGAGGCATTCTCTAAACTTACCAGTACTTGAAAATTAGGGTACATTCAATCGCCATTTCTGATACAGTAAGATTTTTTTTTCCCCCCAGTAATTACCTGCAAATACAGCAGCTGGGATTTCAGCAACTGAAATCATACTTTTGTTCCCAAGAATTATCAGACCAGAAATTCAGTGTATTGCTAGAAAAATCCCACACTCTCTTTGGGCTGTAATACTGCAATGGCTTAGGAGTTTTAACAAAACAAGTCCATCATTATTTAATTTCCAAAAAACGCAATTTGGAAGATGAAAAGATGAAAAAGAAAGGATAGGAAAAAGCCACAAATGTTTGGTAAATATCTTGAAATTACTTTATAGATATTTTCCACCTGAAAAGCATATACAGCTTCAAATATTTTCTGAAGCTAATGTGGAAACAGTTGCTAAAACATACTTTCAAACAAAAACAACTTTACAAAACAAACTGTCATCCCCTCTAGGCAGCAGCTCTTCTCAACACCTCTGATAATCCTACAGCTCTTGTTCAATAGCCCTTCTCACCTCCGAGCAGGAAGCAAATTGTGAAGTTGAGCGGCGCTGTTCTGGGACACTACCTGCTGTGCTATCAGCAGATTTCAACAAATAATTAGAGCTGCCTGCAGCCATCCAGGACTGTAAAGGCTCTGACACACCAAGTCGTGTCGGTGACACTTCCCGCTAGCGGCTGTACGGCTGAGAATGGGGCAGCTATGAGAGGTTTCCAGACTACTGTCCTCTTACCTTGTTCAGAGCATGTTTCGGTTGCACTACTTAAAACAACAATGGTCCCTAAGGTCTTGCTGACTCTGGTAACGCCACTCTTTTCTATGTCAGTGCCATTGAATGTGTAGTAGCAACAGTGGGAGCAAAAATGTCTTTACATAGAAGGAGACAAGTTTTTCTTTCATTACTCCATATAAATTGCAGCAGCATCTAAAGCACTGCATTTATTTGCCTCGTCTATCGCACAGTCAAAAGCATAGAGAATCTATTGCCAAAGGTCAAGTTATGATCCCTGCTTTTAATGAGCATGAAGTTGCTCAGCCCTCTAGGGTAGGATTCCTTCAAAGGAGCCATTCAAGTCTGTTGTGCCCTGAACACAGAACCTAATTCACTCCTAGCCCCAAGTTTAGGCACATTTTAAAGTCCTGTTAATTTAATTTCACCCACCTGCCACAAGATTAGAGAATTTAATGACTTGAGCACTACAGTGGATCCAGACAACAACTCTGGAAATAAATTTTCAGCATTGGTAAAGGTTCTGGTAAAACTCCTGTAAAATTTCTCTATTATGGCCACTGTCAACATGCACAGCCCATGAGAGGGAAGGAAAAAAGCATAATCACGCATAAAAATTTATGATAGCAACAACTGATGCTTGTTTTTCTTTATTTTCTGGCCTCAACTTTTTATTTTCTTCAAAGTAGCTGACAAATGAGACTGTTTTTCACAATTTCAGATATAAATTTTCTTTAAGGTTTCTTTGACAAGGATATTCCTCTATTCAACTTATTTTGGCTTACTCAGAGAAATTATCTCATCTACTTGCATTTCAATGTGAATTTCTCAGACAAGCTACTCACTGAATTTACACAAATTAGTAGTATCAGTCATCAGAATAAATTAAATTAATCCAAAGAGAAAATAATTTTTAAAAAGGTGTCAAAAGATCAGCCATACACAAGAAAATGTCTTTTTAAAATACAGAAATAGTCAAATTTTGGCTAAACTTAAAAAAAACAGAATGAAAAGTAAATTCTAGTAGCAATGTTATGTAGACTGTAACTGCAGCAAATTACTTAATAGTTGCTATGCATCATGATAGTAGTTAGAAATACAGAGATGTTAGATAAAAATAGGAACAAAATTTTGTGCTTGTAGCTTAGTAGAGAGGTTCAACAGACCATCAGAAAGCAAAATACAGTATTTCAAACATACAGAATAAAAAGAATGCCGGGAAAAACTTGTAGCAGGCAGTGAATTCCAGACCAGAATTGTTATAGAAATACAAATGTTCACATCAACATACAGAAGTGAGCAGTCAGTAATCCTCTTGACAAAATCAAAAATACAGAAGCATGAGAAAGCTTCATTAATTCTGAGTCTGCATCATAAGAAGCTCTGTTTGTATACTAAGCCCTCCATACATGTCCTCTAAAATGAGACTAGGAAAGTCCACAAATACATATAAGAATAACTCAGGAAAAGCCAGAATTCCAAAGCACAGTAACACAGAAAAACAGAGCAGAGCTTTCCACTGTCCTTCCAAAGCTAAATAATAGAGAAACATAATATGAATATTTCACCCTGTGGGGACAGGTGAAAAAAAAATAAAATCTTCAGTACATATAGACAAATATATACACTGATAGACAAATTTAGCTCCTTTTTACAACAAAGTTCCAAGAACTGTACTTTCACTTCTCCATTTGGGTCAGAAAGTACTCTTTGGGATATACTGAAGCTCAGTACTTTTAAAATACATAGTGACCCAGATGGCAGAAGAGCAATCCACTCACTGGTAACACATCTAGGCTGCAATGACACTCAACACCAAGAACAATATGAAAAGTACCGGAAACTTCATGCAGTAGATGAACAAACCTATACAAAACCAGGTATTCATTTCCCATGACTGAAACCCTTTATTCAGAAAAGAAATAAGACTGCAAAAAGGGAAATCCTTCTTTATGGTTTAAACCATATTAATGATGCAGACTAGAAGGCCAGTAACAAAAAAAAAACCCCAAAACCAAACCAAAACAACAAAAAACCCAACCAAACAAAAAAACCAATCAACCAATCAAACTAACACCCCCGACCCCCCAAATCCAAACAAACAAGCAGTTAAATAAAAAAAAAACCCAAAGCAAACCATCACGAACAAACCCCATAGGATTCAGATACTGTAATGAACTATGAAAGCGAGGTCACACTTAGGCAAACAGCTCACACCCAGAATATTTTCCTGCAAGACTGAAAAATGCTTAAACTAAAAGCAGTTTTTCTATGTTTGACTTGCTAAAAAAAAGACTGAGCTTCCCATTGCTACTTCACAAAGAGGTATAAAGACATGTGGATGTGGTGATAAGGTACTGTGTCCCCTCTGAGAAACATGACAGCTGCAGGAAAAAAAGGAGAGCATAGATAAATACTTAATGAGATGACCAAGTCTTATATGTCATAAGAAGTTTAGTGATTTGTGCTGATCCTTTGTTGCTTTTCAGTGGTTGTAGGTCTCAAGACAAAATAGTCTTTATGTCTCTGATTAACTCTGAAAAGGGAAACAAACACTCCAATAAGATAACCCTGAGGGCACTAGTGACTGAGTGACTGTCAAGAGCAAAAAGTCCACTTGAATTGTTTTATAACTCCCCATTCAAGCTAATAAGAAATACAGGAACACAGAGTTCACGTACTGCCAGAGTGTGGAGGGGGCTGGAAGAAGAGTCCACTATGGAAAAACTGAAAGGGGCAGCAACACAAGATGAAAATAATTTTTGGTGGAAACAGCTACAACAGTGTCATGGGCTTCCAATGAGCTTTGCCGTACTCCGTAGACTTTATGAACTCTGATTCAGAGATATGAAAAACATGCTGGAAACACATGAAGGGCACCACAGAATTCTATAACCCCGTAGTAACAGGAGTAATGAAGAGTCAGAGAGGTTGGACCATGCACATTCTTAAAAATGGTTATAAAACGATGATGACCAGTCATGGAAACTGCAGCAAAGAAGTGTGGAAGAAGAGTGACATCATGATGAGCTAGTGTGGCTAGCACACTGCTTTGCTGGACAGAGCGGCCATGGCCCTCTTTTGCTTTGAGAAGATATCAATTTGAAAACATTGCAGTCCTATGTGTCATCACACAGATTTAAACCTTATTCCCAGTGATTTATTTGAAGGACTGTGGCAGTAAAAACAGAGACCTCAGAACTGTTAAGTTTTGCAATAACGTATGTATGTATGTAAGTCAATGTAAGACATCATAAAAACACCACGGTCTCATGTTATCATACACCACCAGATTATAAAACATGTAATGCTTTGAAGCCCAAAATAAACAAAGTACTTAAACATTAACTAGTGATTTCATGAAGAGACTTTATTCCTGAACACAGAATATGAAATATTGACACGTTTCATGTCACTACATAGTTGTTATATATAGGGCAAGATGACTGTTTTAATATCAAGAAATAATTAGAAAAACCTGAAATCATTCAAAAACAGAGACATCAGAAATGCTAATATGTGGAAAATACATAGTATCTAGAACAAGACACAGTATTTAAAACATCACCTTTTCATAGTTCGGTTTCACAGAAAGCAGAAACACATCAAGAAATTATGAACTTTTACAGCACTGATATGAGAGGTTAAGGTCAAGGGGAGAAAATGAACATGACACTAAACAGAGCATGCAGAAAAGCCAGAAGCATGGATAGACTGGGTCCCTTTCCGACCAAAAGCAGGAGCGCCATACAAATCAGACATGCTTGCTGGCAGGCCAGGCAAACTGGTCAGGAACTTTTGATACTGTCATAAAACCACAAAAGGAAACAAGCTGTATTCTTTTTAATTTTATGGAGCAGATTGTATGACTGCACTCAGCAGCTCTTGTGTGACGGACATCCTTGATCAGCAGACTACACTGAGGGCCTTTGTGTAGTAGGGACCATAATAATCCTTAAAAGTCATTACAAATAAAGCATCTGTCTTCCCCGAGCTGCTTCCGCTCAGACCATACTATAAAAAACTGGCTGGCTTCAGGTAATCTTATCCAAACAAATTTAATTCCTAATCCCTGCAACTGCAGGCAAACACAGTCGCACTTCTGTCCATCTGCCCTGGAGCATCCTCCTGGATGGGACTCTCCAACGCCCCAGCTGACCAAAATAAGCCATTTTGCAGGACCATCCTGTTGCAACAGCCTCCTCCTTGTGCCTTTGCCCCACTGCCTCTCCTGTGCAGTACAGCCACAAATGGCACAGCAGAGGCTCCCCTTGGAGCCTCCACACCCCAAGTCATTAACACTTTACCACCAAACAATGGCATTTCATTTCCAGCTGTTAAATGCAGTAATTTGATCAGCATCTGTTTTCAAACAATTACAATAGATCTGGATCCTGGATCTGGAATCAATTTGTATTGTTGTCAATTTGACAAAAGTCAGTAAAATTTAGCTATAGAAAGGCATTTTTCTAGCACTGGGATATTCTTTACATGGTAAACTATAAGGAAGCGGAAGCCTAGGAACATGACCTCTAAATTTCTTTCTCTTTAATATTTTTGAATATTGCATCTGAAATTATTATTTTTTTTAAATTTAGAAGAGAAGTGACAAGCTTTTATAAATTGCAGAGATACACCTAAGTATGAAGGGCGGGCAAGCAAATCCAAATACATATCTATTTGCAGTTTCTCCTTCCAAATCGGCCAACCAACAGCTTGGCTGAAGGGAAAATAGGAATATTTGGTTTTTTACTCATAAATTAAAATCAAAATACATAACAGAGATATATGATTGAATCATCCTTCCCCATTTTTTCATATATCCTTTGTTACGTATTACAAGCTCCTGAGGACAGGGCCATGCCTCCACATGGTTGAAAAGCGGTTAGTACAAAGAGGCTCTAAAGATGTGTGGAGACTTGTGTAACTACTAAAATAGTAATATTTAATACTTTAATATTTAATATTTAAAATATCAAGACCAGCAACAAATACCTCTGTGAGGCTATCATAGGTGTTATCTTGGAAAGGGTGGGAATGCTCAGAAAGATTGGATTATAAGACATTCACACCTGTGGATCCATCCAAGCTGCATGGAGACGGTATCATACCTGCTGTACATGATGGCTGCCACTGACTGTATTTCAGGCTTGTATATGCAGGCTTGACAAGGTCTGCACTGGCACTAAATAACTCCAAAAGAAAAATTAAAAAGGAAAATATCTCAACTGCACCGAATGCTCCAGTGCAAGGGCTATCCTAAGTTTCATGTGCACACAGTCTTCTTTACCATTAGGTTAAATCCTCCCCACTATTAACTAAAATTTTTGTATTGAATTACTGCAAGGAATGTCCTGATTTTTCTATCCAAAGCAAGAGAGGATCATCATATGCTCAGCTGCTCCTGATTCACAGTTCAGGACATGGTGAAGCACATACAGCACTCGAACATATGGTACAGGTTTCATGTCCAATTGAATCTCATATAGAAGCTACAGCTGTAAGTTTGAGATAGAAAAGACTTACTGAATTATCTCTTTCCTCTCCTCACTGCTGTGTGCAGTCTACTCTTAAAAAACATCCAGGACTTAGATAACTTTCTCCTGAGAAATTTTATTCTCCTATCTACACATATTTCCAACATATACTGTAATTTCCTCCCTTATTTCTATTATTACTGGATATATATCACTTTAGAGAATTTTCTTTCCTTTTCTGCTAATTGCCCGTCTCTGTATTTGCCAGTTTCTCCATACTAGCTTGTCCTCTTCCAGCGCATGGACTTGCAAGAATTCCTGATAACAAAACAAACAACCTCATGCTTATGTTCAAACACAAGGTATCCAAATGAGGATGAACACTTATAATGCTGAGTTCATAAAGCCATCCTTAATCTCAAACACACTTAAAAATAATCATATTCACCATAAACACAAAATGCACTAAAACTGTAAACCTGAGTTAGAATAGATTGTATTGAATTCTTGATTTATAGCAGAAAAGAGGAATTACTGCGTGAAGAAGAGTGTATCCTACATTTAGTAAGGTAGAGCCAGTGCAATTTCCTTGTAAACAAACATAACCCACCAAAAGAAAACTAATTTTTCCCACATCCCATACTGAAGAGCAACCTTTATGAAAATGATTTCCCAATAGTCCATAAGGATTCCCCAAATGTCACTTCATAAGTGTAATTAGAGAAACAGTACAAAATGTCTTAAGGTTACACACTATAAAATATATAAAATAATTAAAATATATAAAAATAATTAAAATTTCTTGTGGTGAAGAAGGTCAATCAGGATATAAGACAGGTCTAAGCCAAGAAACTTCTGTTGCACCATCTCACTTATTGTACATTACATCTAAAATCAAACAAGTAAGTTGGCTTCTGTAAATTTAGATTGACCAGCTGAAACCTTAATCTTCCATAGAAAGTGCAAGCTTCTCAGGATATAAAGGCACACTTATACAAGATTTGGAATATGTGAATAACCAAAAGGACAAGAGCGAAAGGCTGCACAAAAGATGGAAAGATGTTAATTGAATAAACAAAAAGAGATGAAATGGCTGAATTCCAAGCTCATTTTTTTATCCTTGTCTTTTTCTTTGTTTGTTATCAGCTAAAATAGTTAATTTTAACTTTATTCTGCAGTTCCTTGACTGAAAAACATCAGTCACTAATTTCCTTTATGATTTGGCAATAGAACAAAGAGTTTTCAATGCATCAATATTCTGTAATCAATACACTGGCCTTTCCATCACAAAGCAACAATGGCACACTTAGAAAGCAGCATATTCAATTATGGTTTTGATGTTACACAAAAACCACCTTGAAAACGAAAAAAATAATAAAAAGCCAAAGCTATAAGTAAACATGGCAAATAAGCGTATTTCTTTTAGGCACAGTCTCCTAGATTTATTTATAAAGAATGTAACTATGCCAAAAATAACATTTTTAACATTACAAATGAGGAATATTACTTCCATTTCAAAAGAAATGCCTCCCCCAATGCTTTCTCCAAACATTCAAATCCCAGCTTAATAAAAACAAATGGCATCCCTCATTTCTTCAAAATTGCCTATTTGATATCCGAAGTTTGCTGTTCTAACAAGAGACGAGCACTTTGAAATTCCTCAATTATGTATTCATGTGCTAGAAGTCAGACACATCTTTTTTTTTTAGCGGATGTGGTGGATATAATAAATATATTTATAATTCTAAAATTTCAAGACCTTGCTTTTGAACCGTGAAAACAGCATAATGGCAGATATTAAAGGCCACTGGAAACATCACAGAACCATGGTAAAGGCGAAATCTTATTCCCTTGGTATGCAATCTCCACCATCATTTGCAACCTTTCAGCAGAACAAGATACTAACTCATTTTTCCGTTATGTTTGCAACCTTATTTACACAGTGAAGCTACAGGTGATTTTTTACAAAGAAAAGAATTTAAAGAATAGCTCCAACAGCATATAATTGATATCTCAATCCAAAATACAAACATAGCACACTTCAAATAAACACATGAAATTCAATATGTATGAGAGAAAAACTTCACATATAGTGCTTCCAAGAAGTAGTAAACTGAACACCACAATTTCCACTGCACACATACAGCAAACTAATTCAAAGGCCCTAAGAACCTATGTCTTAAAATGACTTTTCTCAGAGAAAAGAAAATTAAGAGCTATTTAACAATAATTGAATTTGTATTGAATTTATCAGACTACGAGGACCAACATTGTTTTTTTTAACATATTATAATGTTTAACTAAGAATGTCCCTGAAACATTTTTTGTTTTTCTTCATTTGACTGCCAAGTGGTAGTGTCACATGCATCCAGATCTTTCAGAGAAACATTCACAAGAAAATTACATTAGCTTTCAGTTCAACAGTGAAGATTTATCTGGAATTTCTTACTTAGCAGCATTTAGTGTCCCAATTATTCAGAAGCAAGATCTATTAATTTAAAATAATACAACAGCATGAGGACTCCTGAAAAAAAGAGGTCTCAATTTGTTTCGTATACCACTTAGGAAAATAGTTAAGTATGTATTTGATAGCAGCTATTTAGCATAAGAAGACTTCTAATATGCATATGTAAGTGTCTGGCATAACATTTACATCAGACATTCTCAAGAGCCTGTATATATTTAGCAATATGACTTGAGATGATCACCATCAGCAGTTTGAAGTTGACATTTAAGAAGACATTAATAGCAACACTAGAAACATGACAAACCTTGGGCAACAATAACAGAAAAATAAAATTATGCAATTATAGTTAGGTTTCCCAAAATAGGTCCTATTTCAGTCATACCCTTCTGCCACAGCACCTATAAGCCCTTCATAAAAGAGTGCAAATTTTTTTTACTATTGAGCATGCTACAATTAGGGCAGTTAAAAGCAACAAGACCTGAGTTCCCCAATTACTCAGTTTACTTTGCATGGGTACTAAAATATTCTAGTCCTGCAAAAAGGCCTTCACTGAACACTGCAGGATGATATCAGCTGACACACACCTTCCCCTCTGTGGATTTGTGTCATAATAGAGCATTTTAAGAGAATTAAGTCCATAATATACTGAACTGAACCAGAATGTTACCATGGTTAAAACACAAAATAATTTTAAAATATGTGAAATAATTAAGGTTACTTGTCAAAACCCTTCACCACCATTTGGGGATGCAATAGCAGCACCTGGCATATGACAAAAACAAAGGGACCCATTCAGGTACTAGCACTGTACACACAAAAATTTCCAAATGACAATTGGGAATATTCCAAGTCTTCTGAGGCCACTCACACTGCAGGTGGCTACAGACACTGCCTGTGGGGTCCCAAGCACTAGGAGGAAAATATAAACAGATTCTTCTGACAGGGAAGTGACTTGAAATGTTTATCTGGCGAGGTATTCGACCTTCTGTACAATATGGCCTATGCCACTCTGAGAGTATGAAAGCTTCTGATTCTCTTTTGGGTTTTTTTAAAAATGTGGTCTGACAACACATCCAGTGATTCATTCCAGAGCTGCCATTTTAAGGAGACAGTGGAGGGCAATGTCTGCTTCTGTGAAGCCACTAAGAACCAGCAGTGAAACCACCTACAGTACAATAAAACACTATGACAGGTTTCTTTTTCAGGTTTGGTTACAAAAAAAAGCACAAAGAAATTATCACGTAGAAATTTAGAGGGGCATTGGCACTTACTAAATGCTTCCAGTAGTGGATTTGGGAGCATTTCTTGATAAAAACTCCCCGTATGCCAGGGTCTGGTAAGAATTTGTGGTTCTGGCAACCCAAGAAATGGCAAACAGCATTTTTCTTATTCAGTGTTATGCAATGAAGCCTCATAAATGAAAACACACTTGTTTCATTTAACCTAGTTTCCTAATCTACTCTCAACAAAGGTTAAGTACAAGGCTACTGTGAACCTGCAATTTATCTGGATTATCTACTCTCTTTACAAATATCTCCTGCTTTACTAACAATTAACTTTTACCCATCCCATGCTCATCCCATGCTGAATTAAAAGCAAGAGTTAATATCTGTCTATGTTCTAGTAAGAACAGAGTGGACAATTCACTACAAACCAACAGTCAAGTATAAACAATCTGAACAAAAAATAAAATGCTTAAAAGAAAAGAATCACTTTTCTCGTTTCCTAATGTTTTCTCCCCTCAGTTGAATCAAGTTACATTAAAAGTTCACTTTTTGAAAGCATCTTATATTTAAACTAGTAAAAGAAAAGTACTGTGGAAAATATAAAATTTTATCCTCTGATAGTGATCTTAGCTTTATCATCAAACAAGCACCTCTCTGTGTACTAAAACAAGTGTTTACCTCCCATCAAATTCTGCAAAACAGTTCAGCATATTCTTTGCACTTGATCTAAACCTCAGCAAACCTGATGAAATGCAAATATTGAACCAAAGATCCTCTGTTTGCACAAGGGGGATCCACAACAGGCATTTCAATGCTCTGCTCAGTATTATTAATACTACATGCTATAAACAAAAATTAGTTTGTTTGCTGACATATCACACTCTTCTTTACTGTTAGTAAAAATAATTAAAATAGTTGAAGTCAAATGATATCTGAAGAAATAAGCTTCTTTGGAAGTTGTCTTTTTTGAAACAAACTGGACTTGAAGATGGAGACATTTATGCACTCGTTCAAAATTCAACCAAGCTTCAGACCTAGCACCAGTATGGGCTCAGTGCCTACAGGCCATGTGCTGTTCCTGCCCACAGGGCTAGAGACATTTTGCAGGGATTTGCTGCCCAAAAAGGCTGTACAGCCTCATGCCACGTCTAACAGCTCTTACCCTTAACAAAACCTTAACAGAACAAACCTGACCTCTCAAGGCAAGTTTCCAGTCTATTAGCAAGAGCCTGCAGTCAAACAATTAAAATGCAGAATTGACTTTACAGAAATAATGCTGTATTTCTATAAGCCTGATTACAAACAGCCATGATAGGTTTAAGCTGACATTCTCCACTTTTAAATATCTACTTGGTTGGCAAATGGCAAAGCTGCACTACCATAAATGAATGCAACAAGAGCACATGCAATCCTTCTGTCCAGCCTTTCCTCTCTGACAGGCTACAGGATTAGATGAGATCTCCTCCCTGAATGTTGGCCTCTCTGCGTCTTCTTTGCAAACTCACACAAAATGAAGCACTAGGAGAGAGCTGGGATAACTCAATATACGTTTTTTGCTTATTCAAAAAAAAAATAAAAATTGAGCAATGAGTTCTTTGTTGCTTCACTGTCTTCTTTTGCCCACCAGTCCCTGGTTTTGTCCACAAGATTATAAAATCACCTAGCACTAAGGTTGAGGGGCCAACAGCAAAGAGATTTGTACGTTGAGAGCAAAGTATTTCAGGTTTTTTTCCAGAATAAAGGTATATGCCTTTAATTCTTATCCTTTCAAAATACTTCATCTTCTCTAACTTGTGAGTAACCCATTGTGGATACTGTATGATACTTACATGGCATCTTGCTATGCCAAAGTGCCTGCCATTTTTCCTTAGGGGTGTATGCTACAGAGGAACTGGGCAAACATTCAGATCCGTGAATTAAGAAGCTCAGCTCGTCTCACTCTGCTCTAAAGACTTGCTATTAAAGGAGCCGTATTATTTAAAAGTGCCTGCCTGCCTGTACCTTGTGCAGCTGTTTGAGAGGTGTTTTTAAGGAGTATACAGTCTCATAAAGCAGGAGGGCAATGCGATTGAGTGGCAGGGTTTTGGGGAGAGGACCGGCTGCAGTCCAGATTGTACAGCAGCATGTTTTTCAGGCAGGACCATGCTCCTGTGCTGCCAGGGCACAGTAGCAATAAGACACAGACAGCAAAGTTGCAGGGTGTCTGGGATGGACAACTTTCATTTTTCTGTGGAGAAAGCCACTACAGCTGCTCAGCTTTACAAGTCTATTGTAGTGATTTTTTTCTTCACAGCAATTGCACAAATGTGCGCAGTAAGCATATAGAGGCTCAAATAAGAGCTGGACAAGTTCACTCTCATATCCCACTGGGTATCCCAAAAAGCAAATAAATCACAAATACCCTGCAAGTCAGCACTGAAACCTTCAATGTCACCAATGCTGCAACCATCAACATACATGGTTAACTAATATGTCTATATTAGTTAATATGCCCTAATATGCCCTACATATATAGAAAGTGAAAGGAAATAACCTTAAAGAACAAGAGATTGATGTGGAGCACAAAATCAGATATCTCTCTGCAGAAGCTCAAGCCATTCTGCCACCACCAGTGTCTTCAGCTGAATGCTAAAGAAGATGCAAAACACAATACAGGTTTTAAAAGATCACAAGAATTGGACATCAGTGCTTCAAACAAAAGCTGAAGTAATAGTTTAAGGCTGAGCTATTCTCATTGTCTGCCACCAAAATGGGGTCACCCCACCCTACCTTCCACCTGCTCTAGCAAGCCATTTCTTCCTCTCCCTCTCTGCTCTTTGCTAGCCATTTATCCGCATGGGAACCGATTTGACTTGCTAACCCAACAGAATACTATGCCCTTTTCCCTCCCACTTTTTCTTCTGTATTATTTTTTTGGCAGCAGTGAACTGTTGGCTCAAGATTGGCTCAATCCTTAGAGAACGACTCTATCCTAAGATTTAGGGTCATAATGGTGGAAACAACTTCCCTTTTTTATCTTCTCCTTTACCAGGAGAACAGTCATAGAAAATCCTGTCTATTACAGTCACATGGGGAGATTCTATGTAACAAAAATTATTTGGATCCTTGACAAAATCTTGTTCCATTTGCAAAAACTGGGTTCCTGCAAATGTGGGTTGGGGAAGAACTTGTCTGTTCTAGTACCAGATCCTATGGTTTGCTTTCCTTACACTGACAGTAAGTGGGGCCTTGCTAAAATTTGAGATAAGCAGGAACCTTAAGTCCTATCCAGTGTAGTCAATCAGCAAGACACAGTAATAGGGCAATGCTTTATAAACATAAAGCCTCGGGTAGCCTGCATATCTGCAGAGCAGAGAGAGGCAGCAGGGTGACAAGCTTGAGAAGCAGTTACAGAGAAGTAAAATGGAAAGCTAGAAACTAAAAGCCACCTTAAAACAGTATACTCAAAGATACTGTAAGTATGAGGTTTTTGTTCAGATCTGTGCAGCACTGCAGTTATTTGGGAAGTTGCAAAGTTCAGTAAATTCACTTCCTTTTATAGCACATCACCCACCTTTATTTGGAAACAAACAACAGTATTTTATTTTATGCCAGTCGGTCTATGCTCTAGGTAAGGTTTTGAAGCAAAAAAGGCAGTAGTAACAGAGTAGTTTTAGAATTGGGATACCAAAATTGTAGCTGCTCAGATATATGCCAATCATAGACAGTGTTCAGTAACACATCATTAAGGGGAGAATATGAAAGAAAACCATTCTCCAGTCACCAAAGGTAGGGAAATGGAGGAAGGTGCTTGCTCTTCTTGCTGCGTGCTATCTAGCAACTACTTCGTTCAATAGGAAGAAAAAATCAGAAGTTATTTTGATCTTTGTTATACAGATGGTGTTTTTGTATTAAATTAATGAATGCATAGCAAGTTAAGATATTCAGTGTAAACTGCAAGCATTGAAGGGGTTTTAACTTCAAGATATATTGCTATTTTCTTCTCATTTTAGACATATTTTAAGTGCATTTCAAACAAATACAGGCCCTCTCACTGTGCTACCCATAATTATATAATCTCTAAACCAGCACCTTGTTCCAGCTATTTGGATTTGTCCTGGCTTTGGTCTGTTTTTTTTTTTTAAGCAATGATTTAAAGAAATCAAACACAGGCAAATCCTGCCAAAAAATGTTTTCATAATAGAGACAAGTAATGCCTATGCCAAATCCATCTGAAACAAGAGTCTGTCATCAATGCCTCTCTCAGATATGTTAGCCACCCTGAGAAACAGCACCTACTACACAGTGTCCATGGATCACCATTCGATAAACTTGTAAATCCAGACACTGCACTGTTATTACAGCACAGCAACATAAACTTCAACTTTCTTCCTCCTCATCCTCCACAGGCTACAACCCTTCACCCTACCCTAAGCAGCCAGCTGAATCACAGTTAAACCAGGATTTAGCTCAGAGGAGATTGTTTTTTGGACTGAAAAGCATTAGGGACAAAACTTAGTTCCAACTGCCAAGATAGTGGAGATAAGACTTTCAGGGCTGGATATAACTTTGATGGTGCATGCAGGAGAAAATTTAACATGCAAAAGCTCAGTTGCTCTCTGCAAGCACCTGTTTTAAGTCACTAGAGTGCCCTTATAGCAAACTCACTACATTTAGGGATGGCAGACTAATACTTTGTTTTACTTTACAAAATGTGTGTGTGAGCACTGTCAATATTTTCTCAATGTAGCCAATTAGGTTTATTCTTGGTAAAAAATACCACCGTGAAATTCCCAGGGAAAACAGTAATAATGTGAAATAGCTGACAACATATTTACCACTAAGGGATTACTATTTGTTATAAAACCTGCAAGAAATAGATGAATATATGTACGATGGTAGACCAAGTTTCCTAATAGAAATGGGGTAAAAACATGCAAACAAACACATATATACCAGTAAATGTTCTACTTCAGATGTAATTGTATCAGCAGCAGAATTCAGCTAAAACAATGGAAGCCAAAATTCTTTCACTGAAATAACAGATGCTGTGAATAGGGTGCAGGGCTTGCCAATATACCTCTCCTGCAAACATTTTGCAAAAGTAAGGCCGTTACTTGTGTTCCTGTAATAGCCTTGGTCTACTGTAAGTTAGAGCAAACAGCCTATGGTCTTTTTCATTATATTCTTATCATGTTTTATGTGATAGTTCTAACCATATACCTTCTTACAAGAAATGATCCACTGTTTTATTACGAAAATCTATTTGCAGTAACCGTTAGGAGTTTTTACTGGTAAAAAAGGTGCCACGGTTTTAACATGTTCTCGGTATTTACCACGTCTAAATTTGTAATCAAAACGCTGTTATTCCACATACTAACAGATGCATCATTTTACAGTATTGATGTAAATTTACACAGGCTATTAAACCACAGATTTTTCAACAATTTTAAGATTGTTTTATGATATATTCACAAATCCAGTGTCTACAATTCCTCTCACAGCTCTACTGCATGAAGAAAAATATTGTCTACTCAAAATATCTCAGCTGACTGGTCCAACTTTCTGTTAAGTCCATTTTTTATACCTATTCATGCAGGAATTTTGGCATTACACAAAGCCTTTTAGAAATGATGAAAGAAAAACATTTTTCTAGTCCATGGAGATCTACACATTTAAATTCTGTTCATAACTAACACAGATTTATTACCATTTTCCATTCATATTATCACAGATTATTTATTTTATTGGCTACAGATGTGAGTTTTAATATCTTAACATGTAAATTTTAACATCAGTCACAGAGAAGTAGGAAAGCTACTACTCAGATTATGTTTAAATTTCAGTAGAAAGTACAAGAGGAATGTTTCTACCAGGCATATCCCATTATATTTGTATTTCTAAGTCTCTAGGGATTAAACTGTTCAATATTCTTTAAGGGATAGCAAGGACTACTGCTTTTACTGTATTTATTGTCATAAATATTGTACTTATTTGATTTCAAATGTAGTCACACTTGCAATCTACTGATATCCAATAAAACTACCTTGTAGTCAGTTGCCTAATAGTGTTGATAGTGTTTTATTATTCACACCTAACGCAAGTAACAACTTGAAACATCCTTTTCCTTTATGTCAATGAAGGAGTTTAAAATACTCTCATTAACTTGCTTCCTGCAAACCTGCTTTCCAAATCATTCATTCAAGAGTGTTTTGTGACAGCAAAAAAACCCCCACCCTACATTCAAATGCTTGTGATCAACTACAGAGTACGCAAAACAGATGAGGATGCTTCTGAACAACAGCAACAACTCTCTCTGTAAATGGCTTTTTTGTCTTTCTCAAGGATTTCATAGAATGAAAGCGATAACTGTTCTCAAATGCTGACCATCTGAATGGTACCTGCAACTAACATCACCAAAACCCATAAAATAAATAAACATTTTGTTACCTTACACACAAGACATCTGTTTCAGGGAACTTTACTCCAGTAGGCAGGACTTCAAACTTTACAGATGCTCGTAATAAAGATGCATAAAAAAGAAAAAAGGGGATTGCTAGTTTGGAATACACTGCCTCTTTAAAAACTGATTTACTCCTGTAGGCATGTAAAGACCTGCTAATGCTACAGCTGCAACATAGCAGGGAATTTGTCTACAAAAGCAATGTGTCTAGTCATAATCTCCTTTTAAAACATGAGGGTGCTTATTTCTGAATTTACTGCACTTATAATATTAAGTTATTATAGGAGGTCCTGGCATTCCTGTCCTGGAACTGTCATTTCTACTACACACTCTGTTTCTCAAGCATTCATAACTTAGCAGTTTTAATTCATATCTGGCTGAAATTTGGTACATTATTGAGCTTGCATACAAATGTCCTCTAAACTAATGGGGGAAAATAAAAAGCTTTAGATTTCTTCCTTGGGAGTCCAAGATATTTTTATAAATGTAGATATTTAAATTTATAATAATATTTTATTTTAATAATCAGTGCCTTGATCTAACAGTCTGGATTAGTGGTTTCCAACTCAAACTGTACCAGAACTGCACTGGCCCTGGGCCTTCTTAGGTAGCTCTGCTCTGTAACGTGAAACTACGGACACTGCAGGGGTATCTGTGCAGAGACATCTGAATGCAATTGGGATGGGTGCTCTCAAGGAGCTAACTGGCACTACTTTGAAATAATTCTGGAAGGCAATTATTCCTATTTTGCATTAGGATCTAGAAAATTCCAAAGACTCAGACTTTGGATCCCACAAGTGACCTCCAACAGGTTTCTTAGTTTAATTCAGGTTGCACAGAGAACTTGAGCTGCCACTTAATACACCAAGATTATGACAAGTCTTATTACATATTCCTCAAATAACTTGCAACATACCCTTAAAGTTTGAAGGCATATAATATGTTCTAATAATGTCTAACACTTTTTTTATTCAAAATGAGTTCATTAAGCTCACTGGAACTCTAGGTGTAGCCTGAACAACCTAAAAACTCCTATTTCACGAGGCTGCACCTAGATTACTTTCAGGTTTTCTGTTAGCAGACACGCAATAGCAGATATTTTAAGTATGGGTATATGAATTTACAGTAACTAATAGCAGCATCTTTCATTGTCTTTTTTTTGGCATAACTCAGGAAAATACAGTAACAAAATATGAGACAAACAACTATATGCACTGAAGTCTTACATAACATATAAATGCATTGATTTGATCTTGGTTTGCTTCTATCATAGATGTGCAACTACACTCATTCCATGAACACTGTATACAGCCTCAATATTAAATACTAAAATTCCCCATAAATTTTATTACAGAGTAAGCTTTTGGTCTTCTTCAACAGGATTATTTAATTTCCCTGCATTGGCACATCAACTTGCACTACATATAAAGGAAAGAAGCAAGTTCACTATGTGGAAGAGCAAATAAACTTAGTAAAATCTGCTTTACTAACTACATCAGATACTTGCAAGGTATTTCAGAGAAAAGTCTGGACTATTATTGTTATTTTATTAATACATTTATTTATATATTTTTATATATATTTAGATATTTATATATACACATATATATACAATGCTATTGTTATGTTTTCCCAAATGATCAGACCAATAAAATAATGCTCCTTCCACTAAGTCTGTGAAACTTTGACTATGGAGTTTCTTTTGAAAACATCTGCCTGTCTGGACAGAAGGCATGTTAACAGTGCAAGTGCACACACACCTCCCCCACTGAAAAGACCCTGTGTCACCTCAAAGCATGCCACTGTCACAGTGACAGTGAATTGCCTATTACCTGTTTGGCTATGAAAGTAAACAAGAATTTTCTTTCTGCTTCATTTTAATCCTACTGAGGTGGAGAAGAGCTATCCAGAATTATGAAAGGCAAAGGTAGAAGGTCTGTCTGCAGAACTACAAACAGCATTTGAGTGAAAGGGAGAGCTGTACATAACTGAATAATAGATCAGCTGGCTATTTTACAAAATATCAGTCCACTATTTTACAACAATTTGGCTTCCACACTTCAGTGCTAAACATTTTCTTTAAACAGAACAACGGTGGCTTTATAAAAGGAGATGTACTTCCATCCAAAACATAAGCTAGCTAGGCCATTCCTCTGCCACAGAGAGATATTGTGAGTTATAATTGACTTACAACAGAGTTGAGTGCATTTCTTTAGGCTCTTCATATGGGCAGCCAAAAGGGACTACTTACAGACTTTTCAACCAATTTAAAACCAGCAGCAATAGGAATATCATGGTACAAAGGTTTACGACTTTTAGAATGTTGTGTGTTTAAAGGAAGAACTTGCCTCTATGAACTAAAAAATGTATTGCGTACATCTACATACAGCAGAAAATACATCAAAATATGTCTTGTTGCTTAGTCATCTCACTTAAGAAATGAAGTGTGACCGTCAGTATGACTTACAGTATTTTTACTTGTCCCAAAAAATGTGGAAATGTATATGAAAATAAGGTAAAGCTGAACTTTTTTCAAGCTGATTTCATTGATAAAGGAGCACAAATCTGGCAAGAACAGGTACATGCAACTAGGCTGAGAGCTGAATGGGAATTGACATTTCTTATTCTTGTGTGGTTTTCTCTCTTTTTTTTTTAAGCAATAAGAAAATAACCTCCTTATCCTAAATTAAGAGCTATATGACAAAGAAACCTGGAAGCAAAAGCATAATTTGCATGTTCCTAAAACAGGAAGTCAACCTGTGGAATCAATAATTAGTAAAGTGGAGATAACTACTACCTTTTAAGAGGGTCTCCAGGTCTGTCAGGAATACATTAAAAAGGTTTCCCACCTCCCCTGGCCTGACCGCCCCATACAGAAGTCACCAGAGAGAGAAAAAGAACGAAGAAATCCAGATGTAACTGGAATGACAGTGTGAAAAATATTTTGAGACAGACATACTGGGTGAATTTGCTGTTAAGTTTGTACTGTTTTATGCTGGAAAGTGTTAATGGATTCTGTCAAATACAAATGTGTTTAGAGCCACAGGTGTGTCCCTGCAAAGGTCTCTGTTTTACCCTTTCCTTTTTATCCCTCAGGCTCAATGCTTATATCTGCACTAACTCAACAGCAGCACTTTAGTGCAAGCTTGAGGGCAAAAACTGGCACAAAATCACCAATAACTTGTAATTGATAGCATTTTTCCTGCCTTAATTTCTGGCTCTAACAACCAGTGCTCTCCCAGATAACACCCAACAAGCTGAAGCAATGGCATGGGCCATGGACTGCTCCCAGTTGGTTGAATGAATGAGGTTCTCAAGCTGTTGGTGGAGCACATGTGCACATCAGCAGTGCTTATTCTGTAACAGAAAATGGACCTTGGCTCGTTTCCTTTATAGTGCACACAAAGACCATGCATTTCTCTCCTCCTCTACAATGTAGCTTTACTCTCAACAGTGAAAATAAAAGGTATCTGGCTGGTCCCTTTTTCCCTTTCGTTGACCTCTTCCACCACATTGCAGGAGTTGGAAAACCCAAGCAAGGATGGAACACCTCATGGCTACAGCTGCCACCCTACAGCACACCACCTACAGCTGCACGCTGTTCTCATCAAGCAAGCAGAACTGATGCTTTCCAACACTTCTCAAGTATTACTGCTTTTCCAAGTTTCTGGATTTATCAACATCCATAGCCTCTTACCTAATGAATTCTAGGACATTTTCAATGCTCAGGTATAATGTTAAAGAGTCACTGTGTTATAGCCATGAACACAAGTGGAACACAAGCCAGCTGAGTGTAGGGGACTCCTTTCCTTGGCTGAAATGCAAACTACACACACACATGCATATGCTGGTTCAGACCAACAAATTAGTCTACAAATTATGTTAATAAAGGACTGTACCAAATAAGCCTACTTCCATGGACCTACGGTAATTCAATCTGCTAATACAGGACACAGTATGTATTGATATTTCTTGGTAAAGACCACCCTGTAGTCTACTGCATACGAGTTTAATACTAACCACATTTGGCACACGAACACACATGGGAACTCCGCACACATATAAAGCTACACCCAAAAAGACAGGGGAAAAAAAAATCACAGAACAGATTCTAGCACAAGCTCTGCTGTGTGCTGCAGACAGAAACCAAACACTCAGAAAGAACGATTTGTTACCTTTTATTTTATGGGGTACAGTTACACTACAGAAAACAAAAGCAGACAATATACAAGTGGAATGAAGAATGCTCAGCTCTGCCTGGTTTCACCAAGATCACTGCAAGCAAAACCAATTGCCTCAAAGGCAAAAACATAACTTTGTCTGATGTAGGCTTTTATTTTTATTCCTTTTTTTTCCCCCCTCATGTAACTGGTTCTGCTGCTGTGGCTCTGATCAGCAGTAAATTAGGATTAGGTAGAAAGGACTAGGATGAGGGGGTAATGTAAAAGCTGGAGGGCAGGAATGAGAAAAGAGAACTGATAAATAATACACAGGTCTCTTGCTGGCAGAGCTGCTGAGAAATAACTCGAAATACTATCCAAATGCCACTGAGAGAAAAAAATCATCACGGGAGAAGGGTTTACATCCAGAGAGGAACCCACCAACTGAAAAATCTATTTGAGATTCCTTGACCTCAGGGAAAAAAGACAGTGGTAAACACAGGGATCTTGCACAAATGAGGAGTAGCAGGGTATGCAGAATAAGACTATTTGAAGTGCTCTGAAGATACCTACTTCATGTCATGAACCTTACTATATATTTTAGAGAAGGGACAACTGTTTAGAAACTCTCCTGGCGATGAAATATGTGTCGGGCTCCATAAACCAGAATGGTCAGTGGAGCGACAAAGGAAAAGGAAGATGGGGAAAGAAAAGGGAAATTTTTTGAGGTACTTCTAGGCTGCAAAAAAGATTTCAATATTGTCAATGCTTTCAGCACAGTTTTCAAGGGATAGTGAGATCCTCTTCAGCAAAAAGATCCATTAGCTCACTGCTTGTCTCTTGGCTAATAGGAGAGATCTTAAGATTCACTATCATTACAAGACAATAGACAGGCCTATCTGTGTGGCAATCTTCCTGAAGTTATGTGACGAAAAAGCGAGTTTGACAGAATTACATTTTCAAACTCTGACTTTACATGTCTGCTTCCAAAAGGCTTGTCTTCTGGTTGGGCATATGGAAACACACACATACAGATAATCCTCCCGCTTTATGGCAAAACATGATTGATAAGCACCAGGAGAGTGCTTAGGAGGAAACAAGAATAATTAAACAGAAAGAAAAATATAAGAAAATTCTTTGTGCTACAAAGGCAAAGGGCACTTCCATCATATAGGCATGTAGAGAAACAAGGCAAGTCTGTGAGGAACAAGGAGAGCTCCATATGAGTGAAAAGGGAGATTCTCTCATCATCTGGATGATGATGCTTCATGCTGAGTACGCACGCAGACTCTACAACCCAGCACTAAAGACCACACTAAAACATTGCTGGCGACTGGGAACTTTAAAATCTTAACTCCCCAAAGTAACAAGTTTCAGAAAAATGCTGCAAACCCGAGGGTAACATGCTTTCTTACTGCTATAAAACTGGTGAGGAGACAACTATGAGATGCTTTCCAGCTCCAAAGACAGAGGTGATAATGGAAACAAGAACCCTGCTCTCTTGGGAGATCACCTACATGTTGAGAGATCACTGGTCACAAAGCAGAAGTTAAATGCATTTACCTCCCAAATGACAACATATAATCACAACTTAGGAACGAAAGGTGTAACAGCCACACTCAATACACTACCATAAAACAAGCAATACTTGCTCTTCAAAAAATAGGACTTCTATCAATTGTGCTAAGATATTTTCCATAACCTCCAGGATATTATCGTTACAGAATGTGTCTTGATATGCAGCTTAATACTTTGGTTTTTAATTTCATGTTATTCCATCTAGATATACCACCTGAGTCCACATGGTCTTTAAAAATTTTGCACAAAGTTCTTCCATTGGCACAGATCTGTCATGTGACAATGCTATATTATTTTTTCTTTTTCATCTTTTCTTATAAATCATTCCCTCTAGTCTCTAATAATTTTTAATGCTCTGTTGTGTGTTTCAGCCAATTAACCTATATCTTCAGGTGCTCAAATTTGGATTCAGTTTTCCTGATATTGTCTTTCCTTGTATTTTATGCATTTGTTTTAAAATGTGCTTAATAATTATGCCAATGCTTCTAAAGAAAGCACTATAAAAAGAAAAGAAACTAGGACTAAGGCCTTTTAAAAGCCCAAAATTGTAAATTACTCTGTTTATTCAAAATCAATGCAGTTTTACACAAGAGAAAGAAACCAATTTTTAATGAGAAAAGAGTTAAAAAGGAGAGAGGAAGATGGACAGCTGAGAGTATTTTGATTAAAGAAAATGCAATAGCTAGAATTTTACTTTTGTAAGCTTTTAAAACATCAATACGGACTACAATTACAAAACACAAGTGAGATAGAAATTTAAGCATTAATTATATATTTTCTAAACAATTTGTTTCCAGCTTAACAACAGGCCTCCCATAGTTTGAGTATCTTTATAAAACATAAATAACACACATTAAAACAAACAACATCCCTACTGCTAAGGCTGGAAGTTGGCTTGTCTGTCCTCACAGTAACTTAAAAAACAGTTGAAAAAGTACTAGAGTAATGAATAAAAAACAATGAGAGCCTTAAAGGCAGATATATGATAATCAACATAAAGGTCACATTGATAGTCAATTTAGAGATATTTCTATATCTCCCAAGTCAAAGGATAAACTCTTCAATACTCAAATTTGACATTATTAGAAAAGTTCATTTCAATGTTCAACCTCTAACTTGTTATCCATAATTAAGAAAAATCAGGTTTCAAAGCAACAAGAGAAGACTGTGATAAAGCTATTTGAAGTACTCTCTGGCAGGGATAAAGCCAGCAGAGAGGTGGCTGTCATAAAATAGCCAAATGGCTTTTTCCACCTCCATCAAGGTCACTTTACTGATGATGTGCTCAATAAGATGATAATGCATTTAACCACTTTCCTTGCATCTGACTTCGACCTTACTGCAAATCCAAATGGCCTTGTTTAACTACCCTGGCCTTTCAACATTTCCCTGAACAAAGATAATTAAGGAGATATACTGCCCCCTACTATCACAGGAATTGAACGACAAATAAACTTTTAAGAGCACAGCCAGGTGTCTATTGCATTAATGTACAATGTTTAAGCAGGGGGTAAAATGAAATAATGGTCAAATAATTATAAAAGGTTGACAAAGTTAACTTTGTTACATAAGACAATTCTATTCTATTTAAAAGAAAGAACATAAAAGGCTTTCCAGGCTACTTTTTACAACTCCCTGGACAACAGTCCTTTCTTTAACAGTTTATGACTTAAGAGGAAAAATGTTCTGCAAAAATTAACAACTCAGAAATTTCTGCAAATTTGGAAATGGTTATAATTCATACGTGCATACAGTAACATTTTATGAAAAAGCAGGTCTGTATGATTAAACCAAAAGCTGCTCTAAAAAAAGCACTTCGGTTCCTTTTTATCCTTTGTGTGTGGTCAGCAATTATACTAGAGGGGAAAATTAAAGTAGTTTAAAAATTAATTTGGCTGTTATGACAATCTGGAAGCTTAAAGCAGTGCTTTCTCATGATTTATACAATGATGAAAACCAACCAAATAATATAATTCTATAACAGCAGTTGCTTTCTTCTTTAATTTTGATTAATATATACTCTTACACTCCAAAGAGTTCTCTAGGACACTAATTTTTCTTGATACCAAGAAACAAAAGTCCCATATCAATAGTTCTTGGACTAATAACTGAAACAGAATAAAAACAATAAAAAAGTGGGTAAAGCAGTTGGATGTTATTTTTGCAGTTGCATGCCAACAGATCTCATTTTAATTTTTTTTTACTTCTAAATCTGTTTTTCTTCCAAACATCTTAGACATCTTGTTGTATAGGTCTGAATTCTCTTCAAAAGCGAGAAAGAGGCAAAATAGCAAGATGTATCAGAAAGATAAAAACACATAACTCGTTGATGTGATACTAGATATGTTAGCTCACTGATACTGCAACAATTGCTGTTCCTTTGCCACAGAAAATAAAGTATGCAGAAACCCCGTTCCATGTATTTAGTCAAATGCAGGTCTTCAGAAAGTATACCAATGCCCACCTCTGCCATTTTGTCAGGTCACCATTACTTTGAGTTGTAGATGTAGTTTGTGCAAATTTCAACACATTCAGGTCTTTGGTTTAATCTTTTGCTGTAATAGCCCTTAATGCAGACCCAACCCCTGAATTCTAAACACACCAGAATTTAAACCTTCTATAAAGATATCTTCTAGTACTCAATACAAAAATCAGTGATTACCATATCAAAACCATGAAGTTTGCAATGATTCATATACCACTGCTGTGCAAGATCCTTTCTGCTGTATGTAACAAGTCATAAAGAAGCTTTTTACTCTGAACTAGGCCTCAAAATTATAACCCCGTGTTTCATTTCCCATGTAGATCCCACCAGAACGATATACTATCTTCAGATATGAGAATTCTACCTCTTTCTTAAATTTAAAGGACTTGCTTCATGAACAATCTACATTATAGTAGTTCACACAAAATTATTTCATTTCAAGTTTGGATAAATGACTGCTCTAGCAAATCTCAAAAGAAGACTGTGTACCTTTGTTGTTACCTTTGGGGAGTTCTGAAGTTTTCCTGTATAATTGCACTTTGAATTCCTTCAGTCTTAGACAAAGAAGGTGAATGACTATTTTCCATTCAGAGTATTTCAGCCACCTGAGAGTTTTAACATGGGTGAAGTTTTCTATAGAAACACAAGTGCCATTTTTTCCACTTGTCCCTAATATTTAAAAAGCGTAACTTAAGAAACTACAGAAACATTTTTTTGTACAGTTACTTTATTCATCCTAATTCCTTATTTTGTATAAAAACCTTCAAACCTAAAAAGAGGTATACGTCTTCAAACCATTAGGGAGGTCACCAGCTCACAGCATCATCTTTCATACATCACTGAACATACAAAAGCCCTCTTGCTATTCTGAGATGCATAAATCTGTAACTACCTCTGGAGAAAGTCTTTCAAAACCACAGAGAGAGCGCCTATAGCCATATTTAGAATGTAATAACCAGCAATAAGGCCTTTGTATACATGTGAAAAGGATAGAAAATATAATGTTCTTTCTCATTTTGGAAAACAATATAGTTAAGTCCTATTTTCTGATATCACCACTCAAATGCCTGTGTTGTACAAAGTGTACATATTATGACCTTTCATTTTCCCTTGTTTAGTTCAACAAGTGAATTGGGAAGCAATAAAAGTTACAGGAATAAAAGGTTATGAAGTCTGATCTCATAATTGCTAATCAGACCATTTCAGTAATTTGAAAAGTCGTGTTAAGTCTTTATAGACACACATTAGAAATGCAAGAATACAGCTCAAGACAAAATTCTTAAGTTGCGTCTGTTTGCATCATACACTGATATTTAGAGATATTTCTATATCTACCAACGAATCGATAAACGGTTCAGTAATAAAATTTGACATTATTGGAAAAGTTTATTTCAATGTTCAACCTCTTACTCATTATCTGTAATTAAGAAAAATCAGATTTCAAAGCTGATGGGTGCTTGGTGGCATTCTATTGTTGACCTTTAGAAAGAACACACATCTAACATAACATTTTACATTTTTTTAAAACATTAATTATCAATTTTTCCACACAGGTACAATATCAGCTACCTTTCTCTAAAAGGAAAACAATAAAATAAAATATAACCCATACTGAATGAAACATGTAACTTCTTGTATTCTCAACTCTACTACAAAAAATTTAGAAAGCGAAAATGACAAGCCAAAGCCATCTCATCATTCAGTGTTTTTTTTAGAGGTCCTGTTGCTGTAGGTTTCTTGCTAAATTGTAACATACCCTTTTTATAACTCCTTGAAAGAAAAAATCCCTGTACTACAACATACATGAGGCCATTCTCCACACGGAGTTACAAAATGATTAATTAAAAAATTTTGTAACATCTCATTTGTAGTTACTGAACTGCTTGACAGTTTTGAGCCCCAATGTGATGGATGAAAAAACTGGTAAGCTAGATTTTTCTGTTCTTGTTTGAGCACTTCCTGTTTCCCAGGTTTTACTCAAATACTTCCACCTAAACTTACTGAGGATATACTAAAAGATTTACCTTTGAAAAAAACGAAGCAAAAGTAAACTACACCAGCAAAGTGCACACCATCTAGAAGTTCAGGGAAATAAACCCGGTCCCTTTAGTACTATTATGCAAATTACAAATTCTTATCTTAATGATAGCCTTATCATCATCACTTAACATCAAGCAATTAGATCCTTGCGTCTGTTAAGCAATTAATACACTTTCTAAAGCATAGGCGACTCTTGCCATCTTCAGTAACTTGTCCACACATTTTTAGTGAATTTACTCTGTGGATAAGAGATCTTAGGAGAGAGGGTGCTTCCCTTACTCTCCCTCCATTGTTCTCTTCCTTCAAAGCTGCTAACAAACAGCTCGAGAGTAGCTCATCCTTTGTCTGAGAGTCTGGTAGTTAACATCCTAAGTTTCTTTCCCCATCGCTGAAATATCAGAAGGCAGGGTTTCTGAAAGCTTTCCACAGGAACAGCCAGAAAACAGGCACAAAGTTAACAAAGGGGAGCCAACACTGCAAAGTGTCAGGTTTGTTTACTGGACCAGATTGGCATTTCCCCACATCTTCAAAGTTCAGATTTTTAAGTAATGGGAACATAAGCAAAGATGGTTTAAAACAAAACACTCTACGGACGGATGGATAGTCCAAATTCAGATTTACGTGGACAAACAGGAAAACTAAAACACAGTGTGCACAAAAGATGTAATGATATGTTCATGCACTGGAATACAGACATTATAATTTTACATAATTCTAATTGCTGACATAAATTTCTCATGGATTTTTTTTTTTACCCAATCCTTCCTTAAAGTCTACTCGAGCAATTAACACAGGTCTCTGGATGGCTCACTGAAATATCTAAAGCTGAAGAACAAAAGGTTTATTTTACAAATGAAAACCTTGGCTTGTACAACTCCAGACATGAATCTGCTTTCAATTACTGAAAGTATTTCCACTTCAGTGAAAAAGGATCAAATCTTCAACTACACCATCTTTAGGCAATGAATTTGATTATATTAAGCTTTAAGAATATAGAATGACTTTGTGACACAGCTGTATATTCTATGCATATTATTTATTAGGTATACAAAAAAGAAGGAGCTAGCACTTTAAATGGGAAGCAGACAGCAATGTGTCTGCTCACAGCAGCGCTGTACTTCCATCCCAGAGCTCTGCTTTAGGGTTGTTTTTTTTTTTTTCCAGGTGCCCACGTAAATGTCAAAGATTACACTAAACTTTAAATGAAGGATTTTACAATCCTTTCGAAATTATTCTGGCATGATTTCTTCCGCACTTTTATTTGCATAATTTACACTGTACTTGTAAAGTTACATTTTTCTTTCTAGACTTTTAAACGAGCACAATCTCTTCCACATCCCCCCCCCAGTGCTGCAGCTATAGCAGCCTCTAGGAAGCACAAAAATCAGAAGCACTTTATACTTTTCCCATTACACGAGCGTAACAGAGTCGGGCGAAGGAGCTCGAAGGCTTCACCGCGCAGCGAGATGCGATACCTCAAACGCAAATTATGCGAAAACTTCTCCTTTCTTACATCTCCGATTCCGCAAATCTCTCCTACCGCATCCCAGCCAGACACCGAGTCGGGCTGTTTCAGCAGCACGGCACGAAGCAGGACAAAAGCGGTTACCTCTCGGCTGAGCCCCACCACCCGCTCCCGGCGGCCGGTCCCGCTGCCCGCCGGCTCCTCCCGCGCTGCCCGAGCCGCGCAATGAGCCGGCACCGCCCCCGGCCCGGGCCCGGC
>VYXB01002327.1:1028062-1099132 GCA_013397135.1 Pachyramphus minor | reverse complement strand
CGGCCGAGCACCGCTCGCCGCCGGCCCGGCCCCGCCATAGGCTGCGGCAGCCGCCGTGTACCCCCCCGGCGGGGAGCGGAGCCGGCCTGGCACCGCGTAACCCTTTCGGGGCCGCGGCGGGCGGTGCAGCCGGAGGCCAGGAGCTCCGGGGAGAGGCAGAGGGATCCTTCGTGGAGAGCGCGGAGCCGCCGCTGCAGCGCTGCCTGCACGGGCAGCGCGGGGCCGCGGCCGGGATTCACCGCAAAATGCGGCGATTTTCCGTGACACAAAATAAACTCGCTGCCGCGCGAGGTAGTAGTTATATTATTGTAAACTACCTGCCAGCTCCAAGCCGTCCCCGCAGCCCGCAAGGCGTTCATGGGCAGGAGCTCAGGGCGATGTTAGCAGACGGGCTCGGTCGGAGCCCGCGGAGGAGCGCAGCGACCGGGCCGGGACCAGAGCGCAGCTGTGAGCGCGCAGATGTGACACCGGCGCCTCATCACGCACCACCTGTGCTTTAATTGAAATACAAACACCTCCCCCTCCATTTACCACCTTAGGAGACAGTTTTTCCTCATGTCTATAGAGGCACGAATATAATAGACCCTGCTTACTTCAAAACACTCTCCTTGGCAATTTATAATCAAGTCTGCTGCTAATCAAGCCTTTGGAGTTGCAGCTTGATCTGACTGGACACATTATGCATCATGGCTGTCAGATAAAGCTATCAAATAATAGGTACAAAATGCAGCATTCACATTACCATTAATTTCTGAAATACTGTAGAGAGAGCAGGAAAACTAGATGTCTCCAAAATATGCAGATAAAAATATTTAAAACAGAAAATTTTGTTTTCAGCTGGTAATCCAACTGAAGTTAGTGCCTCTGTCTTTATTTTAAAAAACATATTTTTAATGTTTGGGTTTTTTATATAATTACCCCCTTATGTAACATGGAACTCCTTTAAAATGTCTGTGTGAATTATTATCTCCAATTTCTTAACACAACTATACAAAGGACCTTCTGAGTTGGCTTAGAAAATGCAGTGATATTTAGGAATTCCTACAAAACTTCTATTATGCTTTTCTTTGTACCTTGGACCTTTGCTAAAAACAACTAACTTAACTCTCCTCACCCAATTACAAGTTCTGTTGGTGACACAGGCCAAGTTATCACAGCAGCTTTCCAGAAATTTTGATCTGATTGATCTGAAATTGATCTGATTTTGCTAAAAATCAGATCAAGATATTTTTAATGACTATACAATACATCCAGGGAAGATAGTATCTTTCCAGAATATATTTTCAACATGTTAGAAAGCTGCAATAAAAGCACATATTTCAGATGTATTATTCATAAGAAATTTAATAATATTCAAAAAGCTTACACAATTAGTGCTCATTTGCAATTTCCTAGAGAAACAAACACTACACAGATTGAAAAAGGAGAATTCTGTGAAATGGGGGAGAATAATGGTCTAAGTAGCCATATCTTGATGAGGGCAGTCCTGGCAGGCATTAGGGAAAAATGCTGAAAAAATCCCAAAGTAATAGCACTAGTAATAGTACATCTTGACCTGAAGCAGATATGCAACATACTCCATGTGCTTTGACTTAGCACAAGAGAGAAACTGTAATATAGTCATCTCTGCTTAAACTTTGCTCAGGCTTTTGGGGCAGGGATTGATAAAAATGGGAAGCTTTTTGCTTGTCCAAATTCTGGACAGATTCCTATCTGTGATAACTGCAAGACCGGCCAAGAAAGAGCTATGAGATGAAATCATGAACTAATGTAGTCATTTGAAGGAAGTTTCTAGCACTTCTACAGCAACATTCATATTCTCAGCATCTCTTCCAAGAGGTCTAGTTGTAATAAATGGCATATTAGATCACACAAATACTATTTTCCAAACTGCTGGAGTACCTATGGATAAGCACTTTCTGCCATTGAAAAATCTACTAAGTAATTCAGTCATATATCCTTACAGATCTTGAAAGAAGGAGGAATGGAAACTGGATGCTTGGAGTCAGCTCATGCAGACCGCCAGAGCTCATTTGAATTGCTGCCCTCTGAAAGCACCAGTAATTGCAGAAGACCTACAGAAGACTGCTGTGGACCTGTGCAGAGAGCAGGATATTGGGTCCTCCAAGAGCCAGATGCTATGGAAGGAAAGACACTAACTGAGGACTGCAGCCTATCAAAAAAAAAAGACCTGGATGTCATTGCAGTGAATCCACTTCTCTCCATTTTCAGCCAGCTGCAATGGAATTTTCCTTTGCTATAAGATTTCCTGTGCTGAGATTCCACTGTCCCATTAATGCCAGCACAAATGATTTATGAAATCTATTAGGTGCAACACTAAAGAAATCTGGAACATAAATGTTTGCTTAGGAAAATATTTTTATGGAGTAGACAAATGGGGGTGAAGCAAACTCTAGCATGGATATGCCAACACTTTATGCCAACATAGCTCACACCCAAACAGTAAGAAAGATCAAAAAAACCCTTGGGGATAGGTGGTGGGGAGAAAAGAATAGCATGTGTTTCATTCATAGGAAAAGAGACAAGCACTTTTAAAAAAATTATTTTGTCAGAAGGATTATTACAGTAAATTATGCAGAGTATTAACCATTGAATTTGAACCCATTTTTAGTCTTTATTAATAACTCATTATAGTCCTTTTTCTTAATGTGGAATAAATTAGAGCCGTGTTAATCCATGCAGCTATCTGCAGGTACATTTATCACTATTGTAGCCACTTTTACTATCTTTAGTGGAAACTGCATTTCATGGGCAACAGACACTCATCCACTGCTGAACTCAAGTCCTGGTGCCATTTTCAGGTCACCAGAAGGGTCACCTGAAAACTTACCTCTTTTTTAATGACTGAAAGGTACCACACAGCTGTCCCTGACATATGTGAAAGAATTTCTCTTTCTCTCTCACACTGTGGCTGTCATACTGCCACAATGTAGGTGAGTGAAAACAAGTGAGCTAGGGGCCTTGCTGGTATACGAGGGTGAGGAATTGCTAACAGGATGTTCTTTGTGGGAACTCAAAGCTTTTGGAACTGATTCCTCTTCCCAGATCCAGAAGAGCTCAAATTTTATGGCCTTCATAGCATGTTGCATAGTTCATATTTTTCCAGAGTGTATGAAAACAGGGAGAATTGTGAATGTGGTTAGTTTCTGGAGGGAGGCCTTTGTTTCAGCTTTCTAACTGGCTGGTTTGCATTTGGCTGAGGATGGAGGCCTATTGCAGCTTAGTCACGATGATTAATTTTTATATTTGCATTTGAATTTGTGTCAGGTATCCAGGATTTTAAAGGTGGTCACAAACAGCCATATCACTCTTTGATAAAGATAAGTATTATCACAGAGAACTGACACATTAGTAATTCCATCACTTAAAGCTGACACCTGGAAAGGACTTAAGAGGTTACACTGGAGGTGACTCTGGGTAGTCATTAGACTAGAGTGGCCAGGCAGTGAAGCTGTGCTCCTTGCAGCACATAACAATTCAGTCCTGTTACCTTCTATGAGTGCCATCATAACAAAATAGAAAACTTCACTGTGCCCATTTTTCACAGTACCACAGAAGTAGTACCATGGGAGAGGGACAACATGATGCCTTGGATAGTCTTCCAAGGTCTATCCTAACTGCTGAGCCTTTCTTCTCCTCATCAAGATCATTTCAGCTATTTATCAATATTCATGATGACCAGTGACTTTTATTAAAAGGGGACAAACACCTTTTTCCCCAAATAGTAATTCACCTATTTGAATAGTAGTAGCCTAAGTGCCCTGTTAAGACATCCTATCATAAATAGTTAATTAGTGTTACAGCTACTTCTACTGAGATGCCAGGTGTACTTTAAAGAGATACTGTTGTCTGTATCACAAAGAAATAAAAATGGAGTATCTGCCTAGAAGCTGAAATTGCACAGCACCAGTATATCACTTTGGAACATGTTTTTCTTACAACCCTACAAAAATCAGGGTTTATGAAATGTAAACATTTTTATTAGATAAGGTATTAATTATAACAGCAACATATATTCTTATGTCTGTTTTACAAAACAGACTTGATCAAACAAAATAGTTATAATACAGCTTTCCAGTTCCTGCTGGAAATGTGTTTTAAAAAAAGGCAAATTCATGTCTAGAAATGAAGGTCTTAAGAATATTATCTGATATCAACAGGATTAGCAGGATAATGTGTTCCCATGAGAAAGCACATGTGCCCAAATATATTTAATATAGAACATCTTGTAGTTCTTAAGCATTTAAATAGTATGCTACACTGACTATTTTTTTCTCACAAGTGAAGATAACGATGAACCATTTTTCATGCCGTAATGATGCTAATTTAAACAAGAACAGACTAAAACCATGATGAGCTCACAGATTCAGTGTTCAAATCTGAAAACAATAAACTTCTTTTTATTTCATTTACGTCGATAAAGTCTAACTCTATAACCCCTTCCAAAACTGTATAAAGAATTTTGCCGTTTCAGATCAGCATTTCTCTAAAAATACAAGTGGAAATTGTAAGCAAGTAAATGTAACTAGGGTAGGGAAAGAGTTATAACAAAAATAGAGTCTTTTCAATAAAGGATTAAATTATGACATATTTCTGGAATGTCAGTGGGTAATATGTGGGGTTTTTTTGCTAAGAAGCAATACAAAACTATCCAGTGTACATTTGCTCTGTGTTTTTGAGTACTACAGATTCATATAATGAATAATTTCACAGCAATGCAGTATGAGACAAAGTAAAAAAATGCAAAATATTTTTGTATATCAAAATCTAGATTTTTGCTGTTTAACAGTAGAATGCCCTGATTAAAACCATCCTACTCTATACTAATTGGTCATATATAAGGGCATGGAAAAATACAAACTTAAGAGTTAATATACAAATTTAATATCTTGAGCTCCAAAATCTGAATTATTGAAGACATAAATATTAATCATGATGCTTTTCATAGTATTTATATAGTTTTTAGTTACTTTTTCACTGATACGTTCCTGTGTTTAAATACCTACTGTAGAAGTCAGCCAGCAGAGAATAAGGGCACATATGCCTTGAATGATTAACACAGTTCTTGGAAACACAAAGACATGCTTTCCTTATCTTATAGTACAGCCAAGTGAGAAGGAAGAGGACATTTTCATGAAGGTTCTGGGGGATTAGATGATGTATCAATAAGACCTTTGAAAGAAATACCCTCTCTCCAAAATAATAATACAAAAAAAAGGTTAACACTATTTGTTTCAGAAGAACTGATATATGAATAACAGTAGTGAGCTGAAGGAAAAAAATAATGCTCTGATGTTTTCAGGTCATTTTGCCTGATTTTTGAGGAAAAGCAATAGTATTTTAGGAAAAACTTTAAAATTCTTCACTAAAGAAAATCCAACTATAATCTGAACCTTACATCTTTCTTTAAACTCTCTATGAATTTGAAACTTGTTTGTATTTGTGGTACTCACTTCAATGCATCATCAGAACCCTAAAAGGAAAACAAGTAAAGATCCTAAAACACACACAATTGTGGCACCGTCCTCCCTTCATTTTTGTATCGTTTTTCTGTTGTTTTTCAGTAGCCTCTATCAGCAGCTGCTACTCTTTTTACTTCGTCAGTAAAAGAAGGCAAAGAAGCAGTTGCTTGCACAGCTAATGCTCCAAACTGGAGACTGAGTGTCTAATCTTCGTAATAAGCAGCTTCCAACTGACTAAGTTTTGATTTACATTTAATACTTGGGTCCACAGCTCTAAATCCCTCTGGATTACTGGATTATTTTTTTAATTAAAGATTTACACTTTTGTCAGGAAGCAAAAGAGAAAGATATTTACTGCAAATGAAAATGACATAAAAAAAGTAACTGAAAGGAAAAAGAGGTCAATTTGGTATGCACACTCGTGAGATACAGGACATCCCTTAACAAACAAGGTATGTGTAGGCTGTTTGAAACAATACATTTAGAGTAAAATAGTTTTGTATAGAGGTCTGACAAAAAGAATTGGCTTTTGTGAACAAAGCAGCCTATTGTGAATCTCTAAGAATTGGTAAAGACCACCAGCAGGGAATAAAAGAATAAGCTCTAAAAGACCATTCTATTCTTAATGATGAAGCTAGAATTTCATATCTCTAGAAAAGTTTAACTTGTATCCTGCTTATCTGAAAAAAAAAAACCGAAAAAAAGAAAGAAAGGTTCAAGGTACTTCTCTGAAATTACATCTTTAAAAAGGTATTTTAAAATCAGTGGCACACGCACAAACACAAAAATCAATATCCATGTGATTCCCACAAAAAATATTTCACATATTTCTTGGAATAAGTATTATACTGATCATGACACAATCTATGTGGCTTGGACTGTGGGTTCAGCTGCTGCCATCCATCTTCCATTTTGACTTTTTGTTGTAAGAAAGATGACTGAAAACTCGCTGTGTCATTCAGGTCAGAAATTTCTTTTTTGCTCAGTAGAAAGAAACCATTTCTTTTCTCCTAATTACAGCTTCTCCTCCCTCCCTTTACATCATAGCTCCTTGGGGAAAAAAAACAACCACCAGAGCAAATTTTCTTTTTACACAGTTGCTGCTTTGGCAAGATCAGAAAAAAGTGTCATCCTTTGGGTAAGTCTGTCAAACAGATTTTTTATATACAGTTCAAGAGTGTTCATCTAAAAGTACTATATCTGCACTTCTGTATGCTTATATGACAATTATTGCCTTGGAAAGGTGGCATAAAAATTATTTCACACTCCTCTAACACCTGATGTGAGCCTTATCCCCGCAAGTGGTCTATCTACAAAATGGTTATACAAATCATTCATGTAAAATACAATAAATACTTTCCAAAATATTAATTTGGGTTTATTTAAAAAAAAACAAGTATTTTTTAAAAAAGAAACATTTGAGGCTGCTGTGAAGTAGACATCTTATTACCTTTTCTTAGAGAAAAAAATAAAGAGGTTTTCATAAATAATTAGAATAGGATTTATGTATACTTTATGTACATTTAGAACTGCCTACATGAACAAACCTTCCCGTGGTACACATTCAGGCAGATGATGAATGCCTGGTGATAGGTGGATTGTTAGGCACAAGACTAAGTGCTGTAGTGCACCTAGAATTGCATTTACGGCACACCTTGAAGTGATTTGTTGGATATTCATTCTCCTAGAGAGAAGGTGATCATTTTCCACATTCAACCCAACACATTTAGTATTTGCCAACATGACAAACTGCTAGTGAAATAATTTTATTCTATACCAACAGACATTGCATATTCAGAAACAGGGCGTAGACACTATCAAGAATTTAAAGTTACCATTTACTTAAGAGGGGAGAAAGGGGAAGAAAATATTTCTTCCTTTATATTTTGTGCTCACACACAGAGCATGAGCCTGTACCACAGGTCTTACACCACCACTTGGGCTCGATTTCCTTCAAGCAAGGCTAACCATTGCACAGATTTCCAGAACACAGTATATTACATAGAAGTTATCACATGCAATAGTCTCAGAAGTTTTTCTTCCCACTACCATTTCCCCATACTCTATTTATTTGCTTGGCACGCCACTGCATAGATGTCAGACTGCCATGGATCCATGTGTGTTAAACAGCTTCAGAAATCCTAGTTTGGCTCTGTCATTCAGCTGCTATTTTCACAGCAGCCAACTTTATCACTATCATTTCCTAATTCCATCATCTAAATGATTTCACTAACTGCATTTCACTAAAGACCTTCCCACAAGCACTGCCAGATTTGCAAGCTTTGGTGTTATCTGCCAAGAGAGGGAACTCAAAGTCCAGCTGAATTCTCTCACACAAGAGTCCTTAAAATGTGAACAAGTGGTAGAATATTCAGGCTGAAAGATATTTCTCAGGAAAAATAAATCAATTAAAAGTAATATACATATATACAGAGGGCATACAAAAACTAATGGCATGACACAGGTTTTTAGACTACAGATGAACCAGCACACATCACAAGAAAGATGCCCCCCCCACACGTTTTTCCCACCCACCATATGCTGACACTTAAAGAGCAAAGCATGCAAAGTGTAAGCCTAAATGAAAACCTACATGGAAGAGTGGAGTCACATTTAGAATTTAAAATGCCAATGTGACTGAATCAGCTCTGAGGCCAAAAATCTGAGATGGCCAGAGCCAAGCCTGCTGGAGAAGGATTCAATAAGGATAAGAAGAGGATTCAGTAAATATGCAGCTTTTATTCCAAATATCCTGAAGATAATCAAATTTACAGGAGCTGTCCTTAATATTGGTAAATTGGCAGGTATAGCATAACTGATGTCTCAGAGTTCACTTTTCTTTCTACAGAAGTGTTTCCTGAAGTATTTCCACATATGCACACAACTTGCCTTTGCTTCTCCCTGCTACCTATTATACTGCGAGAAGCATCGTCAACCCTTTCTCAAGAATCTGGATGTTCCTTTACTTTGGGATTCCTGTTCTCTCCTTCCAATCTGCTGGGGATGCTAGTGCTTCATGAGAGTTGAAATACTGATCTCACTGCTTTTGCTCAGTACTTGGCTGAAGTGGGGTCAAAAGAGTAGAAAAGCATGGAAAACAGGTTGTTCTTAAAGTTGCATGGAAAATGTATGTAACCCCCCCCAAATTTTATTACAAGATCTCTATTCTAAATTTAATGTTTCAATTTGCTTTTGGTAGTCGTGTTGTTCTCACATCTCTGCGTCCACCACTCAGAGATCCAAATACTTTTTTATACAATGGAGGTGATATATACATATATAACTCAGTCATTTATCTAGGCAAAGACAGTGACTGTTGAAAAATGAACTTCAGGAACTGTCAGGGGTTGGAAATTGTTAACTCTGTGTTTTAATTATTGTGTATTATATGTACTATGTTTTACTCCTCATGTATATAAATCCTGTGGTCTCATTGGTTGTCTCACCTGTCCATCCCCAGATCCTGGGTTCCCATGGTTTCTCTACCATCTCCTCTCATTGCTGGCTGAGTCGCAAAACCCATCCCTCCCAGCAGCCTTATAAGCTGCGGGAAAATTGAATAAAGCTCTCTTTGCTGCTAGACTCCCTGCGTGCTGCTTGCCCTTTGTTTGTTGGCATCGATGCCTCCACCACCCGTCTCTGCCCTCGAGAGATGGGCGGCGGGGGGCGATTCCTCCCCTCAGACCCCACAAGGAACAGCTGCCATCAGTTCATCCCTCTCCTTTTCTCCTCCCTACCCTGAATTGTCCTTTCTCATTTTGTCCACCTGCCTTTGTGATAACTTTGTGAGGGTGAGATAGATAGAAGGTCTTCAGTAGAGCTTTGTGCTGAAGAGCAGAGACTGATCCTGGAAGTCATTTTGAGACAAGCCCTCAAATCTGGTGTACCAAATCCTTTTTTCTATTCATGTGGTCTCCCAGAAATTCTTCTGAAATCTCCCAGGAGCCAGTGCTTCCTGCAGCTGGACCACAGACACGTGAAAAAATACTCCAAGGGCTATGCAAGGGCACAGTGGCACTTGCTGTGATTGTAGGGCAAACATGCAGTGGACTTATTCCACAGTGAATTCAACTAGCTGTGGGTTTCAGTTCTCTGTATAAAGGAAAGGGATTTGTCACTATCCACGTTACACAGGATAGCTAGATGCACAGTGCTTAGCCATGTAACAACATGTTTTCAATACCTCATCTAAAACTATTATGTTCTAAAGCCTGGCACAAGAATTTATCAACTGAAGTCCATCAGTATTCTTTGCCTTTTTTGATAACACACACACTAACATCCAGCACAAGGGTCACATTGTTGTTTAAAACCCTCCTGCCCTAAAGTAAACAAACCAGACACTGATAGATTTCCTGAACTACCCTGAGGCAGAAGCAGTTTCACAGACAAAAAAAAGAAAAGATGGGCAAAGGAAAAACTGGTTAAGAGAATTTTCTGTAGGTTTTTTAACCTGGAGAAAAAAACCTGTCTTAACATTTATATTTCATTCTGGAAAATCCTCCAAGTAATACAGTTATATAGTTACACAGTTAATAGTAGAATATAATTATATTCTACTATTATAATTTCCCCCCTGAAGTAGTCAGAAATTGATAAAGTTGGACCTTCTCTTTTCCTGCAAATTTTTGCATGCTGGTTAAACAAGTTAAAGACATGTCCCACAACAAGATGGTGGTACAAGAAGGTGGTAGTAGCAGAGTATTTTAAAAGCTAACAGAAACATCCAAGAGAAAATCTATCACACCAAACAGTGTCTGAAAATCTGAAGCACTGAGTGATGAATGTGTATCTCCCCCTAATGGAGGCATATTTGAATTTATCTTAAAAGAAAATCTTGATAACTTAAAATCCTGATATTCAAAATAACACTGTCACATCATGTTCACCTTTTTGGCTTTTTAAGGAATCTTTTAAGGTATGCATCTATGACTTAAAATAAACATTAAACTATTAGCAAAATTTTGTTTTCTTAGTGAGTTTTATTCCATAAAGTGAAGTCTTAAATATATGTGCCTTTCAGCATAGTTCTACGGTATGCAGCCAGTAGCCATTAAAATTCCCTTAAATTATCTTCTGTCAGTCATTTCAACTTCTGTTTTAGCTAAATGTTTTCCTGTTTCTTAAAAAGTCAGCAAATTGCTATAAAAATGACAGTGACAGGCCACAGTGGTTTGGGTTGTGTGGTATAAAGAAACACTTCATATATGCACAGCTGCTGGTAATGAATGCAGCATGTTTGAGGCCTAATCTTGGACAATTTCCTACATTTCTGACTGCAGTTTCTTTGGCAAGATTTTGGGGACAATATTATCTATATGTCCCAGTATTTCAGCCAAAACTTTTCAGTATAAGAGTTTGGCACTGTGCACTGGCTTTCAAAAGTCTGTCCTCTCACAGTTAACAACTTTTTAGGAGTCTTAGCCCTTTTTATTTTTCTTTCTTAAAGAAGCATCATGTTCTATACAATGACCCTGTAAGATATGGCAGACAGATTAAATTTCTATATAATAAAATCCCTACTTGTGAAAGATGCCAGATTGACAGCATCAGACACTAAAATTACATTTGTCCACAGCCCAGCTGCAGTGCAGCAATGCGATTGTTTTCAGAGCTCTCAAATTTAAGCTACTGCAATGTCGAGGGTAAGTGAATAGCTCTAGACTTTGTTCTGCCAAGACTTCTGATAAGCCTGGATGTGGCTATAATTGGTCTGGTGATACTGTAACTAAGTGGTATAAGTAGGACTGAGATTAAGCTCTGGAATCTACACAGGTCATACTCGTTGAAGGAGGCATTTAACCTATCTCATCATAGTAGTGAAAGACTCTACATCTTACTCCACTACCAAAACTAGACTTTAACCCAAACACATGGGTACACAGGTTTTCTCCTAATACAGAGAAAATTAAAAAAAAACAAAAACAAACGGCAGTCTGGATTGAAGCTATGGGTGTAATCCCAAATGACATTTCCTAGATTTTGAATGTGTATTGGAAAAGAAGTTTAGGGAATTTGGTGCTGAATTTGTTGTTTTTCAGTTTTTCCGTTTAAATAGGACTGCTTTTCTTTGCAGGAATATGGTCTTAGCACAGTATGCTCTTAAACAGAACTTACCCAGCTGTCAAATTCTAGTCTGTAATGTCAACAGAATGAGATTCAAAACTATGGATAAACATATTGTTAAAATAATCACATTGTAAGGCAAAAATAGACATATTCTTGTATTGCAAAAAAGGACAAAAATAAGCTCATAGCAGAAGAAGATCGAAAAAATATGACTTCCTGCACCATTAGCCATGATACAGAAATATTTCCAATTTCATATAAGAAAATGGAAGTTAAAAATTAAGAACTCAGAAGCAAAGATCTGTGTTACAAACCAAGAAATATGGATAAGATATAGGAGAGATCTAGCATTGTAGCTAAAGCAGCATATACAAATCACAAAGCAAAGCCTGGCACAATAACAAGAAAGAAATAAGAGCCACAATTAAGAAAGCACTTTAGAGAGTAAAAACTTTCCCAAACATTTTGCTGCCCAGGATTTCTGATGATTTTATTTTTAAAGGGAAACTAAAACTAAACACTTAATATTACTCTGTTTAACTAATTAATTTATTGGTGCTTAATCTTATTACATGTAATTTTTAAAAGTATCTGTTAATAACCTTGTGACAGGATAATTCCAGCCCCCTCTAAAAAACCATCAACAAAACCCCAACAAAACCAACACCACAACAAAATTATAACAGACTCTGTGAGCTAATGCATTTAATCAGGAATCAGTCTAACTATGGTTGTGAGTGTTGAAACATGGATTTTCACATGTCTCATCTGGACAATCAAACTGCAAGGGCTGGCCATGATAGAGATTTCCTTTCCTCCCCTAATGCAAATTATTACTGAGAATTGGTTTGTATTCTTGACAGAGAGTAAATTACATAGATATAGGAGATCCTCTGAAGATCTGTGATTCTTGTGAAAGAGGTTAATGTGAGTCAGGGAACATCAGAGTTTAGGATATATAAACTAATACAAATGCCATCAGTCATTGTCTTAACACAATAGCACAATTTTGGTGGTTGGATTTTCTTGAAAAACATTTTTTCTATTACTTTTGGGATTTCAGTTCAACTCCAGTACACAAACCTACAAACAAAGCTTGTTTGTGCTTCAAAATATGTTCACTTATGCAGCTGATCATTTAAAACCAACACTTGCTGTTCAGCAGTATTTGGTAAAATAGCAGTTTTGCATGGTGGGAAACACAAAGTGCAAATGAATAGTTTTTCCTTTTATTTTGTTTTAAAAAAGAAGGAACATCTCATCCTCTCACCCCTCCAAAGCCACCTACCCACACCATACAAAGAACAGAAGGAAAAGTATGGAGATACGTAAGTGAAATGCTTTAACGCTACTAAACGTTGCAATAAAGCATACATGTTTTTATAATAAAAAAATACAATTATAGACAATTATCAACAATTTGGTCCCTCCAGTTCAAGCTAGAGAAAATCTGGTGAAGAGCCACAGGGATGATTTAGTTTTTGGAGAACTTGGAACATAAAGAGAAGTTCCAAGAAGGGATTCAGGCAATCTAGGGAAGAGAAGGCTCCCAGTACCTAAAAAGAGGTTAGAAGGAGGATGGAGGTACTCTCCTTCAGGGGGGTGCACAGTGACAGAACATGAGTCAGTGGGTCCAAGCTGCTTCAGGGGATATTCTGTCTGGATTTAAACAAACAAAAACCCCCTCCACTTTAAGAGCAATTAAAAATTGGAATAAGTTTCCCAGCTATGCGGTGGGATCTCCACCTCATAGCTTATTTCAAATAGTCTCTGATTGAGACACAGCCCTGTACCATCTAAGTCCGAGGCCTTGCTTTCATCAGAGGGTTGGACCTGATGAGTTCCACAGATCCCTTTCAACCCTGGCATTGTTGGGATCTCCCACATTCTCAGTTTAATGCGTTTTGTAACTACAGAAAGAAAGGCCTCATAGCTGAATCATTGTTTCTCATCCTCAAATTACCATTTGTTCTTAAAGTACCTTGCCAAACAAAATACTATCCCACACATACAAGAGAAAAAACCAACAATATGAGTTCAGTCATACTGCTATCAATATGCTTTATTTGTTTACCTTCATACTTTCTTTTACTTTTTTTTCATGTGGTGCTCAAGTGATACTAGAAATGACCATTGACTTGGAAGGTTTGGTTTTTTTCAAAAGATTTGGTGCATTAGCAATCTTAATGTGTTTGTGGCTAGAGCTGCAAAATAAAGCAAAATAAATCTAGTTGTGAACCAGAAGCCTACAGGCAGATGAACTTACAGGACATCCTAGATTCACCTACACCTCTTTCCTTGAACTTTGCGAAATTGTCAGTGAAACATAATTTCAGTGGAGCATATGGACTATAATAATATGTTATTTCTTTCTATATGTAAGAATAACAGTGCACTTCTTTTATGGGTTAAACCTACATTTCCTGTGAATAATATGGGAAGTACAGGGGGAAAAAGAGCATATAGAGTGACATATGTAGAGAACTAACGACAAAGTATGATTAACTGATAAAAATAGCTAAGTAACAGGCAGCATAAATTCTCTCAGCTCTACTAGTTTACAGCACCTACAGGTGCATAGCATTTGAGAAGAATTCTTACCTCATGGTACTGAGAAAGCTCATAGCCAAGTGTGTTCAACTGCAAACACTTTAAGTCTTTCAGTTTCATTTAGCTACAAACAGACACTTAAATACATACATATATATATACACAGAAAATTATATATTCATTTCCAGAGCACAGGAGTATCCATACATAACCAAGTATAAACACAACTCTGCTTGCTTCAAGAGACTGTTGCAATTCCTTACCTCTCTTCGGTTATGGGAAATCTCTTGAAGCAATTCAGTACTAGCAGAAAAGTCCTTTTGCAGGAAAAGATGAGCATGATAGGGCCATATAAGCCCACAGCAAGGGCAGAAACATTTCTGTAGGTATAGAGACTCAAGCCTCAGGCAGCGGCAAGTGAATATAGGATCCAGAGAAAATAGCAAGGTTATGTTGGATATGCTAAAGGAGTTGACTGCTGAAGTCAGACAGTGAGCTCATATTTTTCTATTCCCTCCTAAATGCTCTATGAGAATATAAGAAGGATCCAAGTTCACCCCAAGCCTTTGCATGGTGTCTGAACCAACTGGCAGGGTCTTACCGGTGTGAAGTCCATACACCAATGACATTAACAGTTGTATAAATAATGACTATACATCACTTTAACACTTTTGCAGAAAATTAAATGTATAAAGCAATAATATTTAATTTTGAAAACATAAGAGGAGATGTTATATTTGCAGCAGTATCTTTATTAATGAATTTATTACTTTGTTATAGACTGGAGAAAAAAATTCATCACTAGCTGAATCATATTTTGTATTACTAATTTTCAAGTTATGATCTTGTTTCTATTAATTTTGAATTAAGATAAATGAAAGCATTTAATTCTCAAAATCACAGAGCTAGACTATTCAGTTTTCTAACTACAAAACCTGTCATGGTGTCAAAACATAGGGAAAAGGCAAGAATGCTATCAGGTGAAATACAGGTAATTATGTGGCTTGACAAATCTAGCAGAGAAGAAATAACTTTAACATTATTCTTTAGTAGGACTCTGGAGAGTAAGTGACTATTATCTTTTAAGTACAGGACTCCACGCACATCCCAGCAAGCTTTACAAACCCACCAGTAAAATTGTTTGAACAGAGCTTACAGAAGGTTGAGTTTAATTTTATACACTGTTTGTTCTCAGTTATAAAGTAACTTTCTTATTTTAACATAATATTGACCATTAATTTCTAAGCCTGGGTTTGCAATTCCAGATACCTGAAAGTACAATTACCACCATGTACTCCCTCCTTACTCAAACTTGTGATGAACAATGAAGGAAACAAAGCAACTTTTACTAATCTCACAAATCCCATGGCTGCTTTTAGATGACACAGCATTGACTCATAATTCATGAATGTATATAGGAAAACTAACATACTGCTAACTCACCTTTACAATGGGTGTTCCAGTATCTGCCTAAGGACAGGGAAGTGGTAATTTGGAAAGCTACAAACTTAAGTATTAAAGGCTTCCTTAATAGGAAATTAAAACCAGGCCCTCCAACGAGTTTATTTTCTTCCTCCTACCTAATAAAAGATTCCTTTCTGAATAACCTGGTTAGAAAGAGACAAGTGACACTCTGGAGCAGGAATAACTTGGATCAGACATAACAGTCCTGCTTCCTCCTGTTTAATGACCATTTCCTGGTTGATCCAAGCACTAGATGAAAATGGTAAGATCTACATCTTCCCTCTAACTTGAGAGCCAGTTTCTAAAGCCCGTGAAAACGAATGTGGAACAAGTAAGTGAACAGACAGTGAATTCCTGTTATGCCTTGTGCCTTCCTAGAAATGGGAGGTCAAATAAGACAGTACCAACGTACAATGAGCTCAGTGTACTACAAGACAGAGTACAGAGGTCTTGGGGACACTATCAGATTCCAAAATAAATTTAAATGTAGTTTTGAAATAGATATTTTGACTGGTTAGTTATTTGTGGAAAGACCTATTTGCATTTTTAAATTTTTGTTTTGAATTAATTTCCTCCTTTCTCTGCCTCACAAGTAATTTTGTCATGTAAATATGAATTGCAATGAGCAATTACATGAGAAAGTACGTGCAAGCACAAATTAGACGATGTAAAACTGAATCACACACTTCCAGATCTCCAGTAAACATTAAGCATTTTTGTATTACAGTTATGCCAGTCTAAAGCTGCCAAAAGGGGAGGTCCCAGGTTTGCCTGCCTTCCTCCTACCCCTTTTATTAGATCAGCCTATGCAGCTGCAGGGTGAGTCAGTTCAGCTGGCTGGCAATGTAAGGTGATTTTTTTCAGGGTTAGGTTCCATTAAAGTTGACATTAAAATATTTAGTGCTCCTGCAATTATGTCCATCTTCTCCAAATCCTGCCTTCTGTGTTTTGTCAACTGTGCTGTTTGTCTGACTCTGCAGGGAGCAAGTTCAACCTACTAAATCTTCAGGGAAACTATGCAAAGAATTTGGGAGTAGAGGGGGTGGGGAGAAGATCAGGGAATAATAGTCTGCTGGCTCAATGGCCTCAACTAGATCATTAAGAATTTGGATGAAAGCCTGCCCCAATACAAAGAAGCAACAGCACCTACATAGCAAGATTCAGGATGAAGGCAGTATCAGCACAGCCTACACTAGCATTGACCATCACTGCTGGATCCAGTGAGTGAACTGACATGCCCTGTGTCTGTGTAATTAAGTGCTAAAACTGCAAAAGAAATGGCTACAGCATCTGTCTGGAGTCAAGTCAATGCATATGGATATCGGATTGGATATTGTGGGGGAAAATTGTTCCTTCAATAGATAAGACAACATCAATATGCTTCAATTCAGGTTTTTGGGTTTTTTTTAAATCTTATGAATCAGTGATTTGGTATGTTTATATTTTATTGGGGAAAAGGGCCTAGAAAAGTAACATCAAACAGCTGTTTGTTGGAAAAAAACAATGGTCTTCAGAGTTTTTCTAATTGAAGTCATATTCATTTATTCAACTGGAATTAATTCTGTAATTATTCAAATTATGATTTATTAACCCCTGTCTGGCACAGGAGATAAATCCCATAAATAACTAAAACCAACCCTTCCGAACAGTGAATCAAAAGATGTATTAAACTGAACTAAAACAATCTTGACACAGCTGGATCATGAAAAATTGTTCAACTCAGAGAACATTTAAAGGTTAGAGCTCTATTACAGGTAAAAGAAAAAAGATCATAGACAGAGAAAAAAAGATTAATACAGTGAGTACCTGGTGCTTCTTTTATTCATTTCATTTTTATTGTAAGGTCACCATTTTGCAGATGGTCTGAAGTATCCCATTCCTTACCATCTCAAAAGGTTTATATCAATTATTCTAACTATGGGTCTATAAGAGCAGCCTTCAGACAGCTGCTAGAAATAAAACAGACATTGTAGAAGCAGTTTCCTAGTATCTTTCTCCATGAAGATTTTTAAATAAAGAATGCAATTGTAACATGGTATAAAACTGCCAAGGTTTATGGTCTTGCATACTACAAATGGAAGTCAGACTGGAAGATCCCACTACAAGCACACAGAACACTGGCCACAGAAGTACCATTAGTGACAATGATTAAAATTTCTGGCAATTGAAAATCCTTCATAAAACTGTATAGGTGCCTTCAGTGGTTAGTCAGTCTTGGTGCTAAAATGCTACTCAATGTAAAATGTTAAAATTTACATGAATGATTTCTGCATCATTCAATCAGTTATTTTGCCAGAAAAACAGTCAGCCTCATAAAATTATAAACAGTCAGTATCTATAAAGCATAGGGAACAGCACTGTCTTACTTTCATTTCTTTAAAAGTTTTCCAGTGTTAGACAACTTCATAGAAGTCAACATTAACAACTGCAAAAGCCTTTCAGCCCGATTTTTTAATATTCCTAATGGAACTTTACCATAAATTGGCACCTATGTTTGCAGTCTTAACTCATGTGCTTCATGCCTACCTGCTGTTTCACTACATATTTTGCACTCCTGAATGAAGTTATCTGTCTATAGCACATGAAAACATCCGGTACTAATAGCTGCAATTTAATATTTCCATGGAAAACCTAAATATTTTATCATACGATCTAACTGCCTCTTTGCCTCCTTTTCCTCTATCCAAGTACAGAAGATAAATATTTATTGAATAATTCAGCATTTTCTGCCTTACTCTGGGGAATTCTTTTATTTTTGTCTAGATTTGATTAACATTGTTGGGATTAATTCAATTTAATTTGTACAGCCACAACAAGAAACCCAACATCTGCCCCACTAAAGGAAAAGAACCCGCCAAACTTACTGGTCATGGATTTCTCCCTAATTTTCCCTTCTCCTTTTCAGTTTTATGAATTTCTTAGCTGATACTCATCATCAAATTATGCTCTCCTCCGGTTGTTTTTCAATACACATCCTCTCAAACTGATTTATTTAGCAGGGCTTTTTGTTTTCTATCTAAGGCAGTTTTCAACACAAACTTGAAAGAATCATTTCAGGTTTTGGATTTGAAATTTTTTTTTTTTGAGTTTGTAAAGTACATTTTTAATTTTCTGAGACAGATTTTCCATTACAGTCTTCCACAGAGAATACTTCCTGGTTTTCATTTTTCTCTATTTAACAGTCATAAAACAACCTGTTCAACATTAACTGTGATTTTTTTCTTCTTTTTTAGCCATCAATATATGTTTAATAAAGAATTTATTGTACCAATATTTTATTCATCTACTTTTTTGGAATGTTCTGAGTAATTTATGCCTTATGCTAGCATAAGGCATAAAGAATATTATCTCTTATTGAAGTCCCCACAATAACATACAATTTTTTTCCCCTTAGATATTATAGGTAGGTTCTTAATGAGTCGCATTGTCCCCTGGTGTGATCTTCTGTCATAGTTTCTCAATCAAGTTCAACACTGAGCATGTTTTCAGACCCAATTACTTTAATGCTAACATGATCTGTTAGGTCGTGACAAAAGGCAGAAAACCCCATGTTGGCCATGCAATAGTCCTTCCATGGAAACATATTATTTGTTACTTAAATTGTGTAAACTGAAATAAAAATGACAAGAAAAAATGAAGCTTGTTCAGTGTAGTGGTAGTTTTAACCAATGTCATAAATAAATTGTCTTCATAAAGAATACAAATATTGGCAATATTGGCACTCTGCCAATCTGTCTCTTACTCAACATATTTTATAATCAGATTTTAGTTCTCTATGATACACACCAACTCAGAAGTAGAGATGTTGCTGTAATAATGTTGTTACTAAAATGCTATTTGTACTCTTAGAATATTCATTTTTCTTCTATATGCTTTATTGTCTTTTTTCTTCTACCTTTATTTGATGTAACTAAACTATTTTTATTTATAACATTCCCATTTGTAATACTGGAAATGTTTGTCATTTGTCTTTTACGTATAACGTAGGTGAATTATATTTGTGATTTTCTTTGGAAGTACATTAGCTTCTACACCCTATACCGAAAAAGTAACGTGCTTAAAATAAAATTTCCCTTCATCTTCAGACACACCTGAATGTCATTAAGACTACCAGCATATTTGAGCTTAGTTTTTGCTTTCCAGGTCCAATTAATTGCCTTAAACTGTTAACAGTCCATGTTCAGGTAAGGCATGGCTTTCTTCTGCAACTATTATGTTAAAATATATTTATTTGTATTGATTTGNCAGGTAAGGCATGGCTTTCTTCTGTAGTCATTCTGCAACTATTGTGTCAAAATATATTTATTTGTATTTACCTATTAGTGAAATAATGAGAATTATAATACAAAAGCAAATGTAAAATTCAAGACTGTATTGCCTTTCAGGAGTTGGCAAATGAATTGATAGATGAGCAATTCTCCCCACAAATTGTCAGCAAGTCATTTCACATCAATGATTTACTACTGTTGAGGAAAAAAAAACAAACCAAAAAAAAAGGAATGTTAAAATTTTCTCTTTTACCTCTCACTTCCTAGTTTTTAAAAAAATATAAAATGTACATGTTAACATATTTCGGAACAGTTAGAGTCTAAGAATTCCTCACTGGCATAAAACAGATCACTGCCAAAATGATGAGACAACCATGCAGTCAAATGTGCCATCAGGCTTGAAAATCTCTGTGGTCAGCAAACTTTGTTGTACAAAAAGGCTGACCTTTACTACTTTATTTTATTTTATTTTTAAAGAAAGGTTAATTTGGAGATCTGTTAACTCACACAAAAATAGATTTAATGAGGTCTTTCATGCTTCTGGATGAGACGTTGATTTACGGGTTGCCACCAGCAGGTGCTGAACAGAAAAGAGTAACTTGTTAATGTGGACAATGTCAAACAGGTTTAAATTGAATGAAATGGCTTGAAAGAAATTAGTTGAAAGGCTACAGATTGTTTTACAATGCTTTTTCACAATGCATTATTCACTAGTAATGATTTTAATGAGTGGAAAAATATTATAGACACTAGTTACATGGCTGCATGTTAAATCACATGTTAAAAAGGGTAAGGGTGTTTTTTCATTCTATCTTAGCATTAATATGCTGGGTTTTTATTAAATTCCTACATGGAAAACAAATCTCATTTATCAGAAAATCAGTGGGACATTAGCATTAATTACCAAGTAACCAGCATACAAGTAACTACAGTAATGAAAAGATAGTAAGAATCTGCAATTTGCATCTTGATTCTTGAATTTCTTGATTACTCTTTGTTTTCAGAACCAGAGCAGGTTTAAAATCAAATGTGCCTAACAAAAAACTTAGTTACTTTCAAGTATCAGCTGCTGTTTTGTAAAATAGGGACATGCCTTCCTTCCATTTATTATATAAACATTTTTCCAATTACACATCTAAGGATGGATGTCTACATACAGATGCTAAAATACCTGACCTGGCAAGTATGCAAGTTCCTCCGAGCTGCAAAACATCAAAGCATGTTAGCACTGTGCCGTACCTCTTGACAAGGTCTATTAGTCTGGGTGAAGCTCGCAGCTTAATGCAGACAGACTTCAGCACCCAAAGTGGCATGACTGCAGTGGTGCTTTTTAACACACAAATCCATCAGCCGGGGTCAAGTACAAACTGGGACTTTTCTGCACTTCATTGCTCAGTGTAAAATAAGCCCCGTCTTTTCACTGGTTTCTCTGAAACACTGCTACCTTTATTTTATTTTTATAAATCGTATAGTGAAGAAGACACAAATCAGACTTAAGGAAATGTTTGATCTTGGACAAAAACCTAGCAAAATTACCCCTGCTGGAATAAATATGTTTCAGATATGCTGAAATAGGGCAAACTGGGAACATGCAGGCTATTTTCATCCACACTTCACAGATCACAGAAAAAGCTGTTGCTGTTCTCTTCTTTGTCTCTTCCCTGCTTTCCTTTGTCTTTTTGCATTAAGTCTGGCTAATGTACTTCCATTTCAGCAAGTCACCTTTAACCTTCTGATTAGTAACCAGCTTGCTCTGTCTATGACATATTAACAGATCAAACCCATGGCCAAAGACAGATATAATGGGCTTAGTGGGGAGGAAGTCACATAAATGCTTCCATATTGACTTGCTGCCAGAAAAATATGATGAGCTCTTGTAAAGAAAAACAGAGTTTGCAATTAAACTCTGTTTTTCTGCAATTTGCTAAGTCTAGGCCTGGAATTACAGCTTTATAATATTTGGAAAGGAATAATATTACCAGGTTCCGAAACAGCAGTTCTTCCCAGTTTCAAAATTATGTTTGGCTGATTAAATCAACTAAATTTGAAATCAAAACATTAAAATATATTTTCCTGACTTCTTGCCTTATCCTTTAAAAAGACAAACAAAGCAATCAAACAATTCACTAATGATTTTTCTGCTGTCCCTAGGTGTCAGAAATTTGAAACAGAAAAGGAAAAAGGAATACTATGCTAGCTCAGGTCTAATACCCTATTTTTCCAGAGCAGAAAAGATTTTTAAGGTAAAAAAAGCCTGTTTCTACATCACGTATGACCCTTGTGTATCTTCCCCTATGACTGCAGTAGGGTGACCTCTGGCTTACCAAGCCCACTTTACACTCCCAAAGCTTCCTCCAAGTCCCTGCACTGGCCTCCACCCACATCCAAACACACTGCAGCCATCCCACAGCATTTGGGATTGACACAAAATGCCCTTCATGCCCACAACTTCTCTTAGAGCACCGAGGAAAACCAATCTATCACAAAGATTGTTTCTTGGCCCAATCCTGTATATATCCTCACTCTCTCTTTGAATCATGATCTCTGTGCTGCCAGTAGGAAGAAGCTTGTCTGAGCAAGGATCACCAGATGTTATCCATCTAAAACAACCTTTGGTGTGCTGGTGCTAATGAGGGAATTACACCCCTCAATACCCGAAGATGCTTAGACTGGTACCCGCCTTGGGTCCCTAACTTTTCCGACAGACTGAGCTCACCGTGGAGTAGGTGATAGAGGGTTTCTAATGCAGCAGTACACAGTGTCCAAGTTTCCTGAGGTTCATTAATGGGTAACTTAGCAAATCAGCAGCTAACAAACACACAAAACCTGGAGTTTGGAGACTCCAGAACAGTAACAAAAGAAGAACAACAAAAAATCTTCACCTTATGCCCTAGTTCACACATCTTCTGCCTCAATGGACTAGAGGACTACACCATATAAATAAAATTGTCAGAATTATCAACAGATAAGCTCTAACCAACATAGGTCTCCAGTGGAAATCTGTGCCTTTAAGGGAATTGCAAGTACCTCAGATAGACAATTTGATAGGATTCACAAGAGAGAAAGATTAACTAGGTGCAGATAGGTCTATAAAATTACATGATAAAAGCTTATAGCAGGGTCTGGCCCTCTACTAATCGATTAGCGTGTTAAGCATTTAAATATTAAACTTCAAGTACAATAATATGAATGTATGAAAAGCCAATTAGTTAGAATACTAACTGGAGGGGGAATAAAGATGCTATTTTATATAATGTATAAGCTTCTATTGTTCCTGACAGTGAACGCACAATCTTAAAAGATGACCTATGAGTTCCATTATATCAAATTATATTTCACTTAATAGGGATTTTATTCACACAGCTTGGGAAAAAAATTTCTAATCTGATTTTATACAAATATAGTATATAAATATAAATATATTTGAACTGCTGTGAAGGAGTCTGGCATTTGGATCCAGCTTCAGGATTTCTCAGATGTCTCTCTTGGTGCTTTACATAGTCTTGCAATGATGAGTTCTGTTCATATATTTCAGGAGTTATAAGCACGTGTGTATGAAGGTATCTGAGTTCAATTTGTAATTCCTCAGTTAAATTAAGCCATAACTATAAATAGGATCATCAGCAATACGGTGGACCAGAATCTTTGGTGACTAATGCTGGTGGAACCCAGTGAATAAGCAGGTGTTATAACATTGGTTATAACATTGGGTGTTATTGATTGAGGCTTTCCAAGCAAGGCAGATCAGGCCCAAGGGACTAAGGAAGGGGTGAGGACACGATTCAGGCTCCACAGGCAACCAGCTGTTGAAAAAAGTCAACTGCAGAGCTTTCTACAGGTAAGCAAATTGCATTCTGCCTACACTTACTGATTTCTGGGAATACAATTTTCTAAATTGTTAGGGAAAAATACTACAACTCTGCTAATAAGCTGCAAGCTGTACTTTCTGAGCCCTGATGTCAAAAATATATTCATGCATTTTATAATAATAACTCAGATGGGGAATGGCTGGGAAAGACAAACTATGGAAACAAGTAATGGAAATTAATTTCAAGTAACTCCTCCCCTGATACAGCTCAGTACCATCTCAGCAGATTGGATGAGTATTTCCATTGCCATCCAGAGGTGAATTTTAACTGTAGCCACTTCAACATCACAAACATTAAATTAATGCAAATTGTATGCCACTATTCATATTTTGCTCAGTTAGTAACTGGTGTGGTCTTTTCCTCACGCTAAAGGGGAAACCAGCAGTTCCTTACAGCACAAATTTCATTTCTGGACCTTTGCTATATAAGAAATACAGATTAGCAAAAATGAAAAAAAAAATCACCAAACAACAAAATAGCATACAATACTACTACAGTAGGATTGTGGTACAATATGCCTGCAAATTTGAGTAACTCTACTACTATTTAAGTGTATATTTGCACCCTTACAGAGGTCAAAAAATCATTTTTATTAACGCTACCATGTAAAAAACCTTTGCATGTTTTTCTCAGTGAACATGAAACACTTTTACTATCCAAATGCCACAACTTTCACTTCTGGTTTTCTCTATCTGTAGATTCCGTCCATGTCACTAGTTTAGAAGCATCCAAAGGATACACTCCATAAACATGATACTACATACTCAACAGCTGCACAGATTTTTTGAGATAAAACAGCTTATATTCTGATAAAACAGTTGAGATAAAACAGTTGTTATATTCATCATTTTAAGAATGAGAAACACATAACTGGGAAAGGGTAAGGGAGACAACACATTTCAGATACACTTCTCATCTTAAGACATCAGATGCACAAATGTGCTACTCAATTTTAGAACAAGCTAATGTCTAGTGAAAATCAACATAGCTAACATAAATTCATATAGAATGAAGAAGCCTATGTAACTATGTGATACATATAACTCTAATAACGTACCAAAGAATCTTTTCTCCCAACTGCCAAAGGTTGGTGTATTCTGATGGCTAGATACCAGATGATTTTTTGAACTATCATGATATAAAAGTCACTTTCAGAGGAGGTATGTGTAGTTCTAAGCTGTTTTTATTATTTTTTTTTCTTCACAAAACCTTAAGAATTTTCCCGTGAAGATGAAAATCTCTATAAAGCAAATTTGATCTTGCCAAGCTCAATTTTCTTGGTTACCTTTGCCAGGTCGCTTAAAAATTATCTGTGGCCAGTAATTGAAAACCACAGACTCTCAAGTGGACTCAGAAGTCCTGAGGGACACATTGCAGAAGTAGCTGGACCTTGTGAAAAAGCCCTGGCTGGTTTTATTACAACTGGTCTTTCAGAAAAGAATTGTAAAAACAGAGCTAAAAAAGACCTTACCTAGTGCAAGAGAGTGCTAAGGAGGAACCCTGCCTAACATGGTCTTATTACAGCACATAGCTGAACACACAGAAGGTGGTGAACCAGCTTTGGACAGAGTTTATATGGTCACTATGTGCCTGAACTTTCTCACTTCCCCAGACAACAGATTTAAATTTCACTAATAGGAAGGAAGGGGAAGGGAGAGTAAAGGAGGGACAGAAATCTGAGGGTAACTAATGTGCAAACTCAACTGTGCCACACAATGTCATTTCTCTTATGCTCCCATATTCAACTCTGTGTAGCACACATGAACAGATGCTACAGAGAGCAACAAACATATGCATTTGTGATGAAATAACCCACTGTATGCTTGCCAATATTGACAACTAAGTGTTTTACCAAGACAGCAGACAGGAACTTGAAGCTAGAGGAATCCCAGATTTCTTCAAAGAAGACACACAATACATGCATGTATACATGTATTTTGTCCTGCACCTCCTCATGAATGCTAGCTGTTCTTGTTTAGAAAGTGCATTATGTTATTTTCAGGGGAAAATAAAAAACTGATATTTTCATGAACAGTTATTCTCTGGACTCACCAAAAAGGCTGTTACATATCCTGTCTACTCAAGATACTTACCAGGAAAAACAGTATGAGCATATGTCAATTTGTGCAGGGTGGAGTTCAAGCATTTGGAGGGAAACATAAACTAGCCTATTCCTAGATGACAAAAAACTATGGAAAATGCATAGGAGGAAGGAAAAAAGTTCATTTTGTCCCTATCAAATATTGTCACTTTTGACACTTTCTTCAATGAGACTTCTTTCTTTGCCAACTGACAGTTGTCTTGATCTCATACTCTCATATAAAATTACTCTCTTATAGTGACTGAAGATGTGTTATGCCCAAAGGAGTAAGATTCAGGAAATAAGACCGGCAAATACAAATATGAGGTATAATTGAGTGGCCAAACCAAGCATCAATATGACCCTGTGGTTCAAACAGAGATCTACGAATAGTGGACTTCAAGGTCACTCTGACAAGAAGTATCAGATGTGTCAGAGAAAATTGTTTAGAAGTTTTTAGCATTACAGAAAACCACAAGCTAGGCAAAGATCAACCCTGCATCAATAACTTAGAATTGAAGGCTTCTGGCCTTGGTAAAGTCTATGTTCTGGTTTGAAGATTGTAATGTATGAATAAAAGGACCTCCATGGGCTGAAATCAAAAGTATTTTTACTTCAGTTATAGAACCCAAGTAATATGTTCAACATAAAATCTGTGTGGTTGTAAAATCTGATTTCAGTCTCTTACAGAAAACACAGCAATCTTGTCCTATGGGAAAAATAATAAAATACAATGATGTTGAACATTTATAAATGACCTTTTCATTCATAAAAATCTAAGAGTCTCAAAGGAATCTTGCAATAAACTTGCATATGAGTTTATCTATAATCCATCCTGGGGAAACAAAATACCCAAACTAAAACCCCTCAAGCTAGGAGAATATTTTACTAATCTATTTCAAGTCCAGTGGAGCAGAAGCCTGCATGCTCTAGCTGTAATATTTTGCTCCATCAGAACAGCAAGCTGCCCGTCAAGGGTCACATATATTGCTTATCAACAGAGAAGTGGTGGTTCACATTTTTATATATATCAGAAGTCAAATCTCCAGGCCAGTGATGCTTTTCACCTCCAAAAGTGCACCTTGAGTTGTACGTCCATCTAACAGGCAAAAATGAAACAATAAAATATACGGCTAGTGAGTATGTGATAAGGAGGTTATTAATTTTACAGTGTTAAAAAAGAATCTAGAAAAAGGAAATGAGCATATTAAATCTCTTTGTAAGCAGAAAAAGGAATCTTTAAGTCAAAGTAGGTTTTTTAATACAAGGAAAACCATTCTATCATCCTGTAGATTTAAGAAGGTAACATGCTGTTTTCCTCATCTTTGCTATTTCATCTTCAGGCTCAGGAGAAACATTTTCACCAATTAAAAAAAAGAGAATTTCATTATAATTTGTGGTGTCTACACCATGACACCTATGAAGCAATTTATCTGCAATCTATGTTACAGGGAAGTACGTACTTAGGGAGCACATGCAGCTATCTAAGAATATACTCATATGGGATCTAATTGTGTCAGAAGGCAAAAAATATTTCAAATATCAAGGAGAAATTTGTCTTTTGAATCTGAATTGCTACATATTCTGCAGATAATTCATATGATCTCCATGAGATCAAAAGGAATCTGCCATGACGATAGGTGGATAGCATAAAAAAGAATCTACAGCACAAATAGTGGAACAGATTGTTGATCCACAAAAAGGACCTTTTCCTCGTATTTCATTTTGATTTTGATAGCATTATGATGTGAACAGCAGCCAAATTAATTAAAATATCCCTTTGGTACAAGCAAGGATTTTGGCTAAAGAAAAAAAGCCCTAATAATATATGTATGTTTTAATTCTATGTTCAAGACTATTTGCGATTCTAGTAGCAAATCTTTGAATATAATCACTTTTCACAAAATTCAAAGGAAGCAGGATGTCAATTTTTCATAACTAAGACAACTATTCACATAGAAGTTACTTTTTTGAAACATACATATGGCCAGCCTTAGAACATTTCATATACACCATTTTCCAGTAAAAAACATTCCCAAATAAGTTTTCGATATACTGGCACTAGAAATAAACAAACACATTACCAGCTTAAAACAAACTGTAAAAGGTGGTGTATACAACAAAAACATTTCACTAGTACCAGGAAAAAATGTTGACTAATCATACACTTCAACTCTCAATTCCACTCAATTAGTTCAACGGATATTTAAACTCCAAATGTATTAAAATGGTCAGTTTAAAGAATCACTTACATGAAGAACCTGCAAAGAAAGCAACAGTCTTGTTAGCTAGCCTGAATATTTACAGACATTAGTACAAAAACAATAGCTGTACATACTTAGTAACCATACCCAGATGAAATTTTGGCAGTCAGACAACCAGAACTCATGCATCTTAATATTTATATAAGTCCAATAGGATAAAAACCACTAATTAAATAACCTGACCTGGCCTAGCATATGTTTTTCATACTTAAGACCACAACCTAAATTAATGGTTAAGAATACACCTTAGAAATTTTGTCCTAATCTCTCTAGTCTGCTAATATCACTAAGCTCATTTCTTTTGCAAGAGAGAACTTCTGTTTTGAAAAATGCACGAGGGGTATGCTTCACTTACAGACAGACACACACAGACTGAAGCAAATAAGAGGAGCCTTCTTATACCATCTATATGGCACAAGAATGATTCTTTGTGAGGACTTGATTCTGAAAGTGCTTTAAAATAGATCTCTGACTTTCAAGAAATGTGCTCTGACAGACTACCACATTGAATATCTTTGGGCAGGTCTGTGTCAGCCTTCTCTATTAAAACTGTTCTTCCTTGCCTAGAAAACTTTTAGTCACATGTGGCACTTGTAGCGGACTCCTCCATATTCTGAATGACTGTCAGAAGTACTGACATTTAGCAGTCTCAAATGTTTCTCATGATATGAGGGTTCAAATAATTCTGTAAAGAGAAGGGTTTAATACATACACATACTAGATATATGTATGTATGTGTACATAATCTGTAGTAACTTTTGAGGGATGCCAAAAGACAAAATTACAGAGGGCATTTCCTTCTAATTTGCAAGAAAGTGTAGACATGCTTGGAGCACTCAGATCCAAAGGAAAAATTCCTTTATTATGAATGTAAATGTCCAGGTGTCACCTTACAGCCCCGGACACAAGTTCCTTCCTGGGTATTACTTCTGCAGCACCTTCTTCTTTTGCACTTGCTTGGCTACATGAGTGATACCACAAAATGGCTCAACCTTTTGTGAATATCAGCATAGGACATCTGCACAGGCAATGTAATTAATACACCATTAGGAAGTGTATCCACAAGTCAGATGCAGGATTGAAACTGGATCTCACTTTTGTCTAAACTCAGATGTAACACATATTTAATCATTAAATACAACTTGAAAAAGTAAAACTATCTCTGGAGATACTTCTCACATGCTGAAGTTAATAATGTGCTTTTCAAATGCAGAGGCTCTCCTAACTTGCAGACAGACTTAACAAAAAATCCCATAACATACAAAATACCTCAATTTTGAAGCCTTATAAAAAACAGTAGAATCAATAGAACTCCCTCTAGCCGATTTGTAGTACAGCCATAATGCTAGTTAGAAAACCTGCAAATGCACCTACCTTCAACAGCTGTGCTGCTTTTCACAATCTGTAATATTCTTTGAAAACACAGAAGGTGTTTATGCAGTTTGTCCCGGTGCCGATCATTAAGAGACAAAATTCTCTTGCTCCTTTCACTGGTGCAGAAAACTAAAAGCCTTGCAAAGCCTGCCCTTGTCTGTTAACTGTAAGAGCAGAGCTTTTGGCAAAGGTCTGCAAGGCATCTTGCTCCTTCCTGTGGGATTTGGAGCAGACTCCTGCAGGGGTGCAAAGAGGAGCCTTTCTGAGGGAAGCCAGACGCACTGAAACATGAAACATGAAGCATTTCTCTAGCTGAAAAGTATAATGGAACAATTATTTCTGTAAACAAGGTGTGTGGTGAATCTGCAGACTATGATCTGGTCTCTGGGGAAGAATCCTCTCTCCTACCCCAATCTTGTTTCTTATAGACCAGCTTTGCATGAGAGGCCATGAATTTCAGTCTAAAATTTTCCTGAATAAGCTTTTAATGGGTTAATTTTAGATATGTATCTCTTCTGCAGAGGGTTCAATTCCACATTCTCCCTGCTAGGATCCTGAGTATATGCCAAGCATTTATCCATTTGTTTCAGAAGTGTCATATCAGGAATAAATCGATGTGTTAAGAATTGCCTGATAATGTTGTTGTGGGATTAATCTTACAGAATAGATCGTCGGCACGACTACCTTTGGCACTCTGTGTGCACATTGTTCCATTTTAAGCATGAAAAGGCTTCTAATGCCAAAGCAGAAGAGCCATATATTGAATGATCTGCCACCATTCAATATTTAATCCTGCAATTGAAGCCACTAAAGGGATACAGAAAAGTAACAAGATGAATGAATTGTGACCTTAAACTTACAAAAAGACAACCCAAACAATTTATCTTTCTGGCCCATAGTGCATCCTGTGGCTGATACTCCTATCACTTCTCCGCAGTTCAGGATCTGTAGATTGATCAATGCCACATTAGCAAAGTACCTGAGAAGACAGCTTAGGAATTCAGACAATCCACTGCATATGTTGTAAGAATATTCTGTGTCAATTTGGCTTATCTGTAGCTGAAAGTAAAGGCTCCTTAATAAAAAAATCAATTCCATTTTCAAAAATGCATTTCTAAACAACAGTGGCAAGGTAACTAGAAATAAAGCTTTTGCTAATCAACAAAAGGCAAAAAAAACCCTCTGAAAATCAGGTCAGCCCAAATAAACCATCAGACTGATGCAATTCTAACATTTACTAAGAGATTATTTTTCAATTTAATTTTCAAAATGAATTTATTTCTATTTCCTTGCAAAAGAAAAGAATATCAATATAATAAGCACATATTGGTACTAAGACTGATGGGATAAAGGCCATTAAGACCTCAGAGGCCACCAACTAAGTAGATGCAAATCTTTTGCTCATGCCTTCTGTCATAACCAAAGAATTTTTCAAGGTACGTGCTAAGGTTGATGTGGTAGTCCTACCTAAATTCGTATACTAGCAGGTATTCCATGACAGTGTGGTGGGAGACACACATAAAACAATCTGTGTATCACCTATTTAGCTGATAAGAGTAAGCCTCCCAAATCATGAGAGAAAACATATAGCCATGCTTGACTTCAAGTACATTTCCGGTCCATTTATCTCATGGCACCTAACTGGACTTTGGAAATTAGCATCCATTCTTAGGGACAATGCTTTTCTAGCCTAAGACTATTGCTCTTTATTTCTAAGGTGTCAGTAGTATTTATTAGTATGTATAAGACACAAATTCCAACCAGTCACACCAAGGAAACATTCTAAGATCTCTTAACATTAAACTAGTCACAAAAGCCTGTGGTGTCTGGACTTTACCACAGGTACTTTACCACAGTCTGTCTGAGTAGATTAACTAAAATAATTTTTAAAAACCCACAACAAATAGATCTTAATCAGGGCTTCTGATTTTAAAACTCTGTTTTTCCTCTCATACTACTTCCTGTGCATTGAACTAATTAAATTTATCTGACTAAAACTTATGTGGTCATAGAGTAGATAAGCCAGGAGGTCCAAACGTGGTGGCACTTCACTGATTAAGATGAAAACTTTATTTCTTTTCCTGAGTTTATTTCATTTCTGCCCAGTTGCAGATCAATGGATCAGAAATGAACAGAATTAAACATGCCTAAATCAAAACAGGATGTTATTAAAAATGACGAAACAAGAACAACTTCTTTGGTTTATAGTATTGTACTACTGCAGCATAAATAAGAAGGGACCAAATTATGCCATTCAGTGTATATTGGTCACTCCCACAAGACTAGTACATGTAGACATATCCAGGCATAACATATTCGTTAATTCGTGCTAATTTTTAATGAGTGCGTAAGAGCATCATTATTGATACTAGTAGTCTGTAGGTAACTGGAGAAAAAATTAGTTTTTCTCCTGGAAAACAAAAACCTGGAGAAAACATTAGTTTCTGAAAGAAATGTATCATCTATTTTGATAAAATTTTCTCCATAATATCACCTGTCAAAGGAGCTCAGCTAAGCAATATCACGGTAGGAACATGATCTAAAGTCTACAAAATTAATGAAAGTCTACTCCTGAATACGGTGAGATTGAGTTACAACCCTTACAAAATACATATCAAACATACTTTTTGTTTAATAAGACAGTACTTTTAAAGTAGCAAAGCTACTGAAGCAAACAGTAACTTTAGCCAAAGTAAAGTACTGTCCTTTTTTACATGTGGTGATGCGTCTACATTTGAGAGTAATCATTCACTATTTCCATACTTTTTTTTTTTCTTTTTTTTCTTTTTTTTCATGTCTGTCCAGGAAGTACCCAAGGAAGCTAATCAGTGATCAGCCAGCAGTTTCTCCTACAGTTCACTCTCTGTACATCCATAGTTTTCCATTTGAATGTGGCCCATTCAAATAAGAAAAAAATAAAACTGTTGCTTTCTTTATAAAGCTCAAAACAAAAACTTGCCTCAAGTCAAAAATTATTTCAAATTCACAAAGGAATGAGCTCTTTAACTGTGTTACCAAGTTTATATTTGGCTTTGTGGATATGTAGTATGAGACACGTGCTTCTAGGTGGAATCTCTGAAGTAATGTTTCCTCTAACAGTGTTAGAAATTTATTTTGAAAATGCTGGCTTGTAAACTTCATTCACAAAGAAAAAGGAGGTTGTTAAGTTTCGGACACAAAGAACAAATACATTAATGAGTAATGATCTCTTTTACAGTTTTGTATTTTTGTTTGGGTGTTTGCAAAGCCAATTCTAATTTTGGAAACCGTGGAAACGGTTATACATATATATATATGGAGATATAATCTGACTTTACAAAAAAGAGATGAAATTATTTTGAAGATACATGTCTAAACTCTTTATTAATTGTCGTTCAATAACTTCAATGCTGGATTTGTTGCCTTTACAAATAAAATCGTTTCATAGTTGCTAACGCTACCAATTCCTCCGGGATCTAAATCAGATCTGCTCTTTTTGGGGAATTCTGTCTCAGCTGCATCAGTAGAACACTGCTGTAAACACCTTGGGAAAGCCATGAAGAGAGAAGTTTGAATGTTTACTTAAAGCTACCTAATTTTGTTAATTTACAAGCAAGACCGAGACAGACAATATACAATTCACTAATCCAAAGCTCTATTACCTCTGCAGGACCAAAGGATTTATATATCAGCATTTGCATTACTAAACTGAACTGCGAGCACATATAAAGCTCCCAGCAGAGAAGTCAGAAATGGTCATTTCCTCAGAGCCTCTTTTCACATTAAGCTACACATCAAACCTCCACCAGAAAACCTAAGCCTATTCAGGGAAATCTTCAATGCCTCTCAATGGCAAGACTTGTTTGCTTACTTTATCTAAAGAAAAGAATGTATCATTTCTTCCATTAAAACCAGTTCTGTTGAACGTTGATACCCATCAGGCTTGGTCTACTGTTTTTCTGATATGAAAAGCTTTCACAATGCTCTCAGCCTCCACGGAGACTGAATGCTGCTGAACAGATGAAAAATAAATCACGTTATCATATCCTGATGCTCAAACCAGCATAAAGTCTGCAAGTGCCCTATAATCATTATCTCAGCTTTTTTTAGTAATGAAGCTCTGGTGATTTCACAGAAATAAAAGCAGTAACATAGCATGTGAAAATCTGTGTGGTGTTGTCCCCCAACTTAGGGATGCAGAGAGAGAGTGACTGCCCCAGCTGGAGTTGGAAAACTCAGTTGCATCAGGATTAACTTCTATCATTTTATTCTACCACATCATTTACCACATATATTCAGGTATATTCTCTGACTGGTTTCCGCAAACCTAAAACGGCCATTTTTTTGTTTCTTCTGTAGGAGAATTATCACCTTGCTTCCCAGTACCTACTGGTCACTCCATGAAGATAAAGTGGAGTACTGAGAGAAGAAAAGAGAGGAGGGACTGAACATTATTCAAGTTTGTAGTTGGTAATTTCTTTTTTTTTTAAACATAAGTACATATAATGACATGAAACTGTATTTAAAGGCAGTCTCTCTTGCCTCTATTTTTGGAGGTCTTTATGTTACACATCTAAACAAAAATATTGGTGGGGTTTTTTTTTAAAAAACAGCACTATACAATTTTTCTATCTGACCAATAAATATTGCAAAGATCCAAATTCACTGCTGCAGTACTCCAGCTTATGAGAGTAATACTATTGAAAAGAGTAATATAAAAGTTCTGTAATTCTGTGTCATAGCTTTTACTCGTAAACATGGAACAGAAAATATGGACTGATATTTAAATTCATATAAATCTGTACGCACGGAGAAGACTGCATTATGTTTTGATTTTACAGAAGTGGACAGTAGGGATTAAAGAAGCAAGTGTCAAAATGTGACATTTTTAGGCAGTTTTCACTGTATTTATTCAGGGAACCAGAAGACAGAATTTTATTCCTCTTAGCTGGAAAATGCTGAAGAAGTTCTACTGTCTCTTCATCATCTTTTTCTAGATTTGTGGAGCCGGTGGCATTTGGGATATTTAAAAGCTTGGCAGAAGCCTATACAAAGGCACAGGTGATGGACAAGAATGTTTCCTGAGCTCGAAGGGAAAGAACTAATATATGTACACACTACATGCTGAGATAGAAATTAAAAAGGGCTGATATTGGTAGTAGATTGAAAAAAATACCTATAGCTAAAAATTTGTATATAAAGGAAAATACATCATTATACTATTAATTATCATTATTTTGAGAAGGGCATGAAACAAAAAACATGTTTCAGCCTGGCTCTAAAAACCAGAACTTTTTACCTATTTATAAAAGAAAAAAAACCAATAAATTCTCAGATGAGTCATTGGGGGGGAAAAAAAAGTTTAGAAACTTCAGCTTTCTTAAAGACTGTGCTTCTGTTAACTTCTACTTATTTATACATCTCAGTGACTCAACAGCATCACACAGATAAAGCCCAAAGGAAATGTAGCAGTTAATAAATTATTAAGCTATTCTCCTTTATAACATCAGCACTGGGCAGTACCAAGGCTTGGCAAGCCATGTCAGATGCAAAAGGATCTGCAAATCTGAAAGAGTTATCGGAGCTGGGGAACAGCTGGCTCTGCAGATCCCAAGGCCCACCTGGGATCCACTTACTACAGCCTGTCATTCTCACTGAGTTTAATGCTCATATAGTCAATGAAACATTAGATGAAGCTAAAGGATACATCCCCAAAGAATCTGATTTATGCTTTGGGAAATGACCTTTAAACAGTCACCTTCTGATAGAAAATTAAGTACAGCTCCCTGCATCTACAAAAACACCTTGATGTTTGTGGTTTGTTCCTAATGACATACATACACTACATTGGTTCTCTTTCTATTGAACTACTATATATATATGCATTTATTTGTGTTTTCTTTGCATTTCATATTTTCACACTTCAGCATCAGATATTAGTTGCTAAAGTGACTAATTTAAATTTATAGCAGCCAGTGGTTTTTCACTGACAAGTGAAAGCCCAGAAACTTACTTGGCTTGTTGGTTTGTTTTAAAAATCAAACTTGCATTGCCTGTGGAAGCATTTTCATAACTGTTTTATCAGCAGAACAACCAAACACATTATCCCATTTTATCAGAAGAGCAATAGCTTGGGTTTGATGGCTACTATTCTGAGGAACATGATAGGCAACCATGATACTTTTTATGATTGTGATAAAGAAAATTTCTTTATTAGGAACAGACCAGAGTAAAACTCGTGTAGGATATAGAAGGAAGAATATGTTTGTGAAATGATACAGGAACAAATGGCAAAAAAAAAGGCAAACAAGCTAGGAACATACTTTAAAGCAGAACATGTGACAATCAGATTGTATTTGAAAGAGACCTGACCTCTTGCCTATTGCATACCTAATGTTATTTGCTGGGGACAAAAATTGTTTGTAATACTGGCAATTCGAAGACATCTCTCTCTCAGAGCTAAAGACCAGAAAAGTCATTAGCCATACCACAGCCACAAAAAAAACCCCAAACCAAACCAAGTTTAGCATTCCCCCTGATCTGAGCTGTTCTCAGCTTGGACATGATGGACGCGCTTCCAAATTTTGACTGCTTAGTAATTACTAGTAGAGGAAAAAGAAGCAAGTCACATCCTGAAGATGCCAGTAGCACCAACAGCACATGTACGTGTGCAGAAGATCTGTGTCAAGCCACAAATCCTCCAGTTTTAAGAAAATGACTGCAATACCATTTCTAACCAATATTTAGTATCTTACATTTTGTAAATGATAGAAACCAAATCTTTTGGAAATATTCCTCTAGTAACTTGGCATGCAGGTGTTAAAACCCTGGTATTGGCCTTCCATTTTTTACCGAACACTACTACAATTTCATTCCATCACTCATAAATTTGCATTTAATTCTATTTGAAAGAGGGCTGTCAACATTACAAATAGCATATGAAAGAGAGTAGGCCACAACTTTAAACCACTACAAGTTTTGAGACTTCAACTAATGGCTTTCTTTTAAGTAATCCCTGCCTGAATTACAGTACACGTGAACACAACTGGAACTTGAGGTCATTTGATACCAAATAGTTATTTGAATTTTCTGTGCATTTTCTCAAAGGTAAGAAAGTTTAATGGAATGTCAATGCCCATCTGCAAAGCTAACTTTTGCAGGAAAAATGAAAGACTAATTTTGCATCTGGGTTTGGAAAAAATAGCTTAATTGATAATAATTAATATTTCCAGGAAACACTACAAATTTCATAAAGAATAAAAAAATTGTATAAGTCCACTAAATACCATAGCAAAGTCACATAAATATGTTTTAACTCTACATCCCTGAATCCTGAAGAAACGACCAAACTAATTCCTAAGCTTTCGAATGGCAAATGATACCATGATATAGACTATTCTTGGAGGGGGTAAAACACACACATTTGACTACAGCACAGAGGGTCTGTGTTATTTCCATATTCTGTGAGTGCACAGTATCTGTTGCCCCTATAATATGTACTCTGAACTAGGAACAAAAGGCAAATACATACACTCCTTCCCAAAAAACAAGGAGCATTTAGGAAATAGCAAGTTATAAGAAGAGTTATATTGGATTCTATGATTTTTATTAATTTTTTGCTATTTTCAGTCTTTGGAACAATTACACTGTAATGACATCTTCGCTGCACAATACACACTCCCTTCAATATCAGTACCACCTGAACCCTTTCGTTCCTTCACAGCTTTCTCAGTTCTGTTGTCAATGGTGGCTGCTGTGGGGAGGAGGATTGGGGTTGGTTTGTTTGGATTTCCTACACTATGTTAACAATAGAATTATTAATTCCTCTAATATAATTTCTGAAAATTAGATTTTCCCAAGCAAACTGTGGGTGAACTTTTTGTCCATGTAAGAAAAAGAAGACAGTTTACACTAGGGGAAAAAAAAAAAAAAAAATTAGTTCTTTTAAATTAACTTAAAATCTCAATAGTCCAAATATGCAACTAAACTCAGGTTGCTTTTTAATGCTTCCTCCACAGTCAAAGAAACACACACTTAAAAGCACATCATCTAAAATCAACCTGGGCATCCACTTATGCCCCAAAGTACTTGAACCACATCCTAAAGTTTCTCTACATTGATTGTAAAGGCAGAGCCTCCCTTCAGACAAATCCTCCCTGTGCTAACTTGACCAAATAAGATTCACTTTGGCACATAGAGAACTTGTGCTTGTAAAATCCTCCTAGAAGTCAAAGAAATCACGGATTTTTTTGAATTTAAACAAAACAATATAGCAATAACTATACGGAGAAAAAAAGCACAGCTGGCATAAATCTAATGATCAAAAAATTATGAATTCCAGTTCATTACACACATTTCACACATCCAGTTCATACATTCATGACATACATAAAAGACAAAAAAAAAAAAAGGAGGGTTGTAACCTGCTGAAGAATACAGAATTGACAAAAACCTGCAGAGAGATGAACGCCCCCTATACTGATACTTTAAGTTGAACACAGTACATCCATGTGCTTCAATGCATTTGGAAAGCATTAGTTAAGTATATTAAATAAAAACACCTATCAGAGGTACTGTGCTAATACAGACAAGACCTTGGGGAGCTAGAAAAGCAGCATAACTCAGAGAGGTTGTGACAGAATGAGACATGGTATTTTAAAAGAGTGTGAAAAAGCAATGTCAAAAACTGCGCGTGGTATCAAACACACATCACCTTTACTGACACCATCTTAAACCTTAAAACCAAAGAAAACACAGACTACAGTCATACTGTCTTATTCCTTGTGAGAAAGAATAGAGAAGAGGGAGAAAACAGTGCTGCTGTTATTTACAAAGCAGTTTCACTAGCACCTTAATAACACTATTTCTTAAGGCAATCAAGAAATGCACAAGGTCAATTTGTACGTTTAATAATATATGAAAATGTATGGATGTAATTTCTCAATATAATGTATTTTCTCAATATACCTTTTCCAGCCTCAAAATGATAAGTAAAGAGAAGTTTATCTTTCAATAGGAAAAATTATTTGTTATGGAAGTGTTTTTTACACATTTTAATGACAATTTCTGAGATACATTTTCTGTTTCAGAAGCTGAATACCAAGTGCATATTGTGTGCTGAATTTGTAGCAGCTTTAAGTGACATTGAAAAAAAATGAATTCACGTAACTGCTGAACTTCACATTTTGAGGTCTTAACTGGGATTAGGTCACGTCCCTTACGGACACTTGACGTAAATTATATAGCATTGGCCCTGAGGAGCTCAGCTATTCAACCTACCTGCACCTCACTCCTAGTTTGATTTTGTCTGCTCTGCATCTTAGCATTCTCACCCTATGGGCCAAAAGAGACTCCTTATCCACCTGAAAAGCAAAAGACCACAGCATACATCTAAATCTCATACTGATATTGCATGTCCTTGTTATTTCAACTTTGCTATGCAAATTCATTTCAAGGATACAGGTAACAGTCTGAGAATTTCCAGAAACTCTCAGCAGATTTGACATTACATTTCCACTGTTCATGGAAGGGGACCAGGCTGGCAAAGAGAGCCACTGTAAGCCCCGACCACTTGAAAATTTTTCTTCTAATTTACATCTGCTGCAAAACCCATAGCATAAACTTCCAACCAAAGCAGTAATTTTCACCCTATGTGTTGTCATCGTAAATGACCTCACTGTCTAATTTTCAGTCCAATTACTGTCTACCTGTTAGCTACCAAAATCATCCTGCTGCTGAGGAGCTGTAGGAACATACCTCAAAATCTTGCAGAGATTTTTACTGATGTTGGTTGTTTTTTTTTTTTTTCCCACTTGGTGTTAAGTGGATAGATCTCACCTGAAATAGATCATTTCCCATTCTTCATACAGCCACCACATTTCATACAAGAACCAGATACTAAAATCTTCACATTTATCTTCACATGTGCCTTTCACCTGCCTGTGTACTATTTGACAAGTAATTCTTAACTCTTTAGCTGAAAAATACAATACTTTTAACTTCGTATATATTTGCTTTCCCTATAACAAATGCTGGCCCAATCACTAAACTAGTCTTTACATTTCTGCTGTGCCTCTGAAGAGGAGCCATACCACCATCCACTTTGTAGAAACGTTGAGGAATTGTGACACCTTAAAAAAAAATAAAGATGTATGAAACATTTCAAAACTCACAACTAAAAGGTATAAAACAGAAAAGCTATGTTTGTCAATATGAAAATTTGGGAAGGGAATTTATAAGGTTAAACAATCTAAGAGATGAAACTCACGAAAGGTGCCAGGACTTATACAAGTAACACAACAAGGGGTGAGGAACAGCAATACAAGGCCAAAGTAGAGGATCACACCATTTTAATGGCTTTTCCCTTGCTATAAGACTCTGCTATAGGGTCCTACCCATCAAATGCATCAGCCAAAGCAATACAGTACCACAAGATGTTCCAGCACTGTTTTCCTGTACAGAGGATAAAAAAGCAGTGGTGGAGAAACCTTTCTGGGGGAATCAGTCTCCCACTGAAATCATGAGACCTGACAAGTCTGATAAAAGCAGAGTCCTATTGCTCATACCAAAAGAGACCGGGGGGAAATGAAGGCATTTCCTCACTTTGAACTTCTTGTAAGCTTTCCAGGAGGCATGAGAATGCTATAGAGTTATTATGATGTCTTTTCAGGGCAAATATTCTTTGCATAGTAACATGAAAGAATCAAAAGCATGCAGATTCTCTATGTTGGAAGAACAGCTCAGGTACAATTAGAATGTAGTATATAGAATTTCAGGTGCATGTTTTACAGAGAATTATATTGAATGTACTGAATAGCAAAGTACAAGTAGTTCTTAATGGATGACAAGGAGATAGACTATGGACTCTGTCTATGGTCTATGACCATATGGCCTTTATGGTCTTCTGACCTTCAAAATTACCTTGGATGCATTTTTAAGGATATTACAGCTACAATCCAGATACTGAGTCTGCGTTCATGTCTTATGTAAGTTAATTTTTTATACATGACTAACAACTATAGCATCACATAATATTGTTGATTAATTGAATGTAAAGTTATTATTCCAAATCTTCCTTAGAAAAACAATTGTCAGCTTTCTCATCTTATAAACATGCCTAAGTATCTTCCTTTGATCAAGGATTGTCCATACTGAAAACTTCTCCTGCCTCAGTTTTGAATCCATAATCCATCCACATCTTCAAGCACACGTATCAGCCCCCTATTCTGTCAGTGCTCCAAACCACCCAGCAGCATTTCCAAATTAATTCTCTTCTCCTGCTTTGTTTGTGCCCTGGTTTCTCAGCACTCACTTCACTGCCCCTGCCCCAGTATAGTATTTCTGAGTTGCAAGTGGGTTGAAAAAGCACTGGAAAGAGAGTGTGCTGGGGTAAGGAGAGCATGACTGTAGTATGGGTAGCAATTCCTGCTCTAGCACATTCTCTGTCTTCGCATTTCTTTCTGTTTCCCCCTGCAAGGAAGGAAGCGGGGAGGAAAGTTACTCTTTTACATAACTACAGACTGATGTTTATTTGTTAGTTAAAAATACACTTAACAGTATTTGTGTATTTGCCAGTAGAATCCTGTAAAAAATTTGCTGGTATGGGATTATTTTTTCTCGTTCTAATGGAGAAGTTTGGGCTGGAATCTGAAATACAGCACTTGGATTCCAAAAAACCTGCCAAATTCTCAAACCAGCAGGTGTTTGAGAAAATAAATAAATTATCAAAACAATTCTCAACTGTCCAGCTTGCAAAAGTGTTAAAAACGACAGATATGCATAGTTATTAAATACTATTTCAAGACCAGCTAACCGCGATATGTGAAAGATGCTAGACATTTTATTTTTTCAGCTTCCAAAATGGAACTTTTTTTACACATTGTTTATAGCAATCTGCAGGGACCATAGATTTGCAGTAATGAAAAAGACAGTGAGAAGGATTATCCATTCTTAATAGAACACTAACCTAGTCTTAAAACCTCTGGGAGAGAGATCTCACAGGCTTCCCAAGACATCTCAAACACTGCTTAGTTACCCTAATGCCCAACCAACACCTATCTTGAATCAATTAGCACATTATTTCTTGACCTGCTGACAGAATGACCCAACATGTTGTTCTCTGCCCCTTATTATCAGTTTTGTACATTCCTGAAAATTTCCAGCCTAGAAAAAGTCCAGATAGGCCGTTGTTTCTTCACAGGAAATACTCTGCACTTTGTATTTCAGATTATTCTGTTTCTTTTCCAATGTTTCGGGTCCAAAATTTATCGATTTGCAAATCCCAGTGGTGGGAAGTACTATAAGTGAGGCCTTACAAGTGCTGAGAGATGCTGAAGGAATTGCTTTATGATTATTTCATATGACATTCATGCTGACATCCCAACAGATTTTATTTTTTCTTTCACTTCACAAAATGATTACTTGGTTGATTCACAGCCTATAAACAATCCCTTACACTACTTAGTTTCTTTCCCACAGAATTTCTGCAAGTCAAGTGGTTATCCCATCCTGGTGTGAATTAATTATTGCTACTTTAAAAAGGCACCTGCACTTTCTCTTATCGAATTGCAGATTATTTGCTACAGTTTATGCTCACAAGCCCAACATATGAAGATTGTAATGCTCATCTCTTCTCTAGCCAAGTGTTTGTGGCTCCTCCTAGCCTAGCACTGATAGGAAGTTTATAGAATTACTCCAAATGTAGAAAAATCTTCATGAAAACATTCCCCAGGAATGGAACCAACATCTTCACAAAACCTCAGCCACTGGTTGTTTAGCTGGTAGACTGATCAGCCTTCCTCTGCATAGGCAGTGATCTGTAATTTTGTTGTTCTTATATTTGGGGTGTAGCACAACGTATAATGGAAGTGAAATGCAATGTATATTCTAAAATTCCCAAATTTATCACTCCATTTGCTAAAACACAAAACAAAATACTCACTCCTGGGTTACATAAAAGGCTATTCTCACTGGTGTGTCTGAAAATCCTCATCATTGAGTCATTAAGGCTGGAAAAAACCTTTAAGATCATAGAGTCCAATCGTAATGCTGTGGGCTGCTTCTGTATTTACTACACGGATTACTCAAATTGATTGAAACCTTACACCAAGACAAATTTATGAGAAGTTCAGTTTGTCTCCAAGGCTGTATTTTCAAAAAGCTTCATGCTGTTAATAAAGGTGCAAGTGATAATGGCACACTAATCAAAATCAGTAAATAGACAAGGGCTGGAATCACATATCTTTTCATGTAATGGAAGCAGGTAACTTCTGTTTTCACTCTTTGGTGACATTAATGCTGTAATACTGAGTAACTGCTGACAATTAGCCAGAAGATGGAGCAGAGGTCTTGCAAGAAAATCACTCCCTGGTGGCAAAATATTGAAAATTCAATTACACTCTGTTTATTACAGGCCTACATTAGGAACTGCATTCATAATAAAGACTTTGATAATACACAAATTAATCGCAGCTCAGGGGAGTGCTTGAGTAACTTTTTTACTCCTTGATGCATTCTTCAATATTAAGTTTTTAATATATCCAGAGACATACTGAACTGCTTTCTATGAAGCTTTTCAACTAAAATTCCTTAAATACAGCAGCATGATATATGCATAATGTTCTGAAAGTCAAGATCATTTCTATTATAGTTCTTTGAATAAAACAAGGTGTAGATACCAATTTTTTAAATACCCTTTAGGTATTTTCCAAATCTTAAGATCATATTTGTGTTTCTATGAAGTATGCTATCATGAAAACATCATTAAAGTCATATAGGCTACAGACTTGCACTGTTTTCTGCATATACTCTCATTTACATATATGAATACTTTCTTTAAATCTGTGAAAAGCTAGGGACTTGGAGGCATGCATATCCAATTTCTGCAGATATTGCAGATCTGTTTGAAGTGATTGAATAATCTAGTTCCTACTATTCAAGTCATAGCAATTGCACAAAATGCTCCCAAGAAGAGTAGCTAGTTATAAATTCATGCTATGACAACATGTATTGGATACTGTTGAATAATTTAGTTTCTGAATGAATTTAGTCAGCAGTTTGTTTAGACTTTTAATAGTCTATTGCCTACTTTAAAGACTTCTAGTTGCAAGTTCTTCAGCGCAAAGACTTTTAACTGATGTATTTCAAATCTCTCTATATGCTTACTGATTTTAATTGCATTTTGCCATTGAAAGCAGTAAGGCCTGAAGTGGAATAAAAGTCCATTGTCTTCACATTTAATTTAGTTGTATATGTGACTTGAAAAATGCAAACTCTAGAAAAAAGTACTGAACACATGCACAGTATTCCACAGGTTAGCTGTATCCAATTTTGTTTGAGACAGATTCCTAAGGAATTCTGGTACCAGAGAGTTCAAGTAACATAGAACCTAGTCATGATCAAATATTGCAGATGTGAAACTTGGTCCTGCCTGACTAGGTTCTATGTTACTTGAACTCTCTTTGGATCCAAATATCCCAAATCTCACTTGTAAAATCCATCCACATAGACTTTAAGTCTTAAGGTTTCTGCTTTGTAAAGGGATTACCTGAATCTGCAAAGTACAGTAACTCAGCCACAGTAACTCAGATGCCCAAGCCACTGACATTTAAGGTGAGCCCAAATGACTGGATCAGATAGGATCTTGGTTCTGCAAGAATATGTCCCACCCAGGACAATCAATTGCACAGGAGGTAACTGATGATAACTCTGGTATTTGAAATTGGCTGGAACAATAACCTTGCAGCCTTGTCCAGCTAAACTTGGGCACTCCTCCGACAATCAGGAAAAAACCACAACACACAGATGAGTTTAGGATGATTAGAAGATAAAGGTATCTGTCAATGAACCCCATTCATAATGAAGTAGAAATTATTAATTTGGTATTCTCTTCTGTGGCAAATGAATCTTTTACAGATACCACACTCTCACACTGCCCACACAAACCCCTTCAGCAGCACCTGCACCTAAGTCATTATTTAACTGCTTTGAAAATGCCAGATCACTGCAGAACCCATGGAAATAGAGACTTTATTTGATAAGATCTCCTTGTGAAGCAGACTCCTTCCTGGCAAAGATGAGATGAATGAATGTCACATCCTTTTAGCTTTCAAGTGTGTTGCTTTTCGGGACTTGTTCTCTGAAGTCGTCACAAAAATGACATGCAGAAAAACACTGTGGGACAGCTTGACAAATTTCAAAACCTGGAAGAAAGACTGGGCACTTTGTGTTCATTCTAACATCACAAGTATCTGCAGGTTATTCAGCCTGCCTGGTGCATTTGACGTGAATAGTCACAACAAAGAAAAGAACAAAATCTCCATGTGTTCATGGCATGCAGACACCAAGCTGGATCTTGCTCCATAAAATCAGTCTGAACCATATAATCAGTATGTTCAGGTGATACCTGGAAGGGCAGGTACACAAACTCCAGCCAAACCTGTATATGTTATGAGTGAAGTCTTGAAAGCAGCAATACATTTGCATGCCTGATTTCACATTTCCAGCTATCCACCTACTGTCTTCATAGGGCTGCACTTTTTTTCCATCTCTCAGTCACCTGATTGGTGATAGCTCCAAACAACTCTTGTAATCTAGAATAGTATAAGCAGATATGTTCCAGTTTTCATGACATCCTAGTTGATCCTGTATGCTTTCCATACAGGACATTTCTGGAAATGTCAGTCAATCTGCACATGGATTCAGTCCCTCCTCAAGCACCCTTCCACTACTGATATATTGCCATGCTTAGCTGTCTGGAAAATTCTTTTTTCCTATGTCCTGTGTTACAGGCCATGCAGTGACATTGCAAATGGAATACTTCTCACAGGAGAGATCCTTAAAAGTTACAAAGCTGTGCTCCAGAAGAGTTTGAAGGAGGGAAGCACCAAAATGAGAAGGTTTACCAATAAGAAATGTATGGATTTATTGAATCTCTTAAATGTTGACATCTGACAGGTTAAAGTCATCCAACATTTCAGAATGAGAAAATAATATGCACACAGGCATTTTCTCTTGAATTCTACCCTGTCATCATTGACAGCTGCAAAACAAACAAGGCCACTTCTGGGTACGCACTGCATAGAAAATACAGCATGGCAGACACGTGTCAGAGCACTCAGCAGAATAAGGCAAAGCTTTGACCAGAGAGGGCTGCTACCATGCTTTTGGTGGAATGGGAGGGAAAGCCATTGCTTCATTTAGATGAAATGAGACCAATACATATGGTTGCAGAAAGTTATTTCACCTCATCTCTCTCGTGATTTGTGAATCCTTTGGGAAAATATCAAGCACACTGAGCATGGCAGTACTTGCAGCTCTCCAAAACAGGAGAGGGAGACACTTGTGCCCATTTTCTAAAAAAAGAAAATTAATCTGTTACTGAATCAATAGCATTTGAAGCCTCAGGTTAAAGAGCCCTGAACAAGAGATAAGAGAAAATGTAAAAATGGTATTATAGAGCAGAGTGAAAAATGTCAGTACTTGATCTAAGAGTACTGCTATAATCAAAAATCAAGAGAATCTATTCAGGAAGTTCATGGCAATTTAGCCAAAGCCTGTACAAGAATACTAGCTCAGCTATACTCTGCTATAATGGGAGATGCCATGCCACCAAACAAAGAGCAGTAACATCTCTGCGTTTTTACTCTTGTAAAAGTAGGTAAGGTGATAGCAATCTGACATACACTTTAAAAACATACCAAAAAATATGCATTTATTCAGAATGTGCACACACAAGCATCTTGAAATGCACATAATTTTTGCATCTGTTTTACTGCAATCTCATCTGAAATTATGAGAGATTGTCTAGATTTTTGCACCCACCTTATTTTTTTACTTGCACAAAATTTAGTGAGATTATTTGCAGGATTCAGAAGCCCTTCTGAATTTATAAAAGTTAGGCCTTTCATAAAGTTACTGAAAATGTAATTGTATTTTTATTTCTTATATGCACACACACACACACAAAAGATTCCTAACTTAGTTCAACAAGGTAAAAAAGGCAGTGTCATAAGTTTGATAGAAAACAAGCAGTATGATGGTCATTTTTAAGTAGGAAAACAAAACCAGAAAGATAATGTACAAATGCAGAGACAGAAAATTAGTGACCAAATCAGGATTTCATTCCAGAGTCTCTTACTTCAAAGCAAATACTTTGAAGACTTCCCATATGTAACATTCAGAAGAAATTAATAAGCAGAACAAAAGTCACTGGAACAGAAGTTTAGCTGAACTAACAGTTGTGCTTTAGTAATTACAAGTGATCAGGACACAGTCTAACCTGTCTGACCTGAACGCACAGCAGAATGCTCAGCACTGAATCAGTACTAAATTTAATGGACATAATGAACCATTATCATCACATCCAGGAGTATGATTTTTTTTTTTTTGATTATTTCCACAGACTATCCAAAACTCAAGTACACTTAGCTTGTGAATGTTGATGAGAGCATAGCCTGAGGTAATACAGACATAAAAACAACTCACAAAAGATTAGGCCAGGCTTGATTTAAAAAAGAAATATAAAGAAGGACAACAATGGGAAAAAAGGCTGTGGGTGGGGTTTTTTGGGTTGGGCTTTATTTATTGTTTTGGTTTGGGTTTTTTATTGGTTTTTTTTGTTTGTTTCTAAAGGCAAAAGAGCATAATCACACATTTTGCATAAAAACATATTACACTGTCTGGCTTCTGGGAAGAAGAACCATTGCTCCATAAAAGCAGAACCAGACAGTGTGATAAAAAAATTCAGAAATCCTTTTTTGTTTGTTTGTTTATATGACCAGAAATTACATATTCAAACTCTACTTTAAAACATTTTAAATCACAAATTTTAAATAATTGATACTACCAAATGGTTACTTCAAATTCACATTAAAAATTCTGGGGTAACCAGAACATGTAGCAAACCAGTTCCCCATGAGACATTGTCTTGTATTTACTAAGCATAGCTATCTTTCTCATTGAAAACAAAGGATAAATCCCTCAGTTCAATTAACTCTCCACTTTCAATAAAAGTAACATTGCAGCAGAATCTTTTTAAAGGAATAATTTATCAGAATTCTCTTTAATGCTTTTTTCATAACATTGAAATACCTCAGAAAAGAGGATGAAAAATTCAATTGTGTAGAGCTGATCAGAGGAACAAAAATCCATTTTGAATGAAGGTAAGCTGATTAACTTTTTTTATAAAAATCAATGTATTTGATACTGCAAAGAAAAAAAAATTTATAGGAAAACAAGAAAAGAATGAACCTTTTTTAAAGAAAATTGCTAACTAAAAGTACATAGACTCTGTTACCATATTTTCAATATTGTTATAGCATTGTTAAATGGGCTCCCTAAATCCCAGAAGTGCAAAAATTACTCTCTGGATAAGGAGAATGTTATTAACGTTTGCGAAGTGGACACCAGCATTTTCTGGATAAGTTCACTTAATAGTTTTATATGATATGTTACGTTTGGGAAAAAGGGAAGAATTCTTATCTTTTAAAAAATGTGTCTGGGCATTTGTAATGACTAAAACTGAATTTTGAAATCTACAATCAATGTTACAGAGCCATCTAAGCCACACTTGACAAATAATGCCTTGTATCATGAGGACTCCAACATTATTCTAGTTTAAGTAAGGTTGAAAAACAGATAACTTCCAAGTTAATAAATTTTATGAACTCCTAGTTGCAGGCAGAAGACAAAAGAATTATTAGACAGCTGTACATGGCTACACCTAGATTGTGGTGAAACGCACTTTTTCAAGTCAACAGGTTCTGGTCAGCTTGAGACATGGCCTTGAGGGAAATAAGCATTCCAGCTGCTAGAATAGTAAGAAGACTGGTTTTCTCCATAGATATGACAAAATATTTCAGTATTTTTCAGCCAGTAGTTAAAGGGCTCAGCCACCCATCTTCTGGCAACCTAAAAAATAACAGAGGAATGACACAACTACATAAAACTGCCTTGGCAGCATCAAGAGGGCACAAGAAAACTGCATTGCAGTTTGCGGCCTTGAAGGGATAAAACTGTAAGTGCGTAAGTATCCTCACTGCCCAGTGAATAAGAAATTTATGAGTTGGACAGAGCTTGAGGCAAACTTAGGAATTCAGGTTTTTTATTACTCCTTCTCAATATTTTCCTTGAGTTTAACCTCTGGCTGACAGGTCACAAACAAGCAACACTTAGGTGGAGTAGTCACAAGTCATTCCTTTCATGCCAAGAAGGCAGTCACTTTGACTTTGTTTGCTCGCTGTATGAAGTCAAACGCTGCTGCATTTTTTATGTCGTGGGGATGGCTGGATAGGAATAAAAACAGGCATATGAACTCTCTTTTTGTTTATTTCTACTCATAGCCTAATGGCCAGCAAAACATTCTGGGTTAAGGCAGCAATAATCTTAAGACATTGAAAAAACTTCAGTCTCAAAAACAATACAAACTGTCTTCCAGCAGATTACTAGCACTGTATAAATAAAACCAAAGTCTGCTGAGGAACTACCAGATCCTGAAACCTGAACTGTTTATAGGAACTGCCAGTAAATTTAAATAACCAGCACAGCTATTTGGCACCTTGGAGCTTTTCCTTTGAAACTAAAAGGCTTGTGGCTATAGATTCCCTCCACTCCACAGTATTCCCTGCTGTTTCTTGACAGAACAAACCTCAATTTTCAGTAAAATACAGAAAGGAAATAAGAAGGAGGGAGAGTAACAACCACAAAAATGTGAACCAATTTGTCCATCCATCCATTTCTTCTCTGCAACATCTACACACAACAGGACAGATATAAATTCAGCAAATGCATTGGCTGAACAATTCTAGAGCCAGGACTTCTGGTAAGATCCCCCATCATTTTGCAGCTGCAGAAGGAATCAATGAAAGACAGCTGAAGCACAACACATCTAATCTAACGAGCAAACGTGAGCCTGGGAACAATAGACTTATACGCTGAGCCCACTTCTATATCAAGTTTTTCTGTGAATTAAATCAACGTTCTCTATACTAATTTGATTTTTCTGGGAAAGATTTTCAATAGCACTTCCATGATTTAGAAGCACAAGTCCTATTACAACTCATGAGGATGTGAGCTCTAAATCTCCTGGGCATTTTTAAAAAAATCTCACTCTACCTGTAAAATGGAAAAACAATCATTACTTTCTGCCTTCTAACTACACTGATACAAGGACTAATAGGAATATTCAGCATTGCCCCTGCGTGAACTCCTCACTTTTCCAAGACTTGAGAGGCTAATATAACCTTATCACGACTTCAGGTCAAAAGATTGAGTCTAATGGACCAATGGAAGGAATTAATTTCAGACCTCAGGACCTTTAATTGAGAACAGATGGTGCCTAGTCCCTATAAATTTAAAGTCTGGGGCCTGTTAACAAAAGCATCTAATCTCATCTCAATTGCCGTAAGCAGCCAGGATCCAGCAATATTGAGTTTACAAAACAATATAACAATCTCCTAGAACTCCACTGAAAGCAGACAAGCAGCAAAGACAGTTAATGAAAAAGACGTCATATGTTCTCTGCAGCTAAAGTAGTTAAGGGAAGGAGCAGCAGAATTCCCCACGACTGAGTGCAGGTTTTAAGCAATTTTAAATAAATCTCCTTATACTGCATACAGCAATCACGCAATGAAGAACTTAGCAGCTTGAACAATTCTAGTTAAATCTACATGGAAGGAGACTGGATACTATTCATTTAACTAAAGCTATTTCTTTCAAAGTCATTTCGACCCAGATATCTTGGAAACTTTGAATATTCAAAAGAATATTCAAAGTTTATAATCTTAAAAGATTATAAACTATCTTGATAACATTCAATATCCATCCTCAACAGTAGGCAGAAAAGACAATTCTGAAACCTTATCAAAGAACTAAATTTTGCCAAAAAATATCTTCCACTTCTCATTTCTGCTATTTTTCTTTAAACAGCACAAGTGACCGACACAGTTGGGTTCAGTGAAACCCACTACAAAAACAAATTTAAGTTTTGTAGACAAACAAAACAACCCAAACTCGTTAGTCTGCCACAGGTGCAGACCGAGACTCCATAGCATTTAGTCATCAGCAATTATCCAAAGCAATTTATTTGTAACTCTAAAGTAGTTTATAGAAGTATTAAATTTATAAAACCCCAGAATTTTTATAAAAATTGGAGGGGGGAGTCAATCTCTGTCTCCAGCATACAGTAATTCACTGGCAGATATGTAACACCAGTTCCTTTGCCCATGCTCATGACTGCAATGGATTCACTAGGAAAATGCTCCAAAGTTTCTAGGTCATTTGAAGAAAAAACAACTGATCTTCAGCCCTATATGTTTAATCTGTGCAAATGCCACGTGTATAAGCTGTAAGAAAGAAACGTATAAGAAAAGGTGTGTGTTGTAAGGATAGCCATATATATACATACACAGCCATATACACACATTTATTAATATATTTCACCACAAGACAAAAAGAACGATAACGCAGTCAACCAGAGAAGTCATCCTGTTGTCAGTCTCTTCTCTGTCATGGCCTGACAATCAAGAACCAGTGTTTCCCAGATCAGTAGCTTCTTTTTCTGCTGTGAATACTGCACCAAAGATGGAAATGCTCACATTTTGTCTCAGATGTACTTAGTCAGAAGCCACAGTACCCCAGGGAGGGATTTGCCAGCAGAAGTACAGATCTGGCAAGGCAGCTGCACAGAACCTTCAAACTCTGGGTAAACTGTTATTTATTATGGACGCTTTTAGAGCAGATATGAGATACACACATCTGCTAAACATTTGCATATTTGTCATTTAATCCATGCTTCCCTTCATCTTGCTTTTTTTGATGCTGTGGGTTCACAATTGTGAAATTAAAAAAAAAAAGAAATAATATCAAATTAAGATATTGATATGAATTTTGCAAATTTCCATGTACTATACAGACACCTGGACTAAGCCACAATAATCACAGCAGTCATCAACGGTCTTTCCACTGAAAGGTTTTAAGGTAGAGTGAAAAAAAAAAAAAAAAGACTTTTCCTAGTTTCAGTGAGCTAAACCCACATTTCTTCTTCTTTACAATTACAGGTGAAAACAATAGATAATTAAACACAAACCTGATATAATTTAGGAAAAAATGGTATACTGAATGAGCAAGAATAAAGGATATGTGGAATAAAAACCACGGCTTAACAAGCATTTCTTTTTCTGAGATTTGAGACTTCATCCTCTTCTCACCTTAAATCAATAAAAGCAGCTTAAATTTTGCCAACAGATCAATATATTATATAGACCAAAAAAAGTTCTGAACAGTTCCACCCACATAATTGTAAAAAGAATTAATTTTCAAATCTGACTTGAAATTTAATTTGATAGTGATTCTTGTTTGAATCGAAGAAAAATAAACTTTTATGCAGAAAACATCAAAGTAAGTCATTACATGGTTTAATAAGAGTTAGTTTTAAAGAACTATTCCAAAAGCCTTTAGAACTTTCTGTGAAAAAGAAATCTTGACAAATTTTCTCCGGCTGTTATTTGACCAGCATACAAAAGCTGTCAACTGTAATTATTACTGATACTCTTACAACAGCACAACCTATGTTTATTTTAAAACTGAAATCATTATTAGATTATTTCTCAATATGACATATTTAATTATAAAAGTAAGTGCAATTAAAACATTATTGCAAATTGAAATTAGATGAAGCTTAAAAAACACCTTTAAAACAACTGAATGTGAATAAACCTACCTGTATATAGATTTAGTATTATTCAAACTTTACCTCTACCATTACTTTGGTTTTAGCTGATGAATATGAAAATATATGTGTATATATGTGTATGTACATATGCCCCCCCCATATCAACATAACTATACAAGAAATTAAGAAAGTGGAAGTTGAGAAACTTTCTTACAAATGACAACAAACCAAATAATGTCATAGCTGACAGATATTTTTTCTCCTTTTTATTCTAGTAACAATTGAAGTCAATAAACTTGGTTCAGCAAACATTTTCCTAATTCATTAATTAAAACAATTTATTGCTACCACTGTTATTTTTCAAAGACATAAAAAACACATTCCAAATCAAAACAGCAGAGATTATTGTTTTATAGATGTGCAAAGCATGCTTTACTCTCATAGCAACCTCACAATTAAAACACAACTTAGATGAAAAAGAGCTGTTTGCTTTAAGGTTTCTTTGCAGAAGTACATCCAGAACAACACATTTTGTTTAGGGGAACTGAAAAGCAATACTTTTATATCAAACTTATAATAAGGAAAAAAGTTATCCATTTCCAATTAGAAGAAAAAACTATATAAATATTAATATTATATTAAGTTGTGGAGCAACATTTTTATAGCCTTAATTTTCTNACTTATAATAAGAAAAAGTCTATGAAAAGTTATCCATTTCCAATTAGAAGAAAAAACTATATAAATATTAATATTATATTAAGTTGTGGAGCAACATTTTTATAGCCTTAATTTTCTCAACATGCTTCCTGCCTACTAATTTTTGGGTTGAATAAAACAATTGGTTCATAAAAAACAAAACCAGAAAGGAAATGAAGAGTTTCTGTTGTCTCCCCTCTTCCACAAAGACCAACAGTAACTACACCAGTACTTAAAAATTGTTTTAGAAAATATGTTAGATTATTAAATATCCACATCTCTTTCAGCAATCTCTTTCACTGAGCTACTCTTGGAATGCCATTGTCTGACTAACTTTTACTTTTTGCTATTCACACTATTTGCCTCTGGCCCTATTTGCCATATGTGGCCTTTCTAACAGCAGCAATATCTAGACAGAACACAGTAGGCTCAGCAGGCTGAGTTCTCCCAATCTGTTGCAGTGTCATGTGTTTAAAACTTCTGATCATGCTTATTAACCTTTCTCTAGGCCTCCTGTTGTCTGGCATTTTCCTCAAAATGTAGTCCCAAAACCAGTCACAAACACAATAATTTCTGTCTGCACTGATGCAGCAGAAGGATTATTTCAGTAGACACATTATAAACTCATGGAAGAAACACATACCACAGAAAACACCACTGACCAATAATAACCACTATGACCTTGAGGTCATGGCTATCCAGGGGCAATACATACATGTTTCCTGGACATGCAGGATGGGGAATGGAGAAGCGAAAGCTCAACCACAGTCGAGAAGCCCTCCGAGGAAAATTTATATGCTAGTTAATGCTAATTTATATGTGTTCCTGCACATCAGATTTGTCTAAGTATTGCCAAAGAGCCTTATCCTCTGGCCTGATGTTCTGTACCAGGCTCCCACAATGAAAGCATAATTAAGATGGTCCTTTGGAACCTCATGCTTTTCCTCAACAGCAGGTTTAGTGACACTTAAACCTCTCAAATATGGGAGATCTCAAAAAGTTACTGCAAAAAGGTCAGCCCAGCTGTTGCCTCTCTGGTTACCACCAGCCAAAGGAATTATGAACATGATTTTCAACTGCATTAACAGTGAATGCTAAGAAGATAATTGATTGAAATATATCCACAGAACTATAATCATAACAGAAATTGAAAATTGGCATTACTATAGAAAACTTATGATAATATTGCAGAAAACCAGATGAGTACTTTTGTTTATGAATTTCTGTTCCATGTCTCTGTAACCAAAGAAAAAACTGTATGCCTATTTATACATTAAATATTGTTTCAGAGCTGACTGCTGTCAACAATAAAACCGACTGATTTCCTGGTCAAGAAATTTCTTGGCAGCAAAGCAAGATTTAAGAGATATTGGCATGCTTAATGAGGAGTAGACAATTTCAAGATGGAACACTATGGGAAAGAGTGGAGAAGCTGTAATTGGTGATATGGCAGTAAGATGAAGATAATTCACCAGCTATGTGGCTGGTTTTGATCTGCATTTGGTTGGCATGTACCAAGCAGCTCCTATTCAATAGGGTTTACTTAAATCAAGTTTTGGGCCTTAACATAAAGAGAGATGTTAAATGGGTGAAAACGTGTAACACTACTTCCTGAATTACGTGCATTATTTAAGAATGCAGAGTTCAGGTATATGTTACAGATGAACTGGGTTAGAGAGAAGAGATTTAAAATGTCTTGGCAAGTATCTTACCAATGTATTTCTTGGGTTTCAGAGATCTGAATGCCAGTAAATTCATCATTCTGGAAGGACAAGAGAGTATTAGATTCACAAGAATGCTGTCTTTAGAAACTGCCTGAAGTTGGAGAGGAAGTAAGCAGGTGCTCACACATCTGATAAACTGATATTTTCGCTTTATAGAAGCTTTCAGCAATGAACATTCTACCAGCAATATCTATTTTTCTGCAGCTGTGAAAAATCAGTCTTTCAAACCACTTATCTAACCAATTCTGAATTACTGCCTGAGACCATGAACTTACACTCCTCTCTCCCTTTATTCTTTTTATTTTGTTACATCCTGATCTCCCCTGGTCTTGAACAAACACCCATCAGTGCAAAACTCTCACTAAATAAAAAAGAAATTACCCCCATATTCTAGTGCCATCAGAAGTACTTTCTAAGTGCCCAGGTAGTCTTTGTGGTAGTCAGCTATGTGGTATGCATGTCTATGGAGTGCCCAACTCTCTTTCAGAAGCACTGTCACTACTGCTTCCAAAGGAGTAGAAGGTGACATGGACTTGACGTAAGTCTTAAGTCTTACATGAGTGACTTTCCAATCAGAATCACTGCCACAGACTGACTTTCAAGCCAACACAAAAAGTGCATACAAAACTGGTCATGTAACTTTACAGGGATAAATAATAATAAGGTGCTGCACTTTTGGAGTAACTTGCTCAATTTGCTTTCATGTCTTGCTTATTAACCTTCTGATGTCTCATTAAGTCAGGGATTGCAGTTTAATGGATTTAAAAAATAATTTAAATATCTAAATGGATTCTAAGATACCTTAAAAATATATTGACCCTTTAAGCAAATGGGCCATTTGAAGCCTAACTGCAGTTTCTAGCTCATACTGTGCTGGAATATTTATACAGTTTAAAAGACAAGCTTTAGTAATCTTAGAACATCTTAACAACACAGAGTAACTGGCTGCTTGTATTTCAAAGCGACAGCTCCTAGAACAATTACCAACATAAATTTCTAGACGCAGCATTTATGAAACAACTTGCAATGGGAATGGAGAATAAAGCCTGAAGAAACATGTGCATGCTCAGTGTGCTCCAACCAATCCATTATACTGTACGTGACACTGGTAGGTTGCCCAGATTAACAGATGCAGGTCCTCCTTCAGGGAGGCTGACATGACTAATCTCTCGGAATATGATGCCAAAAGTCGTACATGGAACTTGAATGAAGTAAAAGAAAAATATTTCTCTTCAGAATTATTTACTGAGCAGTAACCTAAAATTTTGATGTGAGAATACTTCTGTAAACCCTATATTTGATAAACCCTGTATTGTTTTCTTAAAAAAACCCAAAACAATCTGCTGGCATTCTTGGTATGTTCTTAGTATATATAAAGTTTTGCAACTTGATCATGTGCAATGTTATTTGCTTAAAGAAACTTCTAAACATTGTAAATATTATTTACAAATTTAATCCTTTTTTAGGATCTTAGAAACATATTGTTAAGACCTGACAGTAAAAGTATTTTCAGCTAACTATGCCACTTACTTAACTATGCAACAGAACTGCAAGTTTTGCTTCCTGAGGGATATACAATCCACAACTATTTTAGAAGAGCAAATATACACAATGGCTACAACGAAGGAAAGGAGATGGTACTCTATTGCGAAGCTTCTCTTCCTTCCTACCTTGCAAGAAAGAAAATCCCAAGCCCATTCATACAATTGTTAATCCTGAGGTCATAAACCTATAGGATAAGTCAAAGTTCTCATATCCTGACAAGTCCAATTAATTCCAATAATGTCTGCTTATGGAAATGGACTATTTAAACAGTGAATAGTTTACTGGGTGAACAGTGTGACCGCTCAAACTCTAAGGCCTTCACTTGAGGGAAGTGTGATCTGGTGGTGTAGTGTTTTGTTAATCATAATTGGTTGCTCCTTATTCACTTTAGAGGTAAACATGCTGCATAGAAATCCATTTACCTGTAAAACAGTTCCATCAAAGTTCAGACAGGAATCTTGCACACCCAACAAAGGGGGATGCAGTGAAAAGGACTTGTTGTAACTCTAACTTTGGTTTCACAGCTTTATCAGGTTTGTCAGATTTTAATAGTATACTGGCACAGCTGTTAACTTGAGGCCATAAATTAACAAAACTCACACCTGCAGTTTAGTCCTTTGATTAGGGCACCTGCTCCTGCCAGGGGGCTACAGCTTCCCTGCTTTTAAATGATTTTTTTTTTTTTTTATATTCTACTGTGAGGATTAAACATATGGAGTTCCAACTACGTGTATAAAGTGATTTCTCCGCCAAGTCTTCCATGTTCAGTGGGAACAAAAATTCAGAGAAAAAACTCCAAAGAACATTGCCACTGAAACAGCGGCCCATGACATGGCCCACATTACATATGTTTCATAACCCTAGGGGACTCTCAAGCCATCAAAATTTCATTAGCCTCACAGCAGTCCCAGTACATTCTTAACTTAGGACTGCTGGCCTCCCTATTAATAAATAAATCAACTGTAATCCTTTTTAGTGGCTAAAGTCTTCATTGAAGTTGTATCAAATGCCAGACATTCCTTGCATGATTTTAACCACTGCAGAATAATGTATTTTCCAACATATTGACAGTCTTCTCACAAATGAAAAAACAAAACACTAAACTGATGGAGGAAGTTTTGGCATATTGTAATCAACAATTTGCCTTTTTAAAAATTGCAAATATAAAATCTATTAAAAAGTATAGCAGAAGTACCTATGGTACTTCTGAAGCAGTCACCTCTTTGGTAATGTAAAGATATGCTTTCTATGGAAATAGTCTATCTGCATGCATGTGTAAATAAATACATATTTTCAAGATCATTAACCTAGGGTTTTACAAAAGGCTTAAGAGAATCTGTTTCAGTATAGACCTTTCAAAAGGAAAAATCACAGGACTGCTCAATGACTTATTCTAGATTGCTTTGCAGCCGAAATATCAAAACTTATCCCACAGAAACTTCACTGCCAAAAGGTGGTAAGCAAGCTCTCCTGTCCTCCTCTTTCAGAACTTGCCTTTGACTCAAAACAAGTTTTCCAAGCATGACACAAGACACCCGTGAACACAATGCTGTTTGCTCAGGTACCATGGAGCATTCAGTCCAACACAAAACGGTTTCCATTTGAGGCAGCTGTTTTGCACAGGCATCTTCAGGTAGAACCAGCCACCAGAGGAAAAAAAAAGTATGAATAATACTAAATATAGCTTTGGTTTTCTTTTCTTAAACTGAAGTTAAAATAATAAATTGGAAAAACTAAATTTTATTGCTTGTAGTTTAAAATAAAAGTGCAATGTTCCTTTAAGGATTATCATCCATACACACCTACATTGCTGTTTCCCACAATGTGTTACTACAGCTATTGCCAGAGGACAGCAATAAAATTGCTCTGACTTTTGTACAGCTGAATAGACAGGTTTAATAAATTAATAAAATTACATGTACACATGCAGGCAATAGCCATGACTAATTTTCATTGTTACTCTTTTTTTTACATTTCCTCTTGAATTTGTCATGAAGTTAATAGAACAATCATTTTAATTCTAGTAAAGTTGAAAATCTTCCACGAGTAAAAAGAAGTTAAAAGACAAAACGTTTTCCAAGATTTGTGCATTTAGCATTTAACAACACATTAGATTCTGTTCATAACCCCAAGAGGAGGTAAAAAAACTCTGAAAAGCTTTAAAAATGAATCAGTCAATTGTATTAACCTATTTTCATTTAGCCACTAAGACTTAATATACAATGGTCATACCCCACATTCTACAAAGCTTCTGTTAAGATTTTTTTTACAGATTTTAAATGCACAATAATCCAGTCCCACTGGCACATCCAAGGCCACATGTCCCTCTTCACCACAATTCCAATTGCTCTCATGAGCTAAGAAGTTTAAAGCACAATCAAATTTCTTTTCCAATTACATGAGTCCTGTTAATAGGCTATTCTTTGCGTTCATTCATCCATTCTAGATTCTGCAACTTCTCCAAGACATCCTGAAGAACAGTTTACAATGAAACTTTTGAATGCAAGTTGGCCTGGCGAACAACTTTATCACCACTTAGCTATTCCCCAGAGGGTAACAGGTGACATGGCCTGAGATAATAATAAATTTTTTTGTGATTAAACTCTCTCAAAATTTCAGCTAAAACATCACACCCAAAGGTTGCATTAGTTAGGACTGATACTGAATATTGATTTTTCTGGGAAGGGGAGAGGGGCAGGAAAGAAGGTAAATAATTCAAGGCCATTCCTTTAACAACTTAAAATTACTGGGTGTCAACCAAAACAGCAATAAAACATTAATTCATAAAGGGGCATATGCGTAAGAACTTACCATTTTCACTGTCGGACTTGTTTTCATGTTCGGTATCAGTCAGAGTGAGGGCTGAGTTGGAACGGCTCGACAGACAGGAACTGCGCCCTGATTTGACCCCCCTGCCCCAAAGTCTCATGGCATGCTCTGGAGACATCACTCCTTCATTTTCAGTATCAGCATCTGACCCTGCACTGATAGAGTAACCTCTGTGGGGGAGCCCCATTTCCGCACAAAATGCCAGTCCTCGACGAGCTGCTGGTTCACAAACTCCTAACTGCCTTAGGGTAAAATTCTGTCCTGATTAGGGGAAAAAAAGATAACAAAAGGTGAGAATTTTTTAATTATTTTGTTTTAAAGAATCTAAAAGTTAAAACTCTTCATGTGTATAATTGTCTCAGATATCACATAAGGTGTTTAGTCAAAACTCTGTCTGTATTACAATCAAGTGGATTCTTTTGTCTCCAGCTCTCTGTAGTGCCCGTTTTCATTCATAGTAGACCTCAGCACTGTTTCGTCAACTGCTTAAACACATCGAAGTGCTCCTGGGTAGCAAATAAAGAAAACAGAACCTGCTAACTAAGAAAAGCCAATTTAGCACATGAAAGGACTGAAAATAAATTATAAACTTTTTCTTTTTAATTATCTTCCAAAGCACTTAACAGGGTATTTGTCAGGATTTTTAGTTGGTTGGTTTTGAAGTGGGTTTGTTGTTTTTTTTTTTTTGTTTACGCTGGTTAGAGGCCAAAGCACGAGGCTGTTTTGCCCATGCAGATGTCCCCTAATGTGACAATGGGAAAGCTAAATGGGAACCAACTCAGTTGGTTATTTGATCTCTCTGCCATATTTTAGTACACAAATACAAATAAACAGGAATATGGCCACCTGTTACCTGCAAGTACTACAGTAAAGCTGTTATTTTTTGTGTCACCATATTTTGAGAAGCATTTTCACTTTTACTGCTGAAGCAGAGTCTATGCATTTTAACAGACTTTTAGCCTCTGTTTTGGGGCAGAGCAAGAGACATAAGTGAATTCCAAATGATTGTATTAATAAATTAGGTGCAATAAACTTGTGACACTTCAATAACTTAGAGTGTCTAAATTATGCGACACTCAAAAATGACTGCCTTTTTAATGGCTGTGTCTTCATCTTACTTTTAGGTCTGTAAATTTAAGACATTTTATGATATATAGACACTTGGCAAGTTCCTTTGCATGCTTATACCCATAATGCTTTTCCACCCTAGCCCACAATTATTTCATAGCTCTGAGAACAAATTAGGACATATATTCAATCTTTGAAGCTGACAAGCATCCTAATTTCTCCAAAATTAGTTACTTAACACAAAAACACTGTAGCAAGATAATTAAAGCTTATAATATGAAAAGAACAAAATACTATCAATGAGAAAGTAATAGAATTGCAGAAGAGTGAATATTAAGACAATGCACTGGTCACTGAGTTTTTTTAAGTGATCTATTATTTTATTGCTGCGGTCACATGAAGTCGTTGCTATAAGTTTCTTAGCAGTCAGAACCATAAAAGAATTCTGACAATGACTTTCATAAATAATAAAAATCAGTTACTGCAATTAGGTAAAAATCTAACTATTTATTAGGCAGGCGTGAATATATTATTTTAATAAAAATATAGCTGGGGAGGTAAATATAAAGGAGTAAGCATATCTACGACTATGTCTCTAAATGGGAACCGGTATAAGAAAGGGGATTACCATGCACACTCATAGTATCTTGTAATTTTTTTAAGCTGTCATGCCATGTGAATTTTCAGGTTTTATGAGAGCTGAAACTAGTTAGTGAAGGAAACAGGCCAAACAAACTGCCCAGTAGTAATAGGGTCAGAGCTGAAAGTAGTAAAGTGTCTAAGATGCATATTATTCTTTTGCATTTTGATATATATATGCTAAGGGTGACAGTCTAGAACACTAGTTTATGTGCTTGGTACATTATTATGTGAATCTACATTTTCAAACAGTTGTCTCAAGTCAGATACAAATACAGGAGAAGCCTATGTGCACGAGTGTATGTATACAGGTGTCTCAACAAATATGGAGGGTTTAAGGTGTATACACAATTGCACATGCAGCATCTCTCTAAAAAAAGCGGGCTTTAGAAGCAAAATGGAAAGAGGTATTTTTGACCAAAGACAAGGTTACTTGAACCAGTAACAAAACTGCTGTTGACTTCAATGCTACAAGTTGTTATTCCTGTGGTCCACACAACCTCACAGTGCTGAGATGTGAAGGTGAGGAAGGATGCAGACAGGAACAAAAAGTGCCTCTTGAGCCACAACAGGACCAGCTGCAGCAGGTGAGCATCACGACTTGCAGCTCTTCTGCCAGCCTGCACCACACACCCCAGGCTCCCCCCACTGCAAAAACAGCCTCTTTGCACTCATGGAGACATCTGTTTAGGCATAGCGATTTGAAGAGACTATTCCCCACCCACACACACTTATTTTCCTCTTAAACACGTATTTGTAAGGGAAACTAGTTCAGGCATCCTATAACAACATCTTCCTTGATCTTCCTAGGAGAGTCGGTCTCAGGCACAACATATCACCTACCATCTATTAATTTATTTTAATTTTTACTTTAAGTTTACAACAGCCTACCTCCATGTAAAATAGTTTCTTCTTTTCCCCCCCTCTTATGAATGTTAACTACCCCTCCCCAGGATTGCATGTCATAGGGTCAAAACAGAAAAGGGAACCAGTTTGAATATTGTTCTCTCATCCCATTCAATATATTAGAGTTTTTCACTACCCTGAGAAGTTTTACAACACATCCCAGAAATGTTGTAACGGCTTTAGAATCATCAAGCTACATAATCTTCTGAATTAAAGCTTTCCTAAGAGCTTCACTAAGAGGATTGTACTCCATGTAAGTTGCCTACACAAATGAAAAAACAAAGCAAAAAACCCTCAAACAATCCACAAAAGCCAAACTGAAAAGTTGACATGAAAAAATAAAAATATGTATTTGTGTAGGATTTTTTTATCCCAAAGGAAATTATATACATGTAATCGAAAAGTTTTACATCACCTTAGGATTTCTGAACAATGACAACAGGAAATCTCCCAGGATCCAGGGGAAGCTCAACATAGCTGGGACCCAGACCTAGTGGGTAGCAGACTAGTTGGGAGCTTTTACCTGATAATGAATAATGCCATGAAATCAAAACAAAAGCTGAAAAGGAGGTTGTAGGAGCTTAGTGGGGAAAAAAGAGCATGAAGTGAGGATGCTCTTCTTCTGTTTGTACATTTTCTAATTAACCTTTCCAGAATGACTTCCATGTCAGGGATTTAATCATCAGTTTCTTATCCTATACACACATTCGCAATTTCTCCCACTGACAGTGAGTGCCTCAAGAGTTCATAAAGACTTAAAAACAGCTTGGCCACTGTAATGAACTAATTCCTGAGAAGAAAATGTAGGCACAGAATAAACAGATAGGCATACTGCTCTGTGGTTTTTTTCCCTTTCCTTTAAAGAAGTACGAAACAAAATTAGACACAACATTTCAAGGAGACTTGTTCTAGAGACATCTTTGGGGGTTTTGGACTATTTGGGATGATGTGTCATGAAGCTACATTTTAAAAACTGACAATAATGCTGTTTACCACCACTCAACCACTAGATACTACATTTCTCTTGTCTAGGAACATCAATTAATGGCTATTTTAAGGAATGCTGACATCCTCCATTTGTGTACACAAGAACAAAATTAATTAATAACTCTAAAAAAAATTTTTCAGAAGCTTCTGCAGCAATCACTTCTAAAAACACAGCATTTGCCAACAGTAACCATACAAGTCTATCTGTTACATTGCAACTACTTTCCGTGTGAGCAATGATCCACATATGCTTGGTTAAATACATACTTTTTTGTGTGTATACCAACATACTTATAATACATATAGTCAATATTTATAATTATTATTATTCTTAAAAGATTATATATATATATATATTTCTCTGCCCAAATCACAATGGTTATCTTGTCTAGAAATGGAAGTGATTTTTTATTCAGTTTAATCAAATACTGCTATAAGCAAGTTTGATATATTTGGAAATGATGTATTACTCTAGAAAGTCAGAAGGTAAAAGCTGGAATTAAACTGAAAGCTGCTGCACTTGTGCCACATTTGTTTCCGTGGCCTAAACTGGGGAAGTCATTCAAAGATATCCATAGTAACTGCACCTTCAAATTGGAAATGTTATCTGTGGAAATGGGTTTTTGAAGAGGACTACTAAACAAAAGAAAAGATTCCATGTTTCTGCAGTTATCAGTCCTTGCCCTAAGGATCTACACTAAATATATGCACAGAGATGTTATCTTAAAAACCGTGAAAAGGTGAAAGAAACAAACAGAAGGCACGGACAAAAAGATTGCCAAAAGAAAATTTGTCAGCATCTCCAGACATCAGCACTGTCCTTACTAATTCATTAACCCCTGATAAGTTCACAAGTTGACAAGTCAGGTTTTAGCAACAACAGACTATTTTGAAAAAGAGGGAAAGACAAATATAAATCTGAAAAGCCTCCCAAGCACCTGCCTAGTTAGCATAAAAATACACCCACTCCTCTAGCTTTTAAACCAGAGGAATTATAGTGTTAGTGCCTTTGCTGACTTTAGTCTTGTCCTAACAGGATAGACAGTACCAAAAAAGGCAGAGCTCCCAAACCTATCCAAGTACGTACTCAAAATTCTGTTTAGTTTGGCTCTTGCAGGACCATACTGCTTTCTGCCATTCTCATATGGGCAAAGTACTTAATTCCTTTTGATTTCATATTTAGACACTATATAGGGGATATGTTTTTCCAATTGAAGCTCTTGATGAGGAGCTCTTTCTCAATACCTCCAAACACTTTCTATAAAGCACAAGCTAGAACACAGCTGGACCGTATTTGAAACACTTCATCATGTCTGTACAACCAAGAGCTCAACGCTACTGACCTAATTCAACAGTACTTTGCCATCCTAACTCATATACATGATGAAATGGCTCTGTTAAATGCAAATTAGCTAGTCTATTCACTTTACTAATTCCTGAAAAATACAGTGTTCAATTACATGCTCAAAATACAAAAAGTAGCTTCTTTTTATATGATAGTAGGCAGCAAAACTGACCCCTTTATTTGCAGGGTATTAAGTAGTCACTACAGGACCAATAAGAACGTGGGGCAGACATCATCTCCTAGATCATCAAAGAAGAGCTGGACTGGTTTAACAAGAATCATCTTTCAAATGCAAATTCCAGCTGATTTCTTAAGAGAAAATATGTAGCATCTTTGTAAATGTTATTTTCCATTTACTGGGGCAAATACAGTGTGGCACACTTACTTACAATGAGGTCCTTTGTAAGGAAAGGTCTTGAGAGGAAGGACATAGAAATGGAAATAAATGTATAGTAGGATTACAAATTTGCTGGAAATGAAAGAATGTAGGATGTTTTTTTTTTAAAATAGCTGAACTGATACCTCAGATGCTTACAAGAAGCGTACAAATGCCACCTCCAGAAGTCAGAACGTTAGGTGGGTAGAATGCAATTATACAAAAGAGAGAACGTCTAATGGACGTGATATATCCATTCTGTCACACAAACTTCACAATACATTTAGTTAAGAGGAGTTTTCAAAGCTGTACTTGCAGAATTCTGTTTGCTAGGATGCAAGAAATTGCAGTGAAGAATGACAAGCAATGAACTTTGCCTATGTCAACGTTTTCTTTCTGATTTGGTGAAGTATTTTGTTGTTATTACTTCAGACTGATTTTTTTCTTTTGTTTTTGAGAAAATTATCTGTGAAATTTAAACCATCCTAATCCACTGTATCACATTTCCTCTTGTTCTTAATTCCTGTTTTTCTTTTCACTCATCACACCATCATCCTTGTCCCCTCTTAATCTCTCTTTCTTGACCTTTCCGCTCTATTCACTCTTCCATCTTAACCTCCTTTTCTTGTCATCATGTGACTTGGAGTGGTGCTGTAAGACTTGTATGAAAGACGGTTGCTTATCTAATATATCCAGTAAACTACATAATAACAAAGAGAAATAAAATATATTAAATCTCATTGAGTGGGCATATAGTTTTCAAATGCTTATTATTCTCAAAAAATATTAATCACACAGTTCTCCCATTCCTCATGGACTTACAAAAGGCATGGTCTTGGTAACTTCTGAAAAGATTAGTGACAGACACTGTAAGTTCTCTGAGCTGTACTTACAGTGCAACTCTTGATAGAAGAGCTTTATGCCAGACTCAAAACCCAAGTCAATTCTTGGGGAAAAAAGAAGTACATAGATATATTTGTGAGAAATAAAGTATTTTAAACCTGTTATTTAAACCAGCCATGTATTTTTATCACCACAGAATCACAAGGTAACACTGACTGAAAAGATAATCTAGGAAACTTTTTATTTTTTGATATAGAGAAGAATTGATGTGAATAAAACAGTATCATCTTGCCACTGGTTTTCCCGCACAGAATGGGAAATTCATAACTTTATTCCCTGTTAGGTTTGAGGTGGCAGGGGATCTTCAGTACTAATTCACAGAATAGAATATAAGAAACACTTTTTAAACCAGTATAACGATAAAGACTGTTTGTCAAGCCCTTCTGAAGTTATTGCAGAGTAAGACTAAAGTCAGCTGAAGATAATTTCACAATTGCACAGTTCAAAGCTTCAAAGCTACAGAAAACATGTTCCAGTAAGGGAATTAATAATTTAAACATTATGGTTCCAAATTTGGGGATTTCATATAAAAATCTGGTTTTATTACTACAATTACATAATATATAAACTAAAATAAGAGAAACTAACACAGCTGTTCTGATCATGGGCTGCAGGAGGGAAAGAAAAAAGGATTTGTGGAATTAGAAAAGAAATGCAACTCTGTGGCAAAGAACACAAAGTCTTGATCATGAGCAGAGTAAAATATAGACATTTTAGACCTCTGTCTTAATCTTTGCATCCTGAGACCAATCATCAACATCCTAGCATCCATTTATTATAAGATAAGAACAAAACCTAAATTTGATAGATGCAAAGAAAATATGACCCAAGAGTAAGCAACGTAGAGATGATGGATATCCAGTATCCAAAGGGCCTACAACCACAGATCCGACAGGTATGAACTGCCACATTAAGGCCAGTACAATGCTAATAACATGACATACAGCTTGAAATGGGGAAAGAAGGTGAGGAGGAAGGAGGCTGCAAGAAGAGAAGCATGCGAAGTAGAGCTCGGGCTTACTGCTATTCCTCCGTATGGAGAGGAGAAAAAACTCCCCAGTTATTTATGCCTTTCCATGAGGTAAAAGCATGTCCGCCTCCACAAGCGAGCAGATAGACCCTCTGCATAGTAGAAAACGTGATTAGTTCTACAGGCTAGGAACTGGTACAAAGGAAAAAACCCCAACACACCTATTCAAAGTAGCCTATACATTTCAATTTGTGGAATTACATATAGAAGTATCCCACATGTACGGGAATTGACTCTTAAATGAATGGACAGAATAAGGTGCTCAAACGGTCACTATAGCTAAATGCAAGCAGCAACACAGAATACAGACCCAAAAACTTCTGCAGAAATGAAAACTTCTTATTCCCTCAAATGCTCTACCCATCACAACCCCTCAAGAGGTTTTCCACTCTGTAAACCCCCATAATAAATGTAGTGTAGCAGTGTCTTAATTTAGATGTTCTACCAAAACGTCCATTATGCTGAAAACAAGAAAGTATTTATGACTCAGAGATATTTATGGCACTGCAAAACAAAAAAGCAGAAAAACAAAGCTTGAAGCAAATGTGTTCCTTTGGCTTTGCCATTTCCTCCATCGGCTTTAATAAGCTCAGTAACACACAGTACTGTCTCTCAAGCCAGTAAGTTGTGACACTTTACAAACTAATTTCAGAAAGTATCATGGAACTTTCTGAGAAATTACTCCTATTTTACATCTCTGCTTCACTTTATGCATTTCTTTGCCAGAGATAGAATAAGCAATCACTCAAAGCTTGGCCTCCAGCCCTGAATCACAGCCCTAAGCGCTAAATCAACAGACAGCAGAGACAGGACTCTTTAGCCTCTCTCATTCTCCCCTCACCCCATCTCTAACCGCACACATTTCCGGCTTTATTCTCTTCATAGACATGCTGAAGTCATCTTTCATAGCTATGCCTATGATCCATTCATCTCCCTAGCCCTCAGTTTAGCTTTTACGATGAACAGAAGCATCAGAAGCGTCTCATACATCTCAGTATATGATCTATGGAAAGATAAAAGAGGATTACAGACCTTCTACAGTATCTTCCTTTCCATGAGGTTGAAAATCCTTATGAAGGCCCCTTGCTTATCTTATAAATCCTTAATCATTACGATCAAGAACTTAACTGTCCTATTTTGCAACTGGACTATTGGAAGACAAGGTTTTTACTCTATGGACCTGTACTAGTTATGTAGAAATGCCTGATCAAGCAGTCTACTGCCAATAACCAAGGTTGATTTCTCCCTGGAGAATCACAACTGCCCTTTGTCTCTTGATCTGTAGCTCATACACAGCCCATGGCCCACAAGGGGCCAATTTCAACTAGATGAATACCTTAGAGCATGTGTGCATATCACTGAGTGTGAGCTAACTATACTTCTAATCAAATAAAAGAGAAATGTTTTTCTTAGTACCACTTTGTAGCTAATAGAAGAACTTTAAAAGTCAACAGATCCTTATCACCTGGAACCTGAAAACCAATTAACTTCTTATTGTTGCTTTAAATAACTAGTATAGCAACATGAGATTATAATACTACTTAGTACTTACAGTGCTTTTCATCTTCAAAGCATTTTGCAAACATAAACTAATTAATCTTCCCAACATGCCTGTGAGATGGGTAGGTGGTATTATTGCTGTAATACAGAGGGTAAAAAAACCAAACCAAACCAAAAAACCCTCTGGCAGAAAGTTATGTGCTTAGCTCAAGACCACAAAATAATCCAGAACATACTAGCACTGTATGCTGCTTACAGAAGTTACCCACTGAAATCAGGCAGATGCTGCAGGTGGCCATGTTTTAGCATAACAAAAAAGGATCTGTCATGACAACAATTAGGACACATATTGCACTGCAGCCAGGAAACATAAAACACTAATTCTAATATGTGCCTCAGATTTTGAGAGACAGCGCTTGACATGTCACTGAATGGTAATTAATTTGCTCATTGGGAGATCACAAAGTCACTAATACATTATTTCACAGCTTTGTGTAAAAAACCTGCAAACCAAGCTGATTCAGTTCTTGAGGATCATTTGCCTACTTAATAGTCAAAAATCAGCTCATCAATAACACACAGGTAGTGGAAAATCAAAAAAGGTCTTGGGTATCTATCCTTCCCCTGCTTCAGACAGGTAGGTTTAAACCACTCAAGCTTTAGGTTCAAAAACATGACCATTTTAATCCTTTAATCCTACAGTTGACATTTACGGTGACTAAAAAGATTAAACATTTTGCTATCCAAATAACTCATTTTGAACAGCTAGTATTTAAAAGCAATAGACTTTGGAGTCATATTACATTATGATAGAAGCTGCAATTAAGGTTCAGGTTTCTGAAGTCTTAAAAATGTACCTTTGACAGTGTTTAATATCTTACATAATAAAATAAAATTGTCATATATATCACTGTTTCAGTTCCCTCTTCTGCTGAATGGTGATATTTTTCAAGCGCCTAAATCTACTTGTCACAGGAATAGCAGCTGAACAATAGCTGCGATATATCTGCACACTGTAATGTACTGTAAATGGCTTTGCTTTTTAGCACCCTGGTATCAATGATCCAGGGTGGACTTGTGAAGGAAAGGAATTCTTTTTCTTTACTCGCTTGGTGCAGTCAGTCTCTCTTTTAGCAGCTTCAAGGAGTTCTTAGGTCGTTAATCTAATTTAGGCACTTAAGTAAAGGTACAAAACCGTGCACAGGAGCAGTTTCTCCTGCAAAACTGAAAGGGATAGCATGAAAATAAATTGATATGGAGGCTTGGCTGACAATAAATTGTTTGATTGATAAACACAGTGAAGTCATTCTCACAGCCATCTAAAAAGACCAAATACCTTTACGTGCAGTCTAAACTATATTTGATTCAAGCTTCCAAAAAGTAAAAAATTTAACAAAAACCTGTGCTACCTCATTGCATCTTTAATAGAAAAAGATGGCCTGCAGCGCAGCTTTTCAAGGCACACAGTTTGCAAAAAGTGCTCTGATTATTTCATAAGGAATGACAAACACTTACAAATCTGCATTGCATCCTGCCACCTGTGCTTATGGTTAGGAGCCTCTTGCTCCTATGCAAAAACTCACTGGCATGATACATGAATCACTCTATAGGACCACTATACTCTTCTGCAACAACAAAAATCTTTGAAGTGGAATAATGACTAATTGAGAGATATTGAATATTCTTCTCTGCCCTTTAACATGTATCTGATGGTAAATAAAACACAGGTTTTGCCTGCTTGCATTTTTCTTACTAACAATATAAAGTTTCTCAGTCCTTCTGAGTCCAGGTTTGATTCATGATCTCTTTCAAATTATTTTAAAACTGTTACGTTACTACTTCCAATTATTTTTTCCAAATACCATTTCAAAAATACTGCTTTCTATATTTCTACAATCCTTCCCACCCACACCACAGTCATGTCATACTTTTAGATATTTTTGCATAGCAGTCTCTATGCACTTTATATCACTTCAAACAGTTATTTAATTTTCTAATCACAGGAATTTTTCTCTGTACAGAAAATCAACTTCATACAGCCATCTTTAATCCTGAATTCAGCATGAGTTGGGCATAATGCGATATACAAACATAGAATCAATCACAGAATGGTTTGGGTTGGAAGGAGCCTTAAAGATCATCTAGTTTCAATCCCCCAGCAATGGGCAGGGACTCCTGATCAACTACAAGCATTTGGGTTGCTAAATTCAATTAGAGAAGTTGTACATTTAAATCAGATTGCTCTTTATAGTTGGATGCTTCACAGTGTAAGAAAAATAAGTGCCTTCTTACTCCCTAACGCATAAATAGCAAACAATCATATCATCGCACCTAGGAAAGTAAACAGTCTTTCACTGAGCTTCATCCATTGTCAAGCATGAGATTAGGTATATTCTCAAAAACGCAATAGAAAATTGATTATCTATCTTAAAACTTCTTTTAAGAAAAAGTGCTCATGGTCCTCATTTACATGGCTGGGTGCTGAGTTTAAGTATTCATAAGCTTATGAATTTTTTTTTTATTCTTATGTGGGGTTTATAAACTAAAAACTATAAAAAACTAATTTAGAAGTTCTAAAAAGAGTAGGTTAAATAATCCTTATCTAAAGCTTTAAGAAAAAAAAAAAGAACAGTTTTGCAACAGATGAAAGGGCTTGAGAAAAACGGAAGGAAACAACAGTAGGTATTTGACATTAACTGAAAGCATACTGAATAGAAGTAGCTACAATTTCCTAAACAAGCACACCTGCTCTTTCAGTCTTGTCAATTGGGTGCAAAAGTGACAAGATAATCCCACTTATATAACACCTTGTACAATATGTTTTAAATGCTGTTTTTAGAATTATAATGACAAACATATTTTTAGACTCTGGTTTCTATTTATGCAATTAATCTAAAGCAACAGAAATTCACCAGCTGAGGAAAAAGATCCTGTGACTGAAACTGACAATTGGAGAATCTCTCCACCAGTAAAGATCTCATGGGATTAAGCCACCACTAAATAAAGGTGACCTAACTCCAACAGCAGTATCCGTTTCTGAGTTCCTGCCCTTGGATTTTGGGGAGCGGAGACACAAAGACGTGTACTGAGTCAACTCAGGAAGAAGAGGTGGGAAAGTTCTGATTCATTAGTAGAAAGCTTTGGAAGGCTTTACCCTAAAATATCATTCATAAATAAAAGACACAGATATTTCTAATTGTGCCACATTGGAGAGACTTGAGAAACTCACGTAACCACTCCAGCAACTTGTCCGAGGACACTGGAAATTTCATATTGTTATTTTACACAGTCTGGGCCAAAAAAGTGAAACATTGATCATGACTAATTTTAAAATAAGTTTTCAATTAAAGTCATTTATTAAAGCTTGCCTTTTTTTCTTATAGATTTATCTCTTGTAGATTTAGCAAGCTGTCAACAAAGCCACATATCTATACTCTATTTCTAGGCGGGGGG